>JARFIW010001082.1:6600000-6980000 GCA_036346225.1 Platerodrilus igneus | reverse complement strand
ATACTTCACGTAGATTTTACCAACAGTATTCAATCAGATCTCTTGTATAATTATTAGTTACTATTACTAGCAACTTTTAAAAATGAGTAACTTGTCATCAATCAAAATTGTAATAGTACCAACGTAAAAGTTCTAGAGCAATTTATATTACATTCTGACGAAGACGTGATTAAAGAAGTTTTTGGTTGTTCTTCGCCTCAATTCAACACTGCTGCTATTTTTGATAGTGACGTAATAGATATATCACGGTAAGTGCTTTTTTTCACATTTATACATGTGTTTTAAAACAGTACTAATTTATAAGTTACATTAGATCAAAAACCATTCTGGAAATTCTGAGGCTATCGTAGGATCGTTGACACACTCTGATCCTCTCAGAAACATCAGGTAGTATACAAAAGAAAAGGTGAACCTACAATAATCTTTTATGTTATGCTCACAGATCAGGCAAAAACATGTCGACTATGAAAAAGTTGTGTACAGAATCTAATATGGCTGTTTGCTGTGAAGATGACAAATCCTACGAAGATGACACAGTAGAGTTGCTTAACGCATTTAAAAGCGTGGAGAGAAGCTACTGCATCGTATAGATTTGGAACTAGAAATAATAAAGCAAAAGAGAGGAACTAACAGCGAGGAGCAGCAGATACTTCAAGAACGGGAGTTAATAAATACTTTTCATTTATAAATAGTTAGATCAAAATATTCAACAATTTGTAAAATAAAAAGTATTTTATAAAAGTTTCTCTTTTGAAACAAGACTTTCTCTAAACAAGGTAGTAAACTCAAAGTAAAACGCACATAAATCAGAACCCACTTTAATTTGATACACCATTCTTTATACAATCGACTTAGATGTGTTATAATAATAAACTAATTTCTTAAATTAGTGACATATTATTCTGAAAATTCTATGTTGACAGTTAGACCGATCGATCCCTTACTAGTTATGTATACGTGTTTGTTCGAGCCAATACTTTCATTTAATTGTTTCACTCCATGTGCTTGAAGGTATTCAAAATATCTCAATGGCAATATACTCTTGAACTCTTCTGTTTCCACTAATACTCTTTCTCCATATTTTGTCTTGATTGTTTCCACTTTTAAAACTTCAAACCTCTTATTCACTACAAGATCTTTTGAATTTACATAAGGTTTACGATATGTGGTTTTATTAAGAGTATTAAAATCCATATTGCTTTTCTTTGACTAATTAAATTAATATTAGAGCAATCTCCTTATATAGCAGATTACCACCATCTGCGTACTTTGCCAACCCACTTTTCAACCTATCACAAGAGTGAACTCATTTTGAATTGAAACCGGCCCATGTGTATTTGCAGCCTCTAAACATAAATCAGAATCCACTTTAATTAAAACACAATTGACTTGAATGCGATATTTTGCATCTGTCATACTGTCTCGCTAGAAAACCAAATTCAAAACATCTACACACATTTTCTCTGCACTTACATTTTCAACATACGTGTGTTTTGAAATATGTTCCATTGAAAGTAATATAAAGCCGATCCTAATTCAAAACGTGCCCACAAGTATTTTACATTTGAAAAGAATTCAGGTTTTCACATTTTACATTAAAAGTATATAACGCCGATCCTAATTCAAAACGGTGCACGTGTAACTTCTCGCTAGAAAACCGAATTCAAAACAGCTACACACATTCTTCTCTGCACTTACATTTTCAACATACGTGTGTTTCATTGAAAGTAATATAAAGCCGATCCTAATTCAAAACGTGCCCACAAGTATTTTACATTGAAAGTATATAAGAATTCATGTTTTCACAACTATTTTACATTGAAATGTTTTCACAACTATTTTACATTGAAATTATATAGGGCCGATCCTAATTCAAAACGTGACAGACGTATTTTACACATGCAAAATACGTCTGTCGCGTTTTGAATTAGGACCGGCCCTATTTACCTACTTGCATTTATCAGTAAAATACTTTTAACAACGGAACTACATGAACATTTAATGAACAATTTGGGCAAAACAAATTTATGAAACCCAAAGTAATTTAATGGTGAAACACCATTGTTTTAAAAATCCGTTGAAGGACAATTTGTTTGCTTTATTTATTCTAAGTAGATTAAATTGCTTAAGTGTGTGGCATATAGATGTTTCCTTGTAAATAAATTATTTTAGACTTTATTTAAAGTCGAATTCGGATTTATTTTACCATTACAAAGGTTTTAGAGGTACTTTACTAGCTACGCCTATTTTTTACGAAGGTAAAAAGAATTATTAACGTTATTAAAATTATCCATAGATATTTCTAAGAATTTGTACATAGTGTGACTTATATATGCATATTAAATCCCTGTATAATCATAAAAAGTTTGTTTATTTTGTATTAATAATTCAACGTTTTGACCTTGATTGAGGTTAGTGTTGACGCTCGTTAAAATCACATGTTGCTGTTGTATTATAGCTATCACCTGTTAAGCATTTGAACTAGTCGTTTAAGTTGTTCGTATACGAGTATAATTTTCCTTTGTATATTTCTGTGTTGATTGCTCCACTTTTACGCCACACTATGTAAGAACAAGATGTTCTCTAATAATAATCGTTGTGTTGCGTGAAGGAGACACATGGTATTAGTTTAACTTAGGCGATGGCCTAATCCTCGTATTCTATTAATCTATCCTCAATGTTTTGCTATTATTTTTTGTTTTTCTAAAAGACTAATTCTTTTTATTTTCAGTGCATCCTAAGTTTATTTGCAACTTAAGTTATGTGTAACAAAGTACATTGGAATAGTTTCTCTTAAACCGAACCGCGTTTCACTATATAGAAATTTGAATTTATAATTGTATTCAGTACAAACTTTTGAATCTTATAATTGCATCACACGTGGAAGTATTCAAGACTTTTATCTTTATTGTTCTTGCGTCTACAACACATATGCTTTGAATGTTGTTCGAAGGACATGATCTGCTCGCAGTCGTCGTTAGGATAAAAAAACTAGTTTGTGACCTAAGATATATATTCATTAAAAGGAAATCTTATGATTGTGGTGTCAGCTTCCGAGTTGGAACTGTTTGCAACATTTGTTAATTCACGAACTATTGAACTTCTACAGACTACATATTAGTGTAATTATGAAACAAAAAATTCTTTTTGCCAAAGATTAATATTTTGAATATTTCAAAATATCTAACATTCATATAGTTTTATTGTCAAAACAGCTGTTGTCACCTTGACACGCCCGTTTATAGAATGCTTTTACATTTAATATCTATACGACAAAGTTTTGTTCGAACGTCAACGTACATAAATGTGCTGAGCAATTGTAGCTAAATATTTTATAAAACACATGTCATCTTCAACAGATCTGTAGGATAACCTAAATAAGAGAAAGCTACAAACTTTTGTTTTTGTATGCAACAGATTACTAAGCACTATTGCTAGAATGAATTTTAAATAACAAACATTTGTAAGAAACCTTAGATTGCTGAATTTAAGGACTTTTATATTATTGTAATTACCTTAAACTAAATTTTTTGACAACACATGAAACGTAAGTTACTGCAAGAGTTATTCTTTTAAGGTTTATTGTTATAAGAAGGATTTTGAAAAATCCAAAAAAAATAGAAGTGTGGCAGATAATCACACGTTATCTGTTTTCAAGTTTAATGTGATTAGACTTTAATTTTTTGTTAAATTCTGTATTTTTATATTCAGATGGAGAACCACAAATTGTGGCCTTATTTTTGATTAATAAATTACTGTTTTTTACAGCTTTGAACTAAGAGCGGACATCAGGCCTGTTCATTTTCTTTGAACTTTAGGTTGATGAAACATACCGGTTTCTGCGTTTTCCCCGGACTTTTAGTTTTAGTAGTATAAAGGCTGTGGCGCTTTTAAGCCTTGTCGTTAGCTATTCTCATTCTCATGCAAGAACGTTGGATTAACCTACAGAGTTACCCGTATTGACTTACAGTGAGTTGTCATCTATCTTTACGCTAGGTTTTTGTTTTATATTCAGAAAACCCCGGTGTACTTCAGGGATGTTAAGTATTAAATCATTGCCTCTGACAAGAGCTTACCTAAATTTAGTTGCATCTTCCAATGATACATTTTTGATCACCCATTTTGTTCCATCTTCCATTGATACACTTTTGGTCACCCTAATGGGGCAACTACAAATACAACTTTTTGTCCCTTGAATTTTCGTCGTACCTTGCTTCGTTCATGAGATTAAAAATAGAAACCATTTTATCACCTGTCCATTTCTCCATTAAAAATGTTTTGTCTCAAAAAAATATCAAATTTAAATTAAAGTCAGTGGCCTACATTTTTTGCCAATAATTTTGGTTAAGATGTCCCACCTGACTCGACTAGACTTACAGATTTTAATCTACTTAGGGCCAAATAGATAGTGAAAACGGACGGTTATTAAGATATTTATGTATTTTTAAATCAGAAGGTTAAAATTACATAAAGGGGGTAAGCTTTAGAGTACATGAAAACTCATGGATACGCATAATTAGTAGTAGTAATAATAATAATAGTAATAATTAGTAGTAGTAATAGTTTAAATCAAGCGCATGGGATAAGAAACGGAGCTTTTGAGTATAAAAAATCAATAATTTAAACGCATATTTCCATTTAAATAAACGAAACGTTCGTTATACAATTCCTAAGAAGTGCTAAAACTCGGAATCATTATTTTAAACGGATAGTTTACTTCAAAGAAACACCTGTTAGTTAAATGTCAAGAACTAAAATATATGTTGGGACAAAATTCTAGAGAATTGTTTGTAACGGTCGGTACGACATGCTGTTAAAATAACAAATGCTTTGAAGACGAAGTGAAATGAAATATCTATAATGTAAAACAGACAGAAAACACGTATAATAAAACGTTGGTTAATATACTCGTCTAACATAAACAGTAGATTTGGAGGCCAGCCACAATATCGATTTTCTGTACCTTTAGAGGGGTTCTAAAAGAGACAATAAATATGGGTGAAACGAAGAAAGGTAGCTAGGGGGTTGGACGTTATAACGGGGGAAAGCAATATAATTGGTCGAAGGCTAGAAGTTTTGAGAAGCTCGCGTCGGTTAGAGGTGTTGAGCGAATTTTTATGTAAGAGCACGGTAAACTTGGAATTTTTCAGACGTTGAAGTTCGTTACGAACAAAATTTTGAGAATCGGTTTGGAAAATATACTTTTTGATGAAAAGGGGGTTCGTGAAGGGGTATTGAAAAGCTTATTAATACACTGGGAGAATTATTAAAGCTCTCTTAGATCTTATATCAATTACGTGCTCTTACGTTGTACTGATTGTCGCTTATTAGTTGAACTATTAGACAACATCCTATTTAAAAGTGTGTAAAAGCTGTTAGTAACGTACCGGAAATGTATTAAAAGTGTGATTTGCACAAGTGGGTGCTAGCTTATCAAAGGTGCTGTTACTACACGCCACAATCTGATGATAGGATGGTACATGGGTAACCGAATCAAAAAGTTTGAAACTAGTATGCGTGAAGTGTAGTGATTATGGAAGGTTAAGTTTGGTGAAGACAATTATCCGGGTAGAAATACTAAAGGTGGCAGAGATTTGGATAGCGAGTGGAGATCAGTTGGATCCAGGCTTAACTACGAAGTGTATGGACACAACAACGAGGGTTTTGGTACACATCTTCAGAGGTAACGATAGACGAAGCTTACTCCAGGTAAAAAAGATTAATTTCTTGCTTTTGTTTGAACATTTGTGCTAGTATTTTGTGCTTGAGTGTTTAAGCTTATTGGGGGTGTATTTTATTACCATAAAAACTCATTTAAAGGGGTATATGTACAGGACTTTTGATATTAATGATTTAAAAATGTTTAGTAATGACATACAAATGTTGTTGTAAGGAGTAAACGGGTCTTGAGATATATTTTAAACAAAAATGCGATGTGTAAACGCATTTAGAGTAGCTGGGTTATACCGAGCTCAAAATAGACCAGAATAAAATCAATTTAGGGTTGCACGACGGGCCCATCTACTCGTCTAAAATAAAATTGTTGGAATATATTAAAATCATGAAATTTTAAAAGATTTAAAGATTGAGATGGTAACATTTCTTATCAAACTGTATACACAAATGTGTAAATATTTTCTTACTAATGGAAACTTGTTAATATGTGTAAATAAAAAGGTTGTATGTCTTATTGCATTATTTAAGTGGTAATTTCAATTGACTGTATATGTGAGAAAGAGTGAATTTAGGATGGTTGGTATCCAAAAAGAAGCATATTTTAGAGCTAGCCGAGGTGTGCAGAAATAGAAGGCGTTCCAAAGGTATTGTAAGAAATTTTTTTTTTATTAAATTTTCAGAACATTTTATGACAGCCCAACGATACTGGGGCTCGAGTGTTCCCGACTTCCACAGCACTTTTATGGCACCCAATCCGTAGGGCGAGAAACAATTTTTGAGAAATCCACTGCAATATATATAAAATGAAATCACAAAAATTAATAAGAAAATTTTTTGGTTATTTTAAGTTTCTGTTTATTAAATAAACATATTAACTACCTCTGCATCGAATTTTGTAGAAAATTACAAAAATTTTCAGTAATTAATTTGGTGACCTGCATTAGTTTTTTTAAATAAAATTTGACAGCCTTTTTATGTTGAATTTACTGCTATAAGACTTAAAAAGGTTTATCTTTCTATAATTAAAAAGAACCCTACTAATGAATATCCAACACAAAGGCAAGTCTTTCCATTTTGAGGAATTCCTTTATTCTGTTACTAATTCACACTTGAGCAACTTAATTTCAAGTACTGTTGGCGCCATTATCCCGTTATACGACATAAGCAAATATTGGACAATTTTCTTCAATTGTTACTAGGTACAGTGATATTATTCAACGGTTACGACTTCAGTTCATTTCGTTGGCATTAAGAACCGAAACTTAAATAAACATCATTGAACCATTGAAATTAGAAAGCAACAGTTATACAATTAATTTTAGTAAATAATAGGAACTCATATTTTTCTTGTAAATGTTATTATAGCAACCATTTAGGACTATAATTTCTCATAAATGAATGAATCGATAACAGATTTAAAGTGTACGGCTAGCAACTGATACTAATTTTGCGCATTGAAATGCGGTCTAATTCGCGCCGCACCTAATTGACAAACTTTTTTGCATAAGTAAAGCTAAGAATTTTCAGTCGTTCGTTTTAGGACTATAATCAAATTCGGATCTAAATGAAAAAATATGTTTTTCATGATTGCTACTGTATTTTGCATAACCGGTCGTCACAACTGTAGGGACAAAATTAATAAATATTTTATTACACGCGTTTGAATGGTTCTGGAGGCTTTTATTTCTGTACCACTTTTTTCTAGTCCTGGTTTGGGTTCTGAACCCTTAAATGTAACCAACCATTTAAATAAATTATACACCCTAAAATTAAATACTTTAAAATCAAAATTTTAACTCCAAATTGTAAATAGCTTCAATTTTACAACACCCAATATCACTTCTTTTTAAGGGAATCCAATCATGTGCTACGTTAATTTTCTACATTCGATCTATTTCTGCATCCCTAAAAAAATTTAAAACCTATCCAAACAGGAAACAAGACACGGTAAGGTAAAAATTCATATTTTCTAGTGCATCCTTATATTAAACAGGGCGACTGTACCTATTTCACAGCATCTTTTGTGGCGCTTCACGTTTAGCCAACCGATTCATAGCTATATATATATATATATATATATATATATATATATATAATTAATATTTTTTAATTATGGGTTTAATTTAAATGTAAACTCTTTTTAAATACCTAAATTTTCGGATCTTTATTTTATCTTTGATCACAGGCTTTTAAATTGAGAAAATAAAATTGACATCTAAATGAATGAATTTTCTACATAAAAGTTTTAGATTTTATTGCTTTTTGAAGTTGTAAAATTGTATAATTTGTAAAAGTATTAAAATGTCAAAAAAAAATTTATAAATTTTTTTAATAAAACTAAAAATAATAGATTAACAGAATACGAGAATTATGCCATCGCCTAAGTTAAACTATTGCCAGGTGCCTCCTCCACGCAACACATCGATTACTATTAGAGAACATCTTGTTCTTATATATTGTGGCGTAAAAGTGGAGCAATCGACAGAGAAATATACAAAGGAAAATTATACTCGTATACGAACAACTTAAACAACTAGTTCAAATGCTTAACAGGTAAGAGCTATAATACGATAGCGTTAACAATAACATCAACCAAGGTCAAAGCGTTGAATTATTAATACAAAATAAACAAGCTTGTTTATGATTATACAAGGATTTAATATGCATATATGTCACGCTATGTACAAATTCTTAGAAATATCTATATATAATTTTAATAATTCTTTTTTACCTCCGTAAAAAATAGACGTAGCTGATCAGATTTCTCTAACACTTTTTGTAATGAAATGGAATCCGATCTCAAATAAAATATAAAATTATCCATTTACAAAAAAATATCTATATGCCAAACACTTCAGCAATTTAATAGACTTAGAATAAATATAACAAACAAATTGTCTTTCAAGGGATTTTTAAAACAATGGTATACTTGCGTTTCACCATTAAATTACTCTGGGATTCATAAATTTGTCCTTGCCCAAATTATTGATTACATTTTCATGTAGTCGTTTTTGAGTGTTATCTTATCTAATTTATGAGTCGCAAAACCATTTACCATACCGCTAATTGGAGTGTTCATTCATGTTATTCGTTTTAATTACCTGTCACGGTTGTAGTTTAATTTTATTTATGCATCCTTTAGAGAAAAAATATTAAATCGGCAAATGTTTAAGTGCTGGGGGAACTTGACAGCCACGAGCTGCTTACCTCCCATCACAACCACTAAATGTCGGAGAAATAGGGTATATAATTGTAAAACAATAGAAGGGGAGCGAACTGCCTTTAACAGGAAAGAACAGCGCCTATGACGAAAGACATCAAACATAGAAACAAGTAGAAAATTGTTGAACGCGTATGTGTGGAGCACAGCACTGTATGCCTATGAAATACGGGCAGTAGGAAAAGCAGATAGAAAAACGGTAGCAGCTTTTTGAAATGCTGTGCTTTTGATGTATGAGGATGATAGCATGGACAGACAAAGTTAATAACAAATAGGTTATAGAAGTAGTAGGGGAACGAGGATATCTGTGGAAAAAAATAAGAGAAATAGGAGGGCAGAATACGTTCTAAAGCATTTTTTGGGAATAGTATGGGATATATTACAAGCAGAGATAGGAAAAAGGATGTAGGTGTAGACCTAGAAGAGATAGTGATAGATGCAGGGTGTGGAAATTTCAAGAAAATGAGTAGGTTTGTTCAGAATAGGAAACAATGATGGTACGCGTCTAACCAGTTCTAGAACTGAAGACCAAATGATGATGATGATGATGGATCTTATAGCTACAGAATAAATACATTCCAATAATGAAGTACTTTCTATTTAAATTACAGTATTTCACATTTTGCATTAAAATGCATGAATGAAGAGAAAATGCTTTAAGTCTTGTTATGAAATGAAATGAAAAACACACAAATATGTATTCTCTTTATACCGCTTTTTAAAATGGTATTTCATAGTTTTAGTGAAGGATTTTAGAAAAACGGGTTTTTAACTTACAAAATATGACCTGGAACGCGTTATAATCAGTATTTTGTAGCAAGGTATAATTTGCGTTTTTTAACGATACTATTACGTAACATAGATAAAGTTTTTTAAAGTACAATATATAGAGTGTTTCTACACTGAAAGAAATAATCAGTATTAGAAAAATTTCTTTAATATTTCTCGAGTTCTAGGATGTTGTATGAATAGGTTGTGGTGTCCAATAAGCCCTATCTGACCCCTTGCCCAACAATATATATATATATATATATATATATATATATTGTTCTGAAGTTTACATATAAACTCACCCCACCGTTGGACCGCCATAATACTCTGAGGTTTAGCGCCTAAAATTGGGTCGACATTTTGTTCTAAGTGTTTTCCCTGGATTGCAGTCCCGTACTTGGGTAGCCATAATATTCTGAAATTTTCCTGGATTGCACTGCTGAACCGCTATCTAATTTGGGCCCCACCTTTGGGTGCCCATATTGTTGCGAAAATCTCCTCCCATTAAGGTGAAGCTCCAAGTTTGGTGCTATTTTATTCTGAAATCGACGCTGATCCTTGATCATGACCTTCCTTAGCGGGCGCCCAACTACTGTCAGCTTTTTGCTATAAATCCCCAAATCACAGCTTCAGCAGAGAAGTTTACCACGGCTGCTCAGCTGCTATCTGAAATATACTACCGTACTAAAAAACAGACGCGTTTACAGTGACGATTTATTCATAACAACATACTACACCAAAAAACCTCATCAATACTTATTTCACACGTTGATAAAATTACAAACATTCACTTTTGGAATAATACATTTTTCCAAATATTTCCTGATCAAATTTTTATCCACAGATTAAATTTTATTTTAAAGTAACACGGCCTTTTCATACCCCTTACGTTACCCCAATTTTAATAAAAGTTCATAGTAAAACCTATAAACACTTGTGCTAATTTTCACACAGCCAAATACCATAAGTCCCTTTTACCTTGAACAAACACAAATATTACATAAATTATTTTACACACATAAAATTCCCACATAAAAAATATGCTCAAATAATAAATCATAAAAGTTTATTCGGTACCTCTTGGTCCATTAAATGTATAGAAATATACCCATAAGGCATAAGATGTCATTATACACAAAATAAATCCACAAAACAATTATACACAAAAATCTGTTACCTGGAATGCACCACCACACATGTGTCCATAATCATTCTATCGATGACTGTTGCGCTCATCTATAACTGCACGTTCTGGAACCTCCCCAAGTTGTATGATACCATTTCAAACTGCACGCTGCTACTCTATTTTCTCTATCACCACTTGACGATACAGCCGGACTCCACCAACTCTGCTACTGGTCCAATTTACCATGGATACACCACCAAATCGATCCATCAACAATCACTGCTTAATTTTGTGCAAGCCTTGCACCAACAACCATATAGAAAGCAGTTTGTACTTCCTTTCTTAAAGTATACATCGGAGCTTTAAACTATCTTTTCATTAATACGAATACTGCTGGTACAAATATTTTGCACCAACTTGTGCATAACTTTTATTTCAAGTATTATATTATTACTTGTTCACTACTATTCACAGACGCGTCGATGAAAATCAAAAGAGAGAGATAGAGAGAGCCCTACTACCTTCTGCTGGTGTTTATATATCCCATTTTTGCCTTCCTTAAGCATCAAAATACTCGCAACTTCGTTGATACAAACAAAACAGCTTTTTTCGTAAATTTCATACGGTTAACACGTTTCTTAAAACCCCTCAAAACAAATACTCAACTGCCACTCTAATTCCGAAAAATACTTGTTTAGCCTTCATCAATTCCCTGGAAATTTGTACCCTAATAATCAACTGTCATCGATATCTCATAGTTTTGACGTAACAAACAAACACTTTTCTACGAAAGCACAAGTTTTGCGCTCTAACCGACATCAACTTCGTCGAATCCAAACCACTGCTTTCAAACGTTTACAATAACATCCCTTCTATGGAATCATCTGTCTCCTTCCATCCAATACACACAATTTTCGACCCCTTATTTTCTTTGCAACTTGCTCTTGTCCTTGACGCAATAGCCCTCTCCAAGCAATCTTCCAAATAATCCTGTCTCATTTACGCATATATTCTATCTGATATTCCATCTTTATTTATTTGTAGCAGCTTGTACTTGTACTTTACCTCTTTTATTCTCCGTTAAATATTACAATCTTGCAATGATGTTTATAGAACATGCGGCATCTCACTCGTACTTATTAAATCTATTCTTTCCTTGTCTCCCTGCATTTCCCCCAAATATGCCCGTTCCCTGTTGAAATGCGTAGAAATTTAACGACGGTTGAACATATTTACAATAATATTCAGAAATCCTTGATCAAACTCGTATACAAAATACCAAGAACGTCATGTTTTGTCTGCCCCTCTGTAGCCGTTAAGCTTGTTTAAAACATTTTCACGCCTATTACAAACAATACTAGGAAAATATTTCCTTCTATCCTCTGTTACAATTAAGTTTTTGAAGGTTATATAAATGTTAACGTTTTACCAATTATAGTTTATAAACAATGCTTAAATATGTTTTTAATTTACCCTACGCTATCTTTTAAATGCTACACAATACACTCTTGCAATATTTATATTATAACACAAAGCACAATTACTAAATTAAAATTAATGAAAATTTTTCACTAAATTGCAAATTTCCACGCTAGAGCTATGGGCATTGTTTCAAAATTTTAATCAGTTCTAATTACATGTGACAACCTGTAATAAATTATATAATGACCTATCTAACCCCTTTTAACCTATACATTTCACAATAATGTTTATCTGTGTGCGTGTATGCGCGTGTGCGCGTGCATGTGCGTGCGTGTATGCGTGCGTGTGTACCTGCGTGTGTACGTCCGTGCGTGCGTACGTGCGTACATGCGTGTGTCCGTGCGTACGTGCATGCGTGCGTTTTCGTGTGTGCGTGTGTAGTACATATAAAATTTGGCTGTACTAATTTTATTTAGTAAAATTGTAATGTGTTATATATATTTTGAAATATATCGGAAATATTGCATTATCACAGGATGCCATATTTGCCATATGATCCACATTGTTGGGCCTTCTTGGCTAATAAATGGATCTGTCTAACAGTATAATAGTAAAGCTGATGCGGATAACGATTGTTCCTTTGTACTTTTATCATGTACGCATATAAAATATTTCTTGTACCTTTAGTGGCATTGGCGTATTGTTTTTGCTCTTTTATACATATTATTGTATTTAATCTGACAACTCAAATAAATAACGGTAACAAGAATTTATTTACACAACTAGCTTATATAGCTTTCAAAGTGCATGGAACGGTATCTTACTGCTCTGAAAGTGGTATACTCCGAAGTTTAAGTATTTTCGGCTTCTGCAGCATTTTCTCTCCATTAACCATTTCTACTTCACCGCGTTTCTATTAATTGCAAACATTATATAAACTAATTTATACGCACTTGTTTTGTTATTGAAGTTTATGAAAGATATCTACCATCCACTTTCTTGATACTTGATCCGTTTACTATTTTTAAAACATCGCCTTTTATTATTTAACTCAAATTGAATCACGTTTAACATATTCCAGAATAAATTAAGTCACGACCGATACCTATTCACAAGGCTGATTTCTAGAAATTTAATACGATTGTACAAATATCAAATGTTGTAATGCAATAAGAATTAGAATGCGTTCTCAATTTCATTCTTTAGTCGAAATTAGTTTAAGGATATTTGCGTGTTTATTGTTATTTATTTCTTTGTTTAAGGGTAATGTTAAGCAATCCATTGTTCTATATGTTCACTAAGATCCAACATGAAAAGCGTGATGACAAACACACCATTGGATGATTCTAATCTAAACAGTTAGTATTAGCACACGTTAGTAGTTGGTTGCTAGGTATTAGTTTAGCGATTAATTCTGCAGTGTTTATTATTATAAAATAGCAACATGTGGTGGTAGCAGTGAAGCAATTATATGTCATAGAAGAGCATTCTTTATAAAAAATGTCTCTAGATAACTTCTAGACCAATGACGTAATGTTTAGTGTGATTTCATCAGGAAAATTCAATTTTGTAGTTCCAAAAACCTGGCCGCAATTATGTATAAAACGTTTTCAAAGGTACATTTCAGTTTCAGGTTAGGCAACAAACAGATCATGAGGTAATAGACATTTTGTTGCACTTCTCCACAATTGCAACTACCCGTAAAGCTACAATTAAGGCATTTGATGAACTTTTTATTGCCAAGTGCAATGTCAGACTTGAACGGTGTGTTTAATACAAGACATAGGAAAACCAGTCAACAATTTCATTATTACAATATATTTTATTTCTGAAATGGTAACGGATAAGATATTTGACGACCTTTGTACCAAAGCTTGAGAAAGTTTATAACCGCAAAATAAGTTGCCACTCACAGATGTAGTTTTTGCTGTAACGACGAGTCAAAATAAGAGAACTAAATTCTAAATAACCAAACAAAACTCCAGAACATGTCAACTGCAATCAAACAGAATTATAAAAATTAGCTAGCATTGGACGTTCACAACTGGCACGTTTTCACATACCCTTGAAGCCACTTTTATCTCCTGCTGGGGCCAGCATCTTTACGGAGTCATTTGAATTTATGACTTTAAAAACCTCAGATCTATAAACCCAAGTGTAGTTTCGAAATGTAAAAAGCAACTTCGTGGTCTTATCTCATAGTATGGTGTATGAACACAGAGACAAAATTTATCATGGAAATTCTAAAGAATGAAACTTTATTTGTTCTCGGTCAGCAAAGCAGACCATTAAGTTTCTCTACAAATTAAAAACGCACACACTAAGATATATACCTCTCTCTCCACCACCATCCTTAACAAAGGTTCAGCGTGTGATTAAGTCTTCGCAGTCAGAACATTTTGCCAAAAAACTACCCTATCTGGAATGCAACCACGAACAACGGTTATTCAATACTGAATATAACGTAAGTAGTGTATTTATGGTGTAATCAGCACCACATTTCCTCCAGAATCCCACATTTCCTCACACATCTGGACCAAATTTACATGTAAAAACCCACTATAAAGTCTTATTTTAGGAATCTCCTCCACAAAGATGAATCTCCTCCTTGTGGACCTCCTTGTGGAGTTTTACCCCAACCATCCTAACCTAAAATCGATAACCTAACCCCTAAAATTTTGAGATACTTCTCGGTGCCTATTGCACCACAGATAAACCTATCTTGTTTGGTATCAATTAATATTAGAATTTTCTCAGCTACCCAAATTTCTAAGAATTTTTTAGATAGCACCATCCCCAAGGGAGCTACCCCATTTTTAAGATTTTTTACCTGTAGCGACTTTTGAGCGTTCTTATAAACATTTTTTAGTCATGCGATACATCTTGTTAGTCTAGAATTTTACGTACAACCCGAATCTGTAAACAGATTTGAAATCGGAACCACGCCCTGCAAAGTTATACCCCTTTAAAGTCCTGATCTTCTAAATTTTGCTCTTTGCTCCCACATCTGAACCAAATAGTTTTCTTCGACTAGCCATTGCATCTTTCGAGATAAACCTATCTTGTTTGGTATCAATTAATATTAGAATTTTCTCAGCTACCCGAATCTCTAAGAATTTTTTAGATTGCACCATCCCCCAGGGAGCTACCCCAATTTTAAGATTTCTTACCAGTTGCGATTTCCGACCGTTCTTATAAATTTTTTATACATGCGATACATCTTGCTAGTCTAGAATTTTACGCACATCCGAATCTGTAAACAGATTTGAAATCGGACCACGCCCTGCAAAGTTACACATATACCCTCTGCGAGATAAATCTTTCTCCACATTTCCACCCACGAGATAAACCTACCTTGTTTGGTATCAATCAATATTAGAATTTTCTCAGCTACACAAATCTCTTTAAATTTTCACATAGCACCATCCCCAGAGAGCTACCCCATTTTAAGTTTTCTTACCTGTAGCGTCCTTATAAATTTTTTTATACATGTAGCACATCTTGTTAGTCTAGAATTTTATGTAGAATCCGAATCTGCAAACAGATTTAAAACAGGGACCACCCCTTACCATTTTACACACACCCTTTAAATTATAAATTTCCTGCAACTCACACCTAAAAGAAAATCTAAAAACAATTCTTAAAACTTTTTATTACAAACAATTTTACTAATACAGTTTAAATTTGTAAACAACATTTCTAAATACATATTTACAATTTTTATTTTTAACCTAGAACTCATATCAGGCTATACTTATTAATATTTATTTCTAAATAGAGCACCTTTTCCAAAGACCACCGGACCCGCATGTTTCAAATTCCTCTGATTTTGTTCTTATGGTTTCGCTTAAGACCTCGTACATATTTTCCAGATTACTAGAAGACGTTATAACCACATTTTTTGTGTTAAAGTTTCACATCGGACTTCTCTTCCCCATTTTGGTATAAACGCCGTAGAGTTCGCAATAGACTTTTATTGCTGTATGTTGTATTCTTTTTCATTTATTAATCGAATAAATCGCTCTTTCTGCTTCCAAAGAAACTCGGGCACTCCATCGTCGACACTGGCGTTCTTTATGCGATAGCTAGCCATACGGTTGTTAAACGCAGTGCTAACCATTTCTACGCCATCGTCGTTAGTAGCGGTAACTGTTGCATTTTATGTTTGTTGCTCCGTAGATGACTGGGGTATGCAGACTTTCCATTTCAATGTCGCATACTTTACACATAATTCGTGGTTGTTTCGTACAAGGTCCTTTAACAGCTGGCGGAGCTGAACGTTTACGGCTTAATGACATACCGTGCTGTTTTTCCTTGTGTCGCTGTAAGTTGCCCATTCTCGTAAAAGCGATACCGCAAGACCCACAGTTTAAAGAACTTTGCTGCTGACGGATGTATAAAGCAACGCTGGACGATGTTACACCACGACATTTGTTCTGGTGCCGTTTGAGAGCATCCTCCTGGTAAAGTAGACGTCACAGGGCTCGCATTTAAAAACGTTTGCAGGTACCATTTTAGTACAAAACAAAATCCGCACTATAAGACTTGTGTAAGCGAACTAACTAAAGAGTTTACTCCAGCGTACCTGCTTTATGTACCCTATAGAATGCAAACCGAAGGTTTCCGAAGATACCCGAACGAAGTTGAGGATTCAGCGGGGAACTAAATGATGTCATAATCTTTGCTGCTCGTCCAATACATTTAGCGCCAATGCATGCAGCTGGCTCGCTTCGTGATGGTGCGAATGCCGTTAGTAGAAACATCGGAAACGTCTTCCATGTTATACAGATCGCGTGCATATTAAAAATCCAAAAGAGCGGTAGCACACGCACACAAATTGTGTGCAAGTCGTAGAAGATGCAGTGCTACTATAACCAAAAACACTTTAAACCATTACTAAGAAAATACCAACTTGCTGTCTACAGGATACTTACAACAATTTAATTTTAAATAACTTCTACGTCATATTTTAGGTAGGCTTGAATATTTTCCAAATGAATCACCAAGCGAAAGTATATGTAGCGGTATTCAAATTACCCATTAATTTCCCATTTTTACGACCATAGTTAATTATAGATTAAAATTTAATTTGTGTACGTTCGAGCTTCTCGTAAACTAACATATTTTATAGCAACAATGCGCTGTATAATACATGCATACCCCTTCTCTGCGCTACTGCTATTCTTGTAATTGCTAAAAAGTCACTCTCCTTTTTACTGTTAAGACTGGGCAAAGCACCATTTTTATACTTTCTATAGCACATCGCGCACTTTTCGTCTGATAATTAAATTTTGCTTCTGTAGGCTTTTACACTTTCGCATAGCGGTCGATCGCACGTATTGATTTCTAGAACCGGTAAGTACTCGATATCCTCCAAATAGAAATTAGATGCTCGATGTCTGTCAATTTCCATTCCCTCGTAAAGGTAGAAAAACTCAGTCAATATCCATTATACTTCGACCCGCTACCTGTTTTGATAATTTACAAACATTTTCAAACGACAATGGGCCGAGAATTTTAAACCTCCGAGGATCTTTAAGTCGTGATCAATTACACATCCGAGCTACGCGTAAACTAACATATTTTGCAGCAACTGTATAATACATGCATACCCCTTCTCTGCGCTACTGCTATTCTTGTAGTTGCTTGGAAAAGTCAGTCGCCCTTTTTATGTTAGGACCGATGCAAGCACCATTCCATACTTTTTTATAAGTGTAGCACATCGCCACTTTTGTCGGATAATTAAATTTTTGTTTATGTAGGCCTTTACACTTTCGCTTATTTAAACATCTAATACGATCAATTAACCACTTTGATTATTCTAACGGAACAACCATACATTCCGCCATATCGTTCTTTTTAATTCCAACGATCCTATGGGCTTCCACGCACTAACACCTGACGTATTTTTCCTACTATTTGTTAAACAAAAACTACCGGTATCGATATTGTGGACGTAAACAGATGTTTGTGGATGTGTACGAGTATGTAACCATATACATTAACCAGTCTAAGCTATTTTATTTAGTCCACGAAAACTACTATTTTCTAAACCACAATTAATAATCGCCTTTATAGGTTTAACATTTCTACCATTACCCAATGACTGGTGCTACGTACATGGAAACTTTAATTTCTTATTGGAAGAATTCTTATTCTCCCACACTGCTGCGTAGTTGCATGCCTACCCCTTTTGGAGGTATATGCTCGTTATAGGTTGTAAGACCCTCGGTTTTATAACTACAATTCGTGAGACCCCTTTAATCTTTTTAATCGTATCTTTCTCGCCTACAATTACAGTAGGACTTAACATTACTACCAACAAATTCTAATACTGGACCCCCATTAAATACGTCTTTAATTTTCCTACAACTTTTTGTTGACAAGTGTTATATTGTATTTATTATACGCAGGGTAGTCACTCTTTTAAGATCGAAATTGTTAATGTTTGCAACTAATATTAAATTTTCTAGGGACCCCAAATCTGTAAACAGATTTTAAATAGGACCACCCATACAAAGTTATGCGTTTTAAAGACTAATTTTGCTCATCTTTATTTAACACCATCTTGAGAACCCTTTTTTGCTATCAAGACATATGCTTTAACCAACCGTTTCCTAAATTCTAAAACCGCAGTGTCCCGCAAATACCACGTGGAATAACACGTATACTCTGTCAACCAGGATAGAAGCCGGAAGGATTTGGAAGGTGGGAGAAGAACTTAAAATTATGGAATCTTAAAACTAATATATACAAATCTAAACAACTATCTTATATCTTTACACCCCATGCGTAGATTGTTGTACTATTAGGGAATGATGTAACCTTTTGTCATCTTCCCTCGATAAACTAATTTTATTAATAAGCTGCGTATGCAAATCGTATTCTTTTACTCTGGATACATACGCAGACAAGTACTCACACCAAATAAAGAATTGGATGCTTGGTGACTGTTAACATCCGCTTCCCTCGTGTACGCCAGACGATCCCAGCCCATGAGCACCCTGCGCATGCACACCCTTGCCCATGCGCGCCCATGCGCGTACACCCTGCCCATGCGCGCTGCCCATGCGCACCCCTCTCTGTGCGACTGCTATTTCGTGGTAACGTCACAGCCTTTTATAAATAAAGAACAATGTTATATACTATTATAAAATGTTTATTCTGACATTATACATAACAAATTTAAAAACAACTAATGCCAAGCATGGATCCATTTAAACTTAATTTTAATACAAAGTTATACACAGAAGACAGTCCTTTCTTTATGTTTGTTTGCAGTGGCTTTAATTTTATCTAATTTTATTCGCAGCTTAAAATTTAAATCGATACCCAAGTCCTCTATCTCCTTTTCTAACCAATAGTTTGATACATAGAGACCGTCTAGGTTTTCGAATTGTAAAATGTACCGAAGTTTGCCTCTATATTTAAAGTCTTTGATTCCGCCGACAACCAGATCCATTCCTTCGTGTAATTCTTGCAGCTTGTGACAATCTTTTAATCGCAGCTTTCCCACAATATCCTGCATACATATCTTGTTAGCTTGATCGACTTCTTCTTGTCGGTATTGGAGAAATCCTTTTCTCCCACACACCGTTGCGTAGTTGCATATCCACCACTTTTGGGAATATATGGTTGTTATAGGTTGTAAGACCCTCGGTTTTAAATGATCCGAGAGGTTCTTTACTAGGCAAATATACAATGTTTAGCGGAACCCCTTTTGCGTGTGGTGTACGCAAAGATTACGAAACCCGCATTCCTTAGTTCGTCTTTGTTATCTGCCATTTTGATAAATACGTTTTAGAATAACCTTTTAAAAAGTATACGGATTTAGTACCATCCTTTTCTGCAAGAACGTCTACATAACTAAAGAGTCTTTCTTACTAACCGCAAATGCATACACTTGTACAACCCGGATGTATCTAAGTCACTCCATCGACACATAAAATAATCTTTTAATTCTTCCTCATTTTCTCTAATAAGATGTTCTTTGTCTAACACATCTTTGTATTGTTCGCGTATTGTCGCAGTGTTTTCCATGTAGTCAATTTTCGCCTTTTTGCATCCATTTCCTCTAATTCCAGTTGTCTTTTCCTTCCACTTCACAGCATAAGGCATACATAATGGGGCAATTTCCTTTAACGTAAACGGATAGAGTTTACTACCAATATTTACGCGTTGTCATACAACCTCTGGGCGAATGTTAGGTGTATTTATCAATCCCAATTCCGAAATGACTATTTCTTTTGGAATTGTAGAATAGAGTGTTGCAGATTGTGTAAAATATGTACTACCTGCTTTAATGTAAGCACTTGTGTAAGATTTTTATTTTATCTTGGCTGTCTTGCTCCTCTACTATCTCCAAATAATTTACGGGTAAATAGTTAAAACTAAAAGCCAGCACATACTTTATCAATGTTTTCCTTTCTTTTGATTTTCGGACAACTTAATTTGCAAGCCCGTCAATTTCTTTGTATTGCCATTCCCCCAATACACGTACTGTAGCAGGTTATTATTCGCTAAACAGCAGCTATTTTGTAGCTTGTCCGATAGCCTACTCCACATTTTGGCAAGTGGTACCGAGTACATTGGCGCCTTTAGGAAGTATAACACTATCTTCCAATAAGGTTAAACAGTCTTTTAAGGGTGTATACACTCGTTCCGCACTGACATAGCTTCCAATTGCACAGTTGTATATTCTCGCTTCCAATCGCGTAATACCATGTTCTTTGACCAAAGTAGACGCAAATGTTTCCCTTAAACGTACATCTGGACAACGTAAAAATCTAGTATATGATTGCCAAGTTGTTTATTAACACCAGGACTTGTTATCTGACACACAAATTTGTTGTATATCTTAATTCTTGCATTGGTTGTTAGCCATGTTAAACAATCAATCCCTGCAGTTTATCGTTGTCAACTATAATATTACACTTTTCTTCGTATTTTCCCTTATAGCAAAAGTTATGCTTTGTAGTTAAATGATTACACATCTCCATCTTGCTAAATATGCCCGCAAAATCTTGGGTTACATCCATGTCAAAAAAGATAGAAATAATATTTTTCGACTTCGTCTAATATATCTGGTAGTTCCTCCAATAAAGTTTCCAACTTAACATCTGCTAGTTCCACTTTGTATGGAACACATATAGGATTTTGGAATTTTTTATTAATGCATTCGAGGTCTTCTTTCCCCGATAATTTCTTTTACTCTCTGGCCCATCTTGTTAGTGCTTTCCAGAGAAAACGGAAGCTTAGCTTTAACACCATGCCTAGCGAAACAAATCAGGTTGAACTTTCTTCGTAGATAGCTGTTAAATGCACCACAAATTTCTTTTTAGGATAAACATCCTTTTGTTTGCAGATGCTTGTTCGGTGTCAGAAAGGTCGCAAATTTTAACCAACATTATATTGTCACAAAATGGTTTCTGTAATTGGTGTGTGTAGTCCACCAGTCAGCATCTGTTCGCCTTCGACATAACAAATATTACCAATATCTTTTACCAGATTATTGTTGCACATATTTTCTGTCAACAGCCATAATCCAAATCGCTCATTTGCCGGTTTCACTTTATTCCCAAAGTTGAGAAACGTTAATCATCTTGGAGACGCTCATGTTTACCGTTCTAGCTACTATCGAATACTAAATTGAATACGAAAAAATTGTTCTCTTACGTATTCTACAGAGTGAGGACGTATATTGCCGAAGATAGTCGAATATGTTGTTATCCAACCTAAGCCGACAGGGATGCGCATCGAAAAAGGGAGACGCTACATCTCTACAAATCGAAGAGTTGATAAAGCAATTGCATTAGATAATTCAACACATTTTGTACGTAATCCTCCTACATTATGACAATAAACTTGTAATTGGGATGAACATATACTCGATTGCTTACACTTATTTAGTTTTTTTTATCAGTGCGTTGAATAATAACTGGGATGCCCTGTTTGTAAATGATGGCTAAATTATTTTCCCCATTAGCTTCTCTTGTTTTTAAGTTATTGTATTTTCGTTAATAAACACTATTTGAATTGAATTATTATTACTGTATTGTTGTTGTTGTTACTTGAGTTTTTCCATTAAAAAACAAGTGTGGACCTAGGTTAGATAAAGGAAAATTTAATAGGTTGGGCCGGCGCCGGGCGCTGGCTTAACTGCTAACCTGATCACTGTTTAATGGAAAAATCAGTAAGTAATTCAATGTGTGTTAAGGCAAAACGTGCTGTCCATCATTGGTGCATCGCGTATTCAACACGAATCGTGTATGTTCATCGGCTGGTTATGTCATGGGATGCATGTGAGTATCTGTGTATCACTCTGTCGTGAAACGTCTCGCTGTGCGCGGCAACCGTCGACTGTCGGCGTCTCGCAGTGCAGACTGGTTCGTCTGGCGATTGATGTAACGGTCTGCGTCGTCTCAAGTGAACGCTGAGCTGAATTGTGTGGTTGGAAATATGTGCGTCTGGTGTGATGGTGTTGTGGCGGCTGGGTGCTGACGTGACCATTGTGTGTGTTGCGGTTGCGCTCGACCGCGCGTCTGAGGATGTTTATCTAAAAAGGTGTGCTGGCGGTTGTTGTTCCGCTGTGGCACTTGGCAACGGTTTCTGGGCTGAAGAAAATGGTATCGAGTCGTGCGATGTTGTAAACGTTAACAGTGGGAATGTGGAGACCTGGTGAGAACGAATGATGTTCATTCTTTGTGTGGATGACAGATGCAGATGGATGGAGTGCAAACAGCTTTGCTTGAAATGAAGGTATGGTTGACGATACGATTGGATGTTTAACTGTTTGCTGCAATGGATGGTGTCAGGCTAGCAAATGGTGGTGAGCGAATCGCTGGGCCTTCGTTGATCGTTGAAATTGCGTCTGCGTGCAGGGCTGTTACGCGATTGAAAGCGTGACTGATGCGGTGGATGCGGGCTGTGTATGCAGACTGTTTGCTGGAAGATGATGGTAGCTCTAAGCATGCTGCATGCGTGGCGGCTAAAATGGTGACTGTGAATAACTTGGTGTGTTGATGTGTTCTGGTGAGCAGACTGGTTAAGATGGCGTGAAGCGATGGATACTGTTGCCGTGTGCATGGTGGATTGGTGCAAGATAAATAAAATCTTGCGTGGATGCAGGTGTTGATTCGCGATATCTGATTCAAGTCATTCTGATGATGAACGTTCGCCAGGTGTGTGCGGGTAAATGGCTGTTCGTTGTTAAAGAGCATGTCATGCTGCTGAGTGGAAGAGAAACTGGTGGAAATGGTGAGGCTGCATGGCTGCGATCGCAACTGATGAGTGGCAGGCTGGGCTTGATGAAAATGGAAAATGATGTTTTGTCGATGGGAATGATCCGGGACTGTCTGGCGTTGTAGAAGACTCTTTGGTTCTTGCGAAAATGTATCGTAAATCAAAGGATTATGATAAAGTTTATCAAATGACGATGACAAGCGACTCATGTTGCGTGCACTGCGCAAGGGTTCGGTATGTTGCCTGTGGCTCGGATCATTGGTCTTGAACAACCATGTTCCAAAGGATGGTTGGACTGAACGATGTGTGAGATTCTAAGCAGGGAATCGATCAGCATATGTGCGGGCGGAGGTGCGATGGGCGTCTGGCTGGAAGATGGGTCTGGATCGTCGGCAATCAGAATCTGAGACAGGCTAAGATTGAGTATGAACTGGATATCAACTGATTGAAGATGAAGCGGTATCTAAATGGAATATAATAAATACCACTGGCATAAGGACTGTCTTCTGTGTATGAATGGTTTAAATGGATCCGTAACGTGCTGTTTTCAAATTGTTATCGATAACTTTTAATGTTAAGTTCTTTGTTATAAAGGCGTGTGAGTCACACGCCGACCATGAGGCGCATGCGCAGCGTGAGCGTGGGCAGGAGCGTGCATGCGGAGCTGGTGCGTGCGGATGCTGATCGAGCGTCAGTGCTTGGTGGTCTGCATGCTGCGGCAATACGTTGCATGCGCGGCTAAAGGAATTGTCGAGGAATGAGTCGTGCGTTGCAGATCGTGTTTCACGAAATTTAAGATGTGTGTTGTAATTGTTTGTAAACATAGTTCTTCCGCAATGGTGTTCGTTAACGATGTTATCTCACGGTTGACGTGCGGAAATGGTTATAATGTTGAAAGGGTTCTAGTGTTAAAAGGTACAGGGTGGTCCCTGTTAAATCTGTCTGTCTGATCGGATCTGCTACTACAAATGTCTGACTTAACAAGATGTTTCGCTACAGTGTCTAAAAATTTATAAGTAGTGGCACAGGTAATGATCTTGTAACAGTGGGGTGTCTGTGTGTTAGGTGTCTTGAACATTTCAAAGAGGATGCTGTAGCTGAGTCTAATTGTTGTCGCAAGACGAATGTGTCAGGTGGTGGTTTCTCGTGGGTGAAATGTGCGGAGATGAAGTAATTGAAGTTATGCTTCACGCAGATCGGGTCCATGAGTATTTGCAGTGGCGTTCCGTTCAAATCGTGTGATAAGATGTGCGTGGTGTGATCGTGGGATAATAAATGTTACGATCTAGCGTGTGCTGACATGTACGTTTAAAAATGTGGGATGGTGTCACGGTGCAAATGACTGGTATGATCTTGAAAATTGTGGGATATGTGCTGCGGATGGTGCAATCTGAATGTGCATAAAGTAGGGCTGGTAGGGCTGACGCAAGTTGCTCAGATGATGTAAGTCCGTCGAGTACTCGACACTCGATGCGTTTGATTCGAAGATGAACTGGCTAAGTCGATGGATTGACTGGTTTGCTACGAGATCGAAATGACGCATCGGCATCTGGTCTGTTGGAGGATATACCGGTTCTGAAATCAGCGTGCGATCGACTGTGTAAAGCTGACAGATGTCGAACTGTAAAAATGTGTAGATGCTAACAATGAGGTGTTTCGCTGCAAATGGTAAGGGCGGGCTGTCGGCGTATCATGTGGTTACGACTGAAGGTGCATCTTAATGTTAATGGGTCGTAGGTGTGTGGTGGTGGCTGCGGTTCTGAAAATATTGACTAGAACGTGGGTGTTAAATGAGGTTGTGAAGTAGTTAAGTTTTGATTATCGCTGCAATGATGGTTGTGCCGCGATCTGTGGAGTTCGATGTTCTCATGCGGCACCTGGACGACTAGCGGCATCGCGTCGGTTCATGCGGGTATGGATGCGATCCTTACAACGGCGGTTCGATCTAGGAAAGTTCGTCTGCATTTATGGTGCTGCGGAGTCCTGCAATTGTGTCGCATCTTATAGTGCGGTTTCTTAGTGCTGCACGTTAAATACTGTGTGTATGCGTGCTGTCGAGCGAAATGTGGCTGAACGTCGTCTGGGCGTAATGTGGTGCTGACGCTGTGAACGGCAGAAAACACGTACTGGTAGAGTTAATCCAGCCGCGTTAGCGGCTAATGCTACTGAAATGCAATGTTCATTGCGCATGGCTGTAATGAGGTCCGGCTGTCGGCTAAAATTCTGGTCAAATCACGGTATCGGGTGGTCCGTTTGCGAAAGATCGTTAATGGAAAATCATGCAATAATTATCTTGGATATCAAATATTGTCTTCTAATCTGATTTTCAGTTTTGACCACACAATATAGATAGTTAGAATTTCTTTTACGTACGAAAATTTAAGAAACTGTAGAGATCAGTTAACACCCTAACAAAATTAGAAGTAACAAGTAATTCCAATTCCAATTCCTTCTATATGTAAAGTGGGACAGAGTGAACCGAAGTCCAAAGGGTAATCCGCTCAAGCGAAACTATAATAACCAATCAGCTTGCATTGTTCATTTATTTTACAAATGATTATGTCTGTATAAATCGTGATTTTTCCATTTTTCTTCATTAACTAGATACTTTTATACCTAGGTAGGACGTGTTAGTCTGTTATCAAAAAGTAACTTTCTCTGCAACCACGTCTTGTCCTGAAGGTGTCCCTTACCAAATTGGACGAGACATCGACTTTATTAATTTTGAATACGGCAAAGTTCAAACTTGAAACATGTATTAACAATCAACCTTTGCGGTACCTAAAAGATATTCGGTTAGGTTATGTTGCAATTATAGAGAACCAAATAAAAGTGTTCTATGACGATATTTCACATTCTCTGGGATAGAAAGTGCTTTATTAAAATCTACCTAAGCACTTTGCGCTGTGAAGATCGCCAGCCTGCGCAATGAGATATCTGCAAGTGTTCAAAGCAACATTAGTTAATTGTATTGTAACAATGTCGCTGAGTGGTTTAGAAATCAAATTGATAAATGGCATTAAGCGAGCAATGTTATGAATGACAGCCATAAGCTATTGAATATAATGGAAGCTGAAAAATGATTGAAGATATAGAGCGGTAAAGAGTAATTGAGCACTCAGAAAACGATTAAATTGCGTGACAAGGAATGGTAGCTGCCCATTTCTAAGCTACCCACTTTTATGGTTACGATAGTTCTCACCTTCAGATTTAAAGGGTGGCCAAGTGAATACGGAACACAAGAGCAGGAGATTATTGCTTTTTTTCTGCGACGGGAAAAAAATGTGACATTTAATATTTCTTGACAGGTAACAAAATGTCACTTTATATAAAATTACTTTTTTCCCCGGGAAAAAAATGAGTACTTTTTTCCCTGGTAAGTGCAAATAAGTAAGAACACGAAGATATTTAATTTTAGAATATTTTATTATGTATAAGTTACGTTTCCTTAATGTTAAAAGTACAGTTATTAAATGTACATTGCCTGAAAGACATGTTTTTGAACAATTAGGAATGTCTGCTACAGTGGAATTTTCTTGATTTGAAATAATATTTTGTGCCACTGACACAACTGCCGTTGATGTACTTGTTCGCAAATTGGATTCTGTTTCAGCTGATGCACTGCCACACAAACTAAACAGTTTCTTAGCTATTTCTGTCTTGTGCACTATCGATTCATCAACATACCCTTCAGCGACCATTGATGACTTCCAACCACCATGTTTCTTTAGTGTCATCAAGTCTCCCCCAGATTCAACTAAAAGTGTAGCAGACGATCTTCGAAATGCATGACCTGTATATGACTTAGCATTTTTAAGTCGAAGAAAATTGGCTACTATTTCAGGTACCTTATAAAACTGATTTCTACCCACAACTTGATTGACGCATTTCCCATTGCGATATGCATAAAACAGGCGGCGATCCTTTGCTGCTGCTGGACGAAGTGCCATGTACATTCTGTAAAATTTAATATATTCTTCAGTAACTATAAATCTCCTATTTACATCATTCTTTGTTTGCTTAAGTTTCACAATTAATGACGTTCCCACGTCTTCAATATCATCTAATGTTACCTGGCTAATTTCACATATTCGACAGGCTCCTGCAATCCCAAATACAACAACAACCTTGACCAATAAATAAACTTCATCAGGAGCATTATTTAAAAATCACTAATATGTGTACTCGTAAATATTGCAGATTTTTTGGGCATGTAGCCTTTCCCATTTTGTTTCAGAAACGTAATTAGTTTGCAATATTTTGAAATGTCTACGTTATTATTGACTTGTAACATACTTTTATCATTGAATAATTCGACCACACTGTTGATGGCTTTTGTTGTTGCGCTAGTTCCGAAAAATAAACCAATAACACCGTCTCCGAGTAAGAACTACATGTCTTTTCGCCTTCCATTCCATGAATCTTGAATACGCAGTTTCGTAAATTTTTCGTGATTTAGCTGGCAATAATTTTATTGATGCTACTTTCGCTGCCTCTACCAATTCCGGTGGAGTAAGAGAAACTTCTGAATCAGTACTGTCCATTTTGAATTTTGAATATTCAAAACAATCGATATAAACAACTTAAGTTCGCAATTTTGTAACCACTCGCAAAATTAAATTGACAGATATTTGATTACTTTAAAGGTTTCCTTAGCAACGCAGATCTAACTGTCCCTATAAGTACATCAGCCTACCTGTTTGAAACTTCAAATTTGACATAGATTGATTTTTGACTTTAATATAATTGGTAATATTTTTTAAATATTAAATCATTGTTTTGCCAGTCACAGAAAAAATAGTGTATTATACGCGGGTAAAATGTAAGATTTTAGCTCTCGGTGTTTTGTCTCCCTCCGCTTCGCGTCGGGAGACAAACACACACCTCGAGCTAAAATCTAGTACTTTTTTCCCTTGTATAATAAATAACTATTACTATAGAAGTATACCATCATGCCATTTGGATTCTACAACCCTCCTGCCACTTTTGAACGTCTAATGGATAACATCCTGCGTAGGATATCGTTGAAGACTTATCTCATTTACTGCGACAACGTAATTGTGATTAGAAATGTGCTTGGAGAGCACTTGAGAAATCTGAAATATGTGCCAACTGCTCGGCGAATAAATGAAATACCTAAGGCACGTGATTTCGCAAAACTAAATTAGTACAAAGCCGGAAAAGATTAGAACGGCCCAAGAATAGCCGACACCAAATACACAGCTTCTGGAGTTATTTACGTACTATATAAGATGTGATTGTGAATTTGCTAATATAATCAAGCCCTTACTAAGTTAACCGAAGAAAGTTGTGATTGCAAATGAGACAAGAATTATCAAAGTTTGTATCAACAGCTAAGGTGTTTATTGATACCAGCTCTGATCTTACAGTTAGTATCGGTCGGAAGGCAAATTCGTTTTGGTTACGAACGCGAGTAATGTTGCCATCAGAGGTATGCTAATTCAGATGCAGGACGGAGAAGAAACGGCGATTGGTTACTTTCATAAGGTGCTCTCGATGAAGAATGAAATTATTGTGTTACAAAATGGAACTCTTGGCTGTAGCAAAATCGATAGAACATAAGTAATTTTATAGGGGAAAGTTTCACCTCAGAGCAAACCACGCAGTCCCCATATGGCTATTTCGGTTTAGAAACCGCGAAAGGCAAGTAACCAAATAATAGAAAGGCTGCATGAATTTAATTTTAAAGCATAACATCAAGTTGGTTTAGGTTATCGTAACCCAGATGCACTTTTGGGACGACTGTGTCTTGATTATTGCAGCTATTGCTGTCGACTAGAACCAAAATGTGGTCTACTTTATTGGACTACCATAATCAACAGCAATTGACATCTTTTACAGAAGGGAAACCGAATATGAGAACGACTAAGGTCTAGGTGGCGTATGGGTTTTAAAAACTAGACAGAACGCCTATCGTTGCAAAATATTATCTCGTTAAGTAGTATATTGAAGTCGTACTGGACACAGTGAGATTCTTTGAAGGTTAGTGAATAAGATCGTGGGACGATTCCTAGAAAATGTAGATGGAACCTCAAGTACGTTTCGGGTCGTTGTTTCTAAATCCAGGTACCTAAGGTTTTAGAGAATCTACAGAATAGTATGTCGGAAGGATAGTAGGGCGTAAAGGAGACTGAAAAATATTCGACAAAGGTTCTATTGGATTGGTTGCAAAGATGACGTCAAAGAGAGGTGCCAAAAATGTCAGCTGTGCTTATCATTGGGGGACCAGAAGCCGCTAGTAAGCAAGTTCAACGTGGTAATCCCATTTCCTAAGACTGAGTTTAGAAATATTTTAGACAATAGGTAGAAGCGTATCTCAGACTAAACCAAGAAGCTGCAACCGTCTCTGATGTATTACTCAATACATTTTTCAGTTGTTTCGTAGTACCTATAGAACAACATGCTGCACAGGCCAGAAATCTTGAATCACCACTATTTTGGGAAGTTTGCAAGTTGCTACAATGAAAAATACCTAAAAACACCATTGCCTCTAGTCTGATGATATGGTAAAATGCATGGTATGAACTGCATCTTGTTTATGGACTGTCACAAAAATCATATTCAACAGAATGGCTCGTACGAAATGATAAAAAGGATTAGTTATGTGGTATATGGGATTGTTAAACTCAAAAATGTCAGAAGAACGCTAGCGCATAATAATTGACTAACAACTTATAACAATGATGGCCCCAATAATAACGGGAGACAAAAAGAAATGAGACAAATACAAAGCCACGTTCGCGAGGGTAAACAAGGGCTCAAGTCGAGTTATAATTAGTTTATGTCGGTACCGACAAGGCGAAATTTTGGATCACAGAATAGATTCAAAGCGCAGTTGAAATACTGCCTGCATATTATGCAGCAAAGTTCCTTAATATTTCCCGAGAATATTTAAAAATATATTTGGTGACCTACACCACCTTTACGGATAACAACCAGAGGATGTAAAGATCATATGGCTAAAGGATCGACATTGTCACATCAAAAAATTATCTCTAGTAAGCCAAATCACCAGGATCTGTGGGAAACGCTCGTGAACCTCATGGAAGTCGAGGACAGGATCGGTTGTAGGCTCGATAGTTTAGACTGGAGAGTGACACGCAACATGTTAGAGGTTCTGTTTCAGGTGACCGGATTCTAGATCTTGTTGTGTGGTTTCAATCTAAATGGTACGCCACCCGCTATTAAAAGCGTTGATTACTACTTGCATCAATACAGGAATACAGAAATGGTTTCAACTCTCCTTACAATCACAAGGGCTTCCAACGTCTGGGTCACGAATGTTCTGAGAAACATCAACATGGGAGGAGAGGGCGCAATGTAACATTGTCACTGTGCGGTCTAGAAATGAAAATCGCGTAACATTAAACGGACAGTGCTATGATTAACACCTATAAGGGTTCAATAGAATGGTAAAATTCGAGAAGGTTCCTCTGACTTCGAGAATAATATAGAAGCTATATAGTTCTACATATAAACCGCGCGATATCACAGTTAATTCAGTATAGTATTAATACACAGGTGATATAAAATAATTTGTTATTCGAGTTGTTAAAATAAATACGTTTAGAGATAATGTAAATTATGATATAACGCAATTTGCTTGTATCATAATAAATTAATGATTCATCCATGTACATAGTACAATTAGTAATATAGTTTTACAAGTTACTATTAGGCAATCCGTCAAACACACAAGCGCCGTAAGCAATGTATATTCTACAGAAATCTCTGTTTTTCTGTAATATACCGGAGTATGAGTAATTTATTTAATTATAGGGTATATATAAGATCGGTGATTAATGTAGGAGTTAGTCTATACCAAAAAGTCGTGTATAAGTTATCTCGTGTATAGTTAGTTGATCAGTACGTTTTTAATGTCCTATTAAATATAAATTTGTGTTATGCGAACGTATATATTGTACCGCCAGCTTGTAGAATACATAAATAGACAAAAGTGTAGCAAATAAATTATAGTAGTGTTAGTGTTGTTAATAGACCTATGGTTAAAAATTTAATTTAAGAAGATATTAGTGCTTGTAAATAGAATTAGTGTGATAGTGCTTCATTGTTAATTGGACTGAAAACATCTATAAATAAGGGATATACTGTTAATTAGACTTGTGAACAGTGAGTAATAAAGACTTGTTGTTACTTCTTTTAAATTGGTGAAACGCGTTAATAGTAGCCCACTACACTGGTGTCGGCTGTATTGGGTGTATCAAAAGAAAAAAAAAACACAAGTGTAAGGACATTTGAGTAGTAGGTATATGCCAGTTACAAGAAGCCAAAGTAAAATGGACGCAGAAACTTTAATGAATTTCCTTAAGGACCTTTAATCCGGTATGGAAAAAAGTTAAGTGAAAATGCTGAGAAAATGGAAGTGAGGTTAGTTAAACTGGAATCAATCCTTAAAAAGTTTAAATACGGTATGGATGAAAAGTTGAATGAAAATACAGCCACGCTAGAACAAAGATTTATGGAAGGCTCTATTGCATTGAAAGAAGACTTCACTGAACAGGTGAAAGCAGTTGAGCAAAAGTTGGACAGTAGATTGGTAAAAATGGAAGAAGATGTGATGAGACTGCAAGAACAAATGATTTCACTAACAACGCGGCGACTTGAATTAGCAAACCAAGTTGTAAATCAGAACATCCCAGAAATAAGAAGCATGGAAGAAAACGAGTCAATACCGTCAAAATTTAGAGTGAAACCACCCACATTCGATGTTAAAAACCTTGGCCCACATATTTGAAACAATTTGAAGCCGCTGCAATAGTCAACGGTTGATGTAACAAAGAGAAGGTTATCTCCTTAATATTGTCCCTACGGGGGGGAAGCTCTTAACACCTTACAAACGATTCCCGATCACCAGCAGAATGATTACGGCCTCTTAACATCGAAGCTTGAGATGAGATATGGAGACGCTCACTTTCAACAGGTTTACCATGCACAAGTTAAGAACCGCTCGCAAAAAACATATGAAAACCTGCAAGAATTCGAAGCTGACATTTCCAGATTAGTTAGATTGGCATACACAACGGCACCAGATAGTTTCCTCAAACAATTGGCTGTTCAAACATTTGTGGATGGCGTTAAAGACAACAAAATACTGCTAGTGGTAAGTTTAGCACGGCCAAAAATGTTAGATGACGCACTGGCTCATGCGCTTGAATTTAAAGCAGCTAAGCAGACATCACACAGAATGAGTAACATACTTCGGTCTGCCTTAGAAGAACCTGGTCAATCGCAGAACAGCATAGTAGAAATAATCAACCGTGTGTTTGAAAAGCAAAGGGCGGAAATGCTGAAAAGACGACGACCGCGGGGATGGGGCCTGCGATGCTGGAGCTGCGGTGAAGTTGGTCATATACAGAGACGCTGTACTCTACAAAAAAAAAACCGGTCGAGCTAAAGCAGGTCGATGTGTAGGGGCGAACGTCGACAGCACAACGTAGTGCCCCGTAGATTATCATCCGTGCTGCATCGTCGATGGGAAGTCTGGACTATTGTGAGACCAGATTTGGTTGGTCGTGGAGAAGTGCTACCTGTATCGGTATGTCCTCGACGGCAAGTGCTGAAAAATATCTACTCACGGAGAGACTGCCGTAACGTTGGGAATTGGAGACAAACTAATTAATCATCGGGTGTTGGTAGCTGAAATTATAGAAGAAGTGATTTTGGGAATAGATCTCATGAGAGAATATGGGTTTCATGTGAACACGAAAGAAAATGTGCTTCGAATAGATGATGATGAGATGCCATTTCAAGGGACGAGTAACCAGAGGATGCAAGTTCGAATGATTTGTGATATGACAATATCCGAGAAGGCGGAAATGATCGTGATGGGACGCCCGGATGGTACGCCCCGGGAAGGACAAGTATGCATGATGAAAGCAACTGAATCGGGAATGGGTCAGGAGGGATTACTGATTGGTAAAGTTTCGAAATATGATATTATTAAGAGTGCTAAACATTAATCCGCATACGGTAACACTGAAGAAAGACATTATTGTGGGAAGTTACATTCCAGTATGCCATATTAAACGTTGTGTGGACGACACAAAAGATAAACCAGCCAACGGTTGCTCACAGAAATTGCTGGATATGTTGATACCGTCGTGTCAAGGATTAAACGGCGACCAACTGGGCAAGGTAAAAGAACTGGTCGGACGATATCGAGGTGTGTTCGCACTGAATAATGGTGAAAAAGGAAGAACAAATGTTGTGCAACACAAGATCAATACTGGAGATGCGCAACCGATACGACAACATCCTAGGCGGCTTCCTTTAGTAAAACGTAAGGAAGCCGAGCAAATTATCACAGATATGGAAAAACAGGGAGTGATTGAGCCCTCGGATAGTCCATGAGCATCCCCGATAGTGCTTGTCAAAAAAAAAGGATGGGTCGACAAGGTTTTATGTGGACTACCGGCGGCTGAACAATGTCACAAAGAAAGACAGCTATCCTTTGGCCAGAATTGATGACACCTTGGATACTCTATCCGGATCCAAATGGTTTCCGACCTTGGACTTGAAACACGGATACTGGCAGGTAGGCTTGGAGCCAAACGATAAAGAGAAAATTGCGTTTACAATTGGAACTGAATTATGGTAGTTCAAGGTCATGCCATTTGGATTATGCAATGTCCCTACAATTTTTGAACGTTTGCTAGAGTCGATGCTGCGTGGACTGTCCTGGAGAACATGATTGGTGTACTTAGACGATGTGATAGTGTTAGGCGGGTCTTTTGAAGAACACCTTAAGAACATAGAGGAGATATTCCAAAGATTAGGCGGGGCAAACCTTACATTGAGCCCTAATTAATGTCACCTATTTGGAAATGAGGTGAAATACCTAAGACATGTCGTTTCGGAAAATGGAATAAGACCAGACCCTGCAAAAATAAAAATGGTACAAGAGTGGCCTACACCTGGAGATATACACCAACTACGCAGTTTTCTAGGATTTAGGATTGTGTACATATTACTGACGTTATATACTTAGGTTTGCGAACATTGTCAAACCGTTGAAATTAAATGAAAATGGACAAGAATATAATTGGAATGTCGACTGCCACAGCGCATTTGAACAACTGAAACGGCTACTAGTTACACCACCAATTCTGATTTATCCGCGGATGGAGAGGAAATTTGTGTTAGATACCGATGCCAGTAACACAGCTATAGGAAGCATTCTTTCTCAAGTGCAGAACAGACAAGAAAAAGTTATTGGGTATTTCAGCAAGGTCCTGTCGCGGCCAGAAATGAACTATTGTGTGACTAGATGGGAGCTATTGGCCGTCGTTAAATCCGTAGAGCACTTTTATAAGTACTTATACGGCCGAAAATTCCTGTTAAGAACAGACCATGCTGCACTAAAATGGTTACTGCAATTTTGAAATCCTGAAGGGCAAGTTGTAAGGTGGATAGAACGGCTGCAGGAATATGACTTTGACACAGAACATCGTGTAGGAACTAGCCATCGGAATGCAGACGCGCTGACAAAGTGACCTTGTCCGGTAGACTGCAATCATTGCTCCAAGATAGAAGAGAAAATAAGTGTCATCCATAGAATGACGGTAATCGATGATACTTGGCAACCCGAAAGGATACGAGAAAACCAGGAGAATGACGTCGAATTGGGACTTATTCTTGAGTGAAAAAGTAGAGGACAACGACCAGCTAGGGAAGGAATTAGTATTTCAAGTAAGAGCCTGAAGGCAAACTGGGCACAATGGGACTCCTTGGTGATTGAAAATAGAATCTTGAAACGACGCTTTGAATGTGAAGATGGCACTGAGAGACGACTTCAAGTGATAGTGCCGAGAAGCAGAGTGCCGGAAGTGTTGCAGCACTTGCACGATGGTATTTCCGGAGGACATTTTGGCATGAAAAAAACTCTTGAAAGGGTGAGAGAAAGATTCTATTCGGTGAACTGCAAAGAAGATGTGAAGGAGTGGTGCCGGAAATGTGAGTTGTGTGCCTCTGGACATGGCCCGGTTACAAAACGGAAAGCCCCACTGAGACAGTACAACGTGGGGAATCCTTTTAAGAGGGTGGCCATTGATATAGCTGGTTCGTTTCCTGAATCAGAGAAAGTACATAAATACATTTTGGTTGCAATGGATTAAATGGATATTTTACCAAGTGGCCGGGGGAGGGGGGGGTATGCAATACCTAACCAAAAAGCCGAGACGGTTGCAGATGTACTAGTGAGGGAGTTGTTTTGTCGCTTTGGAGTTCCGTTGGAATTACACTCCGATCAAGGTCCGAACTTCAAATCAGCGTTGTTTCAGAACGTATGCAAACATCTTGGAATCAGGAAGACTAGAACCATGCTACTTCGTCCTCAGTCGGATCGAATGGTTGAAAGAATTAACAGGGCGTTAGGAAAGTACCTAGCCAAAGTTGTCTCTGAACATCAACGAGACTGGGACCAATTTTTACATTTGTTCCTACTGGCGTACCGATCTTCGGTATATGACAGCACAGGATACTCTCCCGTTTGCATGATGTTAGGACGTGAATTAAGGCTACCATGTGATCTTCAGTTTGGATTTAAACCTGGAGAAGAGATCGCAGGTGAGGATTACGTTAGTAGGCTTCGTGAAAGATCAAATAGCATTCACGAAAACGTCCGAAAGGATATCCAGGCAGCAAGCGATCGAATGAACTCACAATATGACACGAAAGCACAAGAAAGTGGTTACCAACCTGGAGATTTAGTGTGGTTGTACAATCCACAAAGAAAGCGTGGATTGTCGCCAAAATTACAAAGACAATGGGAAGGCCCGTACGAAGTGATGAAAAGGATTAGTGATGTAGTGTACCAGATCAGAAAGTCTCCTCGTGGTAAACCAAAAGTGGTACACTTTGACCGTTTAACATCCTACGCTGGCAACAACCAGGAAGACTCGAATAATGATAATGGTGTTCGACAAGTTATTAATCATGAGCCAAATGTAGATTTTGAGAGCTTTATGGCGGCGTATGGTGGTTCCGCTAAGGCGAGATTTGGCGTTGTTGTTGAAAAACAGCAAGACCTGTTTAGAGCACCAGAAGAGTATTCCCTTGCACATTGCTTAGCGCAAGATCTGCAAATGTCAAGAGGATAGCTATTGTTTTCAAGAAAAAGTTTGAATGTGTGAATGAATTAGTACAACAGCAGCCAACTGCAGGAAAAGCTTTGGTTCTTCAGGATAGAAATGGCGTCAAAATGTATTTACAGTTACGAGACGTAACGGTTATAAAGAGGAGGCAGTGTTACGAGCTACTATTAGACAACCTGTCAAACACATAGAGGGCCGTAAGTAATGTATATTCTACAGAAGCCTCGAATTTTCTAGCATATACCGGAGTATGAGTCATCTATTTAATTATAGGGTATATATAAGATTGGTGATTAATATAGGAGTTAGTCTACATCAAAATGTCGTGTATAAATCATCTCGTGTATAGTTAGTTGGTCAGTACGTTCTTAATGTACTATTAAATAAAAATTTGTGTTATGTGAACGTGTATATTGTACTGCCAGCTTGTAGAATACATAAATAGACAAAAGTGTAATAAATAAATTATTGTAGTGTTAGTGTTGTTGATAGACCTATGGTTAAGAATTTAATTTAAGAAGATATTAGTGCTTGTAAATAGCGTTAGTGTGATAGTGCTTCATTGTTAATTGGACTGAAAACATCTATAAATAAGGCATATACTGTTAATTAGACTTGTGAACAGTGAGTAATAAAGACTTGTTATTACTTGTTTTAAATTGGTGAAACGCGTTAATAGTAGCCCGCTACAATAGTATATTCCTCCCTAAGAAAAAGTTTATATTGTTAGTAATCTCTGTAGAGGCATTTCCGTAGACTACGAGTTCTCTATAAATATTTCTAAATAATTAAACTTGCACTGGACTGATTAATGAAGCGTAAATTGAAGCCCATTACTATATGCTAGGAAGGTGTACTACAGCCTAGGTGATGAAAAAGATATCCTCAGAAGAATCTAGTTTAAAAGAATGCGTAATTGAGCGGTTTTTTATATTTAACTAGTTTATAACACCCGTAATAAGTAGTTTTTGGTTAGAGTTACTTAATTTATGCGTGATGGACTATGCTGCACTGTTTTATTAATTTCAAAAAATAGAGTTGTAATTCAGAATTATAGAAACTTTATAATCATCTTCTTCTATTGCACTTCAGCTCATTGTTTTACTGTCTTTACACGGAATTCATTATTGCATTTTTATATGCCTGCAAGATGGCAAAAGAATGGCACTCTACAAGGTTATACTAATTCATTGTCTTGTAATATAAGCGTACTTCCTTACTATAAATATGCTAAACAATATCGCGTAACGAAATTGATTGGAATCTTTAAGCGGCGAAGTTTAGTTTGATTCTAATAGATACGCTTCATGCTAGAGAAACATCTGCTTATTTTGATGTCGGCACCTCTAAACGGTGTTACTTCGTTTCATAAATACAATCTCACCTACTTTATCTAGGTGTTCTACATTCGCTCTGGTATGTCAAGTACTATGCTTACTTGATAAATTCCTACTGCTATTTTGAATAAATAAAATACATAACATGCACAACTATTAAATTTCAATACGGAAAATATTTATATTCAGATTACGTAACTATAAATCGTTTTACCAATGTACTAAAATGAGACTACGAGACCAGTCGCATATGAATTGGACCAAAGGAAATATGCAACACAATATTATTTTGTTGAATTAGCATTTATGTGAATTTCATAATTTCACAGAAACAATTAAGTATGTTATGTGTTTTTAACAATTTCCAACAAAATCTAATACTTAAATCAGCAACAGCAATTATAAAAAATAAACGAAAGGAATAAGATGACTGGCGCTTAATAATTGAACCAGATCTTTTTGAACTATTAGTCGAAGTTACCATTGCGTGCAATGACCTTTTCGTTTTAAACTGGCATCAATCTCTTTGGAATTGTGTCAACTAATGTTTTGCAGTATCCTGGTTGAATTTTCTTAATTCTGTTCTTTAATTCTGGAATGGTGCAAACTAGTGTGGTTCGAAGTGGGTTTTTCATTTGATTACAGAGAGTTTCAATAGAGGAGAGATTAACACTGCTACTTGCAATCATGAGGTTACTAATTTTGCCGTATGGCTGGCTGCACATCTTGTTGAAATATAAATTCCCCTTCTGTTGGTTGAATCTTATTTATGGACGGCAACAATTCTTCTTGCAAAATTATCTTGTATTTTGCAGCATTGACAGTGCCGTCAATAAAAAGACGTCTAACTTCTTGTGATGAAAAGCATCCCCACACCATTAGAGACGATCTTTGTGAAATTCTTCCTTTGACATTCCAATAACTTTATTTCGTGTATCGTCAACGCATATACCAAACTTACATTCGTCACTCCAGATAACCGGGTCCCTCTGACGGTCAGCCCAGTTTTGGTGCTTCTTTGTCCATAAATACCGGTTTTGATTTTGTTTTTGTGTTAGGAGTGGCTTTTCTTTAGTCTATAATAAAATAATATAAGTTTTTACGACTAAAAATTTACCTTGTAGAAATCCATATTTCATTTTTTATTCTCCTTAAATAAGTATCTTTTGATATTGGTCTGCCGATCGCATATGCCCATTTTACAACTAATTCTTGCGAGGAAACTCAACGGTCTTAAGTTAATAAGTGCCCGATGAGTTGGCTCAACTCTTTTCGTAACTTTTAAAGCACGCCCATTTTTAACTTTTGATTGAACATTTTCCGTTTTCATAAATTGCGATATTTTGTTTTTACTGTTCCTTGAGGAATCCTTAAATTTTTTGCAATTCAAATGCCCAGAAAGTCCATTATAATAAGCACCAGCAATAGAATTTCGCATATCGTTGGAAAACGACTTTTTGCGAACCATTTTGAGTTAAAGTTAAAGCCACGTAATAACTCAAAACACTCTAATATTGCTGTAATTTGTTTCTTCGAGGCACAATTATTTGTCAGAAGAAATATTACGAGATTTCCTGTGTAAATAAATTTTTCTTTATTGGTGGTCTAATTAATAAGCACCAGCTGTAGCTTTATTTTTTTGTTTATATTTTATAATTCTGTTCTGAACAGATCTGCACCTTGAAGAAGTTCTAGAATAGTAGAAGGGTAAAATGGATTGCATATTTCAGTTAGCGAAAAAACCGAACTATAGGTTCAATCAAATTAGTGCAGTCTTTAATGAGGAACCAGACTAAGACAGGTTCCTAAAAAAAGACAACAGCTCTTTCGGTACTTAAAAGGCATAAGGGTTGGTATCGCATTCTAAGACACCATGGCGATGTGAAAGGCAACGGGAAACCATCACATTACCTCCCAAGTACACAGCGTACTAAAAATGTTTTTTAGGATGCTAGCATCCTCTAGGGTAAAAGATTCCGGAGTTAAAATAATCCCCCATTCTAATATCCTGAAGGGGACTATTTTGGATGATTTGATCAGAAAGTTTAAAAGAAGCGCCGGGAACATTTTGCTAATCGGAGCGTGGAATGTCAGAAGTATGTGAGCTAGAAGATTTGAAAATTGAAATGGATAAGTTAGCCTTAGACATAGTAGGGATTAGCGAAGTTCGGCGGCTAGAGGCGGGGGATTTTTGGAGCGGAGACTTTAGAGTAATTCATACAGGGTCAGAAGAAATTCGGGTGTGGGAATAGTTATGCGGAAAAGATAGGACACTGCGTAGAAAACTACTTACAAAAGAACGAAAGAGTACGCATGGTTAGATTAAAATCTAAACCGGTTAATACGAGTACAAGTCTACACGTCCACCTCTAGCTACAGTGAGGAAAAGGTAGAAGCGCTTTATAAAGATATCGAAGACATACTAAGGTTTGTAAAAAGACATTAAAATTAAATAATTACAAGAGATTTTAATGCAGTGGTAGGTGAGGTTAGGAAACGGGCAATGGTAACAGAAACAACAGGGGAAATAGACTGGTACAATTTTGCGACAAAAACAATTTAGCCATCACAAAAACATTATTTCAACATCATGTTAGAAGACGATATACATGGAAGATGCCAGAAGACATGCAGAGATATCAAATAGATTACATTCTTGTTCGACAACGGTTTAGGAATCAAGTAAAAGACAGTAGAAGCTACCCAGAAGCAGATATAGACACTGACCACGACATAGTGACTATGAAAGTCGCGCTTGAGTTTAAAAATATAAAAAAAAACACTCAAAGAGGAATTATTACTTTGAGAAACCAAAAGATGAAGTTATCCACAAAACTTTTGAGAAAATGTCAAAGGAATTGCTGAAAAACATCGTGAATTTCGAATACTAAAGAAGTAGAAACAGAATTGAATTAACATTAAATCCAACTTAAATATGGCGGTCATAGATATTCTGGAGTATAAACAAAAAGGAAATGGGAAACCATGGGTAACAAAAAATATTCTAAATTTAATAGAAGGAAGGCCAAAATACAAAAACAAACCAGACGAAGCAAGAAAACAGAGATACAAAGCCATAGAATGGGAAATTATTCGGAAATGCGGAAAAGCTAAAGAACAATGGATTTCTGAAAAGTGCAAAGAGGTACAAACTAAGATGAAAATAGGAAAAGACAGACAAAGCATACAAACTAATTAGAATGAATTTTAGGGACATAAAACAGTAAAGCAAAAATATAAGAGGTACGAGAAGAAACATCATTATAGAAAATATGACGAAAGTGGTTAGATGGCAAGAATATATAGGGAATTTTATGCAGAACCGGAACTAGAAACATTAGAACAGGAATCAGATATTGAAAAAGGATGACTTGGAAATCTTATACTTATGGATGAGTTTAAACTAGCATTAAAAAGTCTGAAAAATAACGTACAAGCAGAAACTCTTAAAACCGCCGGACAAGCAGTAACAGAACGTCTCTTCCAACTTGTGACTTACATGTGTGAGACAGGCGAGATACCCACAGCAATAAATGAATGGAAAAAGTGTGTATATAGCGTTTGTAGATCTGGAAAAAGTATTTCAAAATGTAAAATAGGAAAAATGTTCGAAACACCCATAAATATTGGACTAAATTATAGCGATAGGCGGATGGATAGTTTATAGCTTATACAAAGAGCAAACAGCTGTAATAGAATTAGAACAGGCACGTACAGGAATAAATCTTAAGAAATTGGTGAGACAAGAATGTACCGTATCCCTATTAGTTTTTAGCTTGTATATCGAAGAGGCAATGAATACTGTCAAATTCAGAAAACATTTGGAATTATTATGCAAGGAGAAACAATTGATATGCATAGATTTGCAGATGATACAACGATATTACTAGTAAAGAATTGGTAAGTAAGTCAAACCCAAAATACAAATAGGAAACGAGAACTTACAGGAGGTTAAGGAAATCTACTACCTAGGCAGTCTAATAACGCAAGATGGAAAAAGCGCAAAAGATATAAAACAATGATTAGCACAAGGCCGTGCTGCATTTAACAAGAAAAACCAACTGCTATGTTCAAGGACAACAAACGTAGAAACAATGAAGTGATAACTGAACGCATATGTGTGAAAAACAGCACTATTAGGCTGTAAAACGTGGACAGTAGGAGAAGCAGACAAGAAAAAGATAGAAACCGTTGAAATGTGGCCCTACAGACGTACGATGAAGATATCATGAACAGACAAGGTTAATAATAAAGAGGTTCTAGAAATTGTAGTGGAAGAAGGAAATACGAGGAAAATAGTTAAAAATAGGAAAGATAGGACTATAGGTCGCATACTAAGGCATGAGGGAATAGTGCGGAATATATTAGAAGCAGAGAATGGAAAAAAGAGAGGTAGAAGTAGACCTGTGGGAATTTCAGGGAAATGTGTGGGTAATCTCAAAATAAAAAACAACGGAGATAGACATCCAGCCAGAACTGAATACATAATACTTAATATTCCTAATACAAGTATTAGATATTATTGATTAATTGTTTAAAACACATAGAAACCATAAAGCTTAATTGCCTCTTCTGAAATAATGAACATCAAATAAATTCTAATTTTTAGAAATAGCATTGTGTTCCATTTGTACATACTGTGTAAATTATTAACCGTTTTATAACTCCACCGTACAAAGGTAAAACACCATATTCGCAAAAAACGTATTTCTCATTGTAATGGTTATTGGCTTAATACTTTCTTCTCTTCTGTTGGTAGATGTGGGCGACTCCAAGGCGTAGTAGGTATGCATGTAACTACTATGTCCAAGGTCCCGGGTCCGAATTCCGACACGGTCCGCTTGAAAAATGTTAGACGAGCATTTTTCACAAAAATACGGCTTCGTTCGGACGAGAGGTAAAAATGTAGATCCCCTGGAAAATCTAGATTTTTAGATATTATAATATATAAACGCTGTAAGAACGCTATAACTTTAACAATTGATAGGAAAATCAACGTATCAAATAAGAACTGATTTGATTTCATACAACTATGAATCATATTGTGTATTGCACAGCATTGGTGGAATATTGTACACTAAAATACTGTGGAAAAGAAACATAATAGTCAAAATATTACTTGGGAATTATATAACTTGCGGTATTTATGTTAAGCATTAAACTATATTCTTTCACAAAAAAAACATTACTATCCATAGCTAGGTTTCTCCTTAATTTTAATGTATAAGAGCGCGCGTTAAGCTATAACAAACAACACGAACGTTGATATACAGGGTGCGTCACGGGGAACGCCAGGGTGTTTTATAGCAAAACGGTGTATTTGTTGAAAGGTTTTTCACAGTAGATCTATGTAAGTCCAAAAGGACTACATTTTAAAGTTATTTTGATACATACAGGGTGCCCCAAGAAAAAGTTACATATCAAAGTTATATTTTCTTCTTATGAAACATTCTATTTTTCGTTGCATTTTTGAATTGTACGTGGAAAATAAACTAGACTTCCTTGAAGGCTCATTATACCTAAATGCAGAGCGTTTTGATTTATTTCGCTTTTTCTAAAATTATAAGGTTTCGTAAAAATTAAATAATTCTAAAATAAATTCACCCAGACAAATTTGTTTTTAACACCTAATATTAGACCGTACCCTTCACTGATCAAGTAACTTACTAAAATCAGATTCAATACAGTGTTCAGAAAATGCAGTTTTAGTATTGACAGATTCAAGTATAATATTGTTGTTATTTTAAATGGAACATCCTGTATTTTATCTGTTAATCTTATAGTAATTTTAATTTTCATCGTCTTTCAAACGATATTAGTGTTGCCTATACCTATCTCTTCGAACTTTCACGTAATTTGCATATTTTTGAAATTTAACATGTATTTTCAAACTATTCAATATTATTTTTCACAGAAAACGACTAAATTCTAGCTCATGATTTTGTGGGATTAGCATTCAGTTCTGCACCTTTATAAACAAAAATTAGATCTTTATTATTAAAAAATTTAAATAATGCACATACTTTACAGGGATAATTTGATTAAGAATTAAATACGGATTCCAGCAGTTAGTATCTGATAGACATGTGATTGTAAGTAATTATTATAACTAATTAAAGATCTTGCAAGAATTTTAATTAAAAAGTCATAATATAATTCATATTGGTCAAAAATCAACTGCACTAAATTGAAAAAAAAACTATAACAAATGTTCGATGACCATTTTCCTGTAAACAGTTTTCATTACTTTGTCCAATGATTAAAAGCATATTAATTCTGTCTTGCAACGAATATTTTTTTGGCATTTTCAAAATTCTTCTTGATTCAATAATATAAATGTTTAAAACTAATAACTGGTGCACTTGAACAAAAAGTTAACATTCAAGCAATGTTTCATTAAGTGACAGCAGCATACTAAATCTCAGTAGTCATATTTATAACTTCTTTTAAATCACTGAAAACCTACCTTATGTAAAAATGTACCTATAAGGATTTAATTTTCGTTTATAAATGATCATTAACTGAAGACCTACTCCTCAAAATCATAATAGCTATCATTTAATCATTTTCCATCAAAAATAATATTGAGTAGTATGAAAATACATGTTAAATTTCAAAAATATGCAAATTACGTCAAAGTTTGAAGAAATAGGTATAAGCAACCCTTATATCGTTTAAAAGACAATCAAAATTACCATAAGACTAAGTGATAAAATACAGGATGTTCTATTTTAAATAACAACGATATTATACTTTGAATCTGTCAATATTGAAACTGCATTTTCTGAATCTGCTTTTAGTAAGTTACTTGATCAGTGAAGGGTACGGTCTAATATTAAGTCTTAAAAACAAATTTCTCTGGGTGAATTGATTTTAGAATTATTTAATTTTTACGAAACCCTTAGAATTTTAGAAAAAGCGAAATAAATCAAAACGCTCTGCATTTAGGTGTAATGAGACTTCAAGGAAGTCTAGTTTATTTTCCACGTACAATTCAAAAATGCAACGAAAAATAGGATGTTCCATAAGAAAAAATATAACTTTGATATGTAACTTTTTCTTGAAGCACTATGTATATATCAAAATAATTTTAAAATGTAGCGCTTTCGGACTTACATAGATCTACTGTGAAAAAACTTTGAACAAATACACTGTTTTGCTATAAAACACCGTGGCGTTCCCCTTGACTCGCCCTTTATAGTGCTCGCAATTTGTAAATAGAAGTCGTCATCCGCGACGTCACATATGTACTTAACTATTTATGCAGACGTTTGTCAAAATAATACTGCACGATATCAATAGTAGGGTATAATCAAGGATCCTGTGACCACATTTCCACCAGCATCCACATTTCCACACACATCTGGACCAAAAAGTTTTCTTCGACTAACCATTTTCATCTTTCGAGATAAACCTATCTTAAATTTTTTTTATGTTTCGAGATAAATGAGCATCCACATTTCCACACACGAGATAAACCTATTTTTAAGATTTTTTACCGCTAACATTCTGGACCAAATAGTTTTCTTCGACTAACCATTTTTTTTATCTTTCATCTGAACCAAATACTTTTCTTTGTCTAGCCAACGCATCTTTCGAGATAAACCTATCTTGTTTGGTATCAATCAATATTAGAATTTTCTCAGCTACCCGAATCTTTAGGAATTTTTTAGATTGCGCCATCCCCCAGAGAGCTACCCTCATTTTAAGATTTTTTACCTGCTGCGATTTCTGACAATCCTTAAACATTTTTTTAGTCACGCGATACATCTTGTTAGCTTAGAATTTTACGCAGAATCTAAATCTGCAAACAGATTTAAAATCGGACTACTCCTTACAAAGTTACACTTTAAGCTCTCAAACCTCTAAATTTTACTCTTTGCTTTATAAGCAAAACTAACAAATACTTTTCTTCGTCTAGCCAACGCATCTTTCGAGATAAACCTACCTTGTTTGGTATCAATCAATATTAGAATTTTCTCAGCTACCCGAATCTTTAGGAATTTTTTAGATTGCGCCATCCCCCAGAGAGCTACCCCCATTTTAAGATTTCTTACCTGTAGCGACTTTTGAGTGTTCTTATAAATTTTCTTAGTCATGCGATACATCTTGTTAGTCTAAAATTTTACACAGAATTTGAATCTGCAAACAGATTTGAAATCGGACCATCCCTTACAAAGTTATACTTTAAAGCTCCCAAACCTCTACATTTTGCTCGTCTATGACATATGCTTAAACCAAACAGCTCCAAAAATCTAAAACCGCAAGGATTTTAGAAACGACTCCTTTATAAGCCATAAGTGCTTAGTATTTAAAATCATTTTTTCAAACAGTAATGTGCTTTTCTCAGAATGTTGCAAAACCCATGACTTAAAATTTTTCTGGTTTTAACATAATTACATGTACAATGCTAAATAGTTGGAAAATACATAGACAAGGACAAACTAATCGCTTTACAATTATGTGACGTATAGTGAAGGTAGCGTAGAGGACAAACTAATTGCTTTACAATTATGTTACGTAAAGTGAAAGTAGCCTTTCTTTTATTAATTAGCAGCTATGTGATTTGAAAAATACAATAGATATGCTCAATGCTAAATGCTTGGAAAATACAAGTCGTTTCAAATCAATTTCTTAACGAGCATGTGAATCACATGTGAAAACTATATATAATTTCTTTTCTTGGACTTTCTATTAATTATGTTTGTGTATTAGAAATTGATTAATAATTGCAGGATACAAATTTTAAATAAACACTTTGCTAAGGGAACACCGAACTTGTTGTATACAGAATACTTACTAATAAAGCAATTTAATTTTAAATAACTTCTACGCCATATTTTTCGAAAATGGCATGCTTTGGAAACAATCGAAGATTACCGAAGACACTCGAAGAGTGCACAAACGCGGTCAGTAAACCATAATTAATAATCGCCTTTATAGGTTCCACATTTCGACCATTTCCCAATGACTTTAATTTCTTATTAGAGAGAATTCTTATTCTCCCACGCACTGCTACGTAGTTGCATGTCCATTCCTTTTGAGGTATATGCTCGTTATAGGTTGTAGCACCCGCGGTTTTACTTAACTACACTTTGAGAGATCCCTTTAATCTTTTTAATCGTGTCCTTCTCGCGTACAATACAGTAGGACTTAGCCTTACTACCTACAAATTCTAACACCGAGTCACCGTTAAACTCGTCTTTAAATTTCCCCACAACTTTTGTTAACATGCGGTATATTGTGTTTATTATTTCTGCGTACACCACTTTAAACCTAAAAACAAAAACAGGATAGTTTAATACGTCTATTAATAATTTATGGTAATGTTGGCGATACAAATATGTAAAACAAACTTTATCAAGAAATATGTTTTAATAGAATACATACATGTATTGATAACATCTATAAACCGCTGTGGTAACCAGAGTCTGGCGAATCTGGGATAGCCAAATCTCTAAACATTTGCGCAAGCGATTGCCTTGCAGTTGCATCTTTTAAGTACTGAATAGGAAACATTTAATAAGTTCCAACACTGTCAAGTAATTTAAATTGCTGCAATCATTAGACAGAGAAATACTGGCACTGCTCTCTCCCTCTAATAACGTTTGAACCCTTTCTTCCTCCGTCGTATTTCCACATACTTTTTTTATATCACCAACAAATTTTTCGTAAAATTCTGGAAAGTTTCAACACCTTAACTCAACCATTATAAAACAGATCAATTCTCGCAAATTTAATAGCTTGATGCACTCGTACGCAGGTAGCACAATAACATTCCCATCTTTCGTAATCTCCATATTATATAAATTCTCTTTTCAAAATTGTTCTAAAACCATATACTTCTATTAAAGGCTGTGCTCAGCTGCAATTTGAAATCTTGATCCAATTGTATGTCAACAACATCGTTTCCAGTAGTCAGATCATTTAATCGTACTTGTTTTGAGTCTTGAGCAAATTGGCGAATTTGAAATTCCACTTGAAAAGTACACAATTTCTTCCAATCGAAGTAAGAGAATGTTATCGTAGAATCAGCACACATACCACTACAGCAAATCACTTGGATGGCAGGTTGAAGACCACCATATAAATCAAAACCAACTTCTAATATATGGTGGTGATAATTTGGAGGAAATTCGCCTAACCTATAGGTTGACTTACCAACTAGTTGGTTGATATTTAATTGTGGTACTCGCACATCACTTGTAACGTCAACACAAGAAAAATCCATCTTTTATTTATAATTTTAATCAAACTCGATGATACTTTGACGACTAATGCACTGGAACATGGCTCTCGCCTTTTATGCCGATGGTCGAGCGTGCGCAGCTCCTTATTATATTAGTTGGCGTTATATGCAAGTCTTGACTGGAAAAGTGACGTCTATAATTGTTTTATAGTGGGTTTTACCTGTATGTATTTAACCACCAACGCCATTTTAGAATTATTAAACAAAATTACTCTTAGCAGTATTTTTAATATACCATCGTGTAAGATTTCAATTATTATTGTGTTTTTCCTCAGGTTTTCAAATCCCTCGGAATTTTTTCCAAATCGAATGACACCTTACTGATTTGCAGAATAACCTTTTGCAAGCACCGTATATAATTCATCTTTAATCTATTTCTAAACCGTATCGCTCTGTCTTTTGAGATAAATCCCTGGTGTGTCCCACAATCGACTTCCTTTCCACCCCAAACACGTTGACACTGATGTTGTTTAATTCCTCGAACCGGTGTATATCCTTTATGGATATCGGGAACTGCAGTCCTGTCAAAGTTTCATGATGACGAACGTTAACAATTTTATTGTAAATAAACGTAAGCTTCATTTTATGCAGGATTCTGTACGAAAGAACTTTGCGGTATACAAAAAGGGAGACGCTACATCTCTACAAATCGAAGAGGTGCACAAACAATTGATTGATCCCTTGCAAAATTACCGATTCCTAGTCACAAGGAATAGCGGAAAGAATCCTTACACGTACAACAAGGGTTAAACTTGAAAACAAAGACTAGTTTTTAAAAAGATTAAGTTACCAGTTGACGACGAGCCTGTACATTTTATTATACGGACGTGTTAGCTAGAGACGAATACGAAGATATATACAAGTCGGTTATGGAGTAAAGTATAACCCCCAATTGATACGCATAGTTTAGGAAAAGTGTGTAGGAAGTTGATTCAGAAAACAGTGACACAACCTAAAATAATAACGTTTATCCGGAGGCTAGAGGTCTAACAAGAGTTATAATTATTTTTAAAGTCCTTAGCATTTTTCTTAAGAAATGTAATGATTTTGTTCATAGAATACATTCCCTACCTGTTGCTTCGTGCGTGCACACAAATCGGGTGCAATCGGTACATATCCGAATAGGAGTAGCTCATATAAAAGGACTGTTCGCGTAGAAGTTATTATTTGTTGATTGTACGGTTTAAAGAGACAATATAACAAATATGTATAAAGACTTTGGAGAGGTTATTCGAAGATTTCGCAATGCTCTACGAGTAAAAAAAGCAGAATGTGGGCAATGCTTTTCGATAGAAGGAGAAAAATGTCTTATGTGTCAGTCATACGAGGAAGCAATACAGCACTGTACTGCAGTGTTATCAATGCCCGAGGATCTGGATGATTTTATGGAAATAATCGAGGAGATGGGGTTTATAAAACTGTTGGCAGATATTCAAATGGAATATATACTAAATTGTAAGTTTTAAAATAAAATTTAACCACAACAACTGTTATCATAAGAAATGAATGATGTGAATTTAGAAATTATTTTGTATATATTAGCTTGTTTATGTTTTAAAATATAAAGCATACATTGGTATTGTTTAATTTTTCAAATGTCCACGCAACTGAAATGGGTATCTAAGTTCTTATGAAAAGAATTATAACAAAGAGCGCTACATTTAATTTTAATAGAAATGAGTACAACTACGTGTTTGAAACATACCTTTTAGTTTTTTGTTTTTTTTCAACTTCTATGATATTACATAAACCAAGATTCTGCTACTGCTTCCGAGTAATTGTATCCTAACAATACCATTATATATAAATAAAACCCAAAACGTTTGAAACAATATTTATATTTCAATTCAAATACTTAACAGGTACACTTCACATAGAAATATATTTTTATTCATTAAAACTAATACACACACACACAAAAGTCACTTTTTCCTCCTTTTAATTGGCAAATGTGTAGTATACATATCCAAATTTTGCACACGATTTTCTTTTGATCTGAGTTTCGTATAGAGTGTAGCTTTTGGAACATTGTAGATTTCGGATGCTTCTGAACCAGTAATCCATCCTTTGTTTATTTCGTCAAGGGCTTTATTTAAATCCTCTTTAGTATACGATTTAAGTTGTCTCTTTCTTTTCTGTCAGAAACGTCTGACTTGGAGTCTATGTTCTGATCTTTCGCATCAACATTATCATGTGTAGGTTTATCTTGCACTATTTTAGTATTTACCAGAGATTCATTAGACATACCATTCAAATGTTGGCTAGTTGAATTGTTTGATAAACTTGTTTTCATCTCCTTGACAACTTCTTCTAAAATTTTTATAGCATCTAAGGATATAATTCTTTCCCCGCTCATTTTTATTACGATGTTTACTTATCAAAATGCAAATGCAGACTATTCCAATTTCACAATTTCGAAAAATATGTATAAATATTTACCCCGTCTAACTTTGTTCTCGTTTGATACATCCGATAATTATAGATGTAGCGCGTAAGCAAGAAGTTAATTGATTTTCACCGACGTGAATAGACTGGTATGAAATGTTACTCAAGGTTAAACGACGCTGGGTTTCTCCTAATTTAAAAGTAAACTACCTAATTAGTGGCTACACCAAGATGGACAGTGTAGAGGATGTTAAATCTTTCAAAACTCGAAATGTTGTGCTCAACTCCTACAGTAACCTAGGGAGATCTACAATTCCTTTGTGGAGAGGATGTCAGCTAAGTCAGAGGAGTTCCAAGAACGAGATTCTGGTTAGTTTCTACAATAATTTATTTTTCTAATTTTTAAATTTTAGGATGGACTCTGAAACAGGCGTTGTACTTGGAGATTAATGTAAACAAGTACAACCCTTTGCGTGGATCCTCATACATCGAGCTCCCCAAATGGGTTCGAAACACCAGAGCTGTTATTAATATACAAAATGACTACAACGCATGCTTTGCCTGGTGCGTGATAGCTGCGCTCTACTCAGTGCTCACAATCCGCAAATGGTCGGTAGCTACCCCCATTACAGCACCATTCTCAATTTGACAGGACTGCAGTTCCCGATATCCATAAAGGATATACACCGGTTCGAGGAATTAAACAACATCAGTGTCAACGTGTTTGGGGTGGAAAGGAAGTCGATTGTGGGACACACCAGGGATTTATCTCAAAAGACAGAGCGATACGGTTTAGAAATAGATTAAAGATGAATTATATACGGTGCTTGCAAAAGGTTATTCTGCAAATCAGTAAGGTGTCATTCGATTTGGAAAAATTCCGAGGATTTGAAAACCTGAGGAAAACACAATAATAATTGAAATCTTACACGATGGTATATTAAAAATACTGCTAAGAGTAATTTTGTTTAATAATTCTAAAATGGCGTTGGTGGTTAAATACATACAGGTAAAACCCACTATAAAACAATTATAGACGTCACTTTTCCAGTCAAGACTTGCATATAACGCCAACTAATATAATAAGGAGCTGCGCACGCTCGACCATCGGCATAAAAGGCGAGAGCCATGTTCCAGTGCATTAGTCGTCAAAGTATCATCGAGTTTGATTAAAATTATAAATAAAGATGGATTTTTCTTGTGTTGACGTTACAAGTGATGTGCGAGTACCACAATTAAATATCAACCAACTAGTTGGTAAGTCAACCTATAGGTTAGGCGAATTTCCTCCAAATTATCACCACCATATATTAGAAGTTGGTTTTGATTTATATGGTGGTCTTCAACCTGCCATCCAAGTGATTTGCTGTAGTGGTATGTGTGCTGATTCTACGATAACATTCTCTTACTTCGATTGGAAGAAATTGTGTACTTTTCAAGTGGAATTTCAAATTCGCCAATTTGCTCAAGACTCAAAACAAGTACGATTAAATGATCTGACTACTGGAAACGATGTTGTTGACATACAATTGGATCAAGATTTCAAATTGCAGCTGAGCACAGCCTTTAATAGAAGTATATGGTTTTAGAACAATTTTGAAAAGAGAATTTATATAATATGGAGATTACGAAAGATGGGAATGTTATTGTGCTACCTGCGTACGAGTGCATCAAGCTATTAAATTTGCGAGAATTGATCTGTTTTATAATGGTTGAGTTAAGGTGTTGAAACTTTCCAGAATTTTACGAAAATTTGTTGGTGATATAAAAAGTATGTGGAAATACGACGGAGGAAGAAAGGGTTCAAACGTTATTAGAGGAGAGAGCAGTGCCAGTATTTCTCTGTCTAATGATTGCAGCAATTTAAATTACTTGACAGTGTTGGAACTTATTAAATGTTTCCCTATTCAGTACTTAAAAGATGCAACTGCAAGGCAATCGCTTGCGCAAATGTTTAGAGATTTGGCTATCCCAGATTCGCCAGACTCTGGTTACCACAGCGGTTTATAGATGTTATCAATACATGTATGTATTCTATTAAAACATATTTCTTGATAAAGTTTGTTTTTACATATTTGTATCGCCAACATTACCATAAATTATTAATAGACGTATTAAACTATCCTGTTTTTGTTTTTTAGGTTTAAAGTGGTGTACGCAGAAATAATAAACACAATATACCGCATGTTAACAAAAAGTTGTGGGGGAAATTTAAAGACGAGTTTAACGGTGACTCGGTGTTAGAATTTGTAGGTAGTAAGGCTAAGTCCTACTGTATTGTACGCGAGAAGGACACGATTAAAAAAGATTAAAGGATCTCTCAAAGTGTAGTTAAGTAAAACCGCGGGTGCTACAACCTATAACGAGCATATACCTCCAAAAGGAATGGACATGCAACTACGTAGCAGTGCGTGGGAGAATAAGAATTCTCTCTAATAAGAAATTAAAGTCATTGGGAAATGGTCGAAATGTGGAACCTATAAAGGCGATTATTAATTATGGTTTACTGACCGCGTTTGTGCACTCTTCGAGTGTCTTCGGTAATCTTCGATTGTTTCCAAAGCATGCCATTTTCGAAAAATATGGCGTAGAAGTTATTTAAAATTAAATTGCTTTATTAGTAAGTATTCTGTATACAACAAGTTCGGTGTTCCCTTAGCAAAGTGTTTATTTAAAATTTGTATCCTGCAATTATTAATCAATTTCTAATACACAAACATAATTAATAGAAAGTCCAAGAAAAGAAATTATATATAGTTTTCACATGTGATTCACATGCTCGTTAAGAAATTGATTTGAAACGACTTGTATTTTCCAAGCATTTAGCATTGAGCATATCTATTGTATTTTCAAATCACATAGCTGCTAATTAATAAAAGAAAGGCTACTTTCACTTTACGTAACATAATTGTAAAGCAATTAGTTTGTCCTCTACGCTACCTTCACTATACGTCACATAATTGTAAAGCGATTAGTTTGTCCTTGTCTATGTATTTTCCAACTATTTAGCATTGTACATGTAATTATGTTAAAACCAGAAAAAATTTTAAGTCATGGGTTTTTGCAACATTCTGAGAAAAGCACATTACTGTTTGAAAAAATGATTTTAAATACTAAGCACTTATGGCTTATAAAGGAGTCGTTTCTAAAATCCTTGCGGTTTTAGATTTTTGGAGCTGTTTGGTTTAAGCATATGTCATAGACGAGCAAAATGTAGAGGTTTGGGAGCTTTAAAGTATAACTTTGTAAGGGATGGTCCGATTTCAAATCTGTTTGCAGATTCAAATTCTGTGTAAAATTTTAGACTAACAAGATGTATCGCATGACTAAGAAAATTTATAAGAACGCTCAAAAGTCGCTACAGGTAAAAAATCTTAAAATGGGGTAGCTCTCTGGGGATGGCGCAATCTAAAAATTCCTAAAGATTCGGGTAGCTGAGAAAATTCTAATATTGATTGATACCAAACAAGGTAGGTTTATCTCGAAAGATGCGTTGGCTAGACGAAGAAAAGTATTTGTTAGTTTTGCTTATAAAGCAAAGAGCAAAATTTAGAGGTTTGAGAGCTTAAAGTGTAACTTTGTAAGGAGTAGTCCGATTTTAAATCTGTTTGCAGATTTAGATTCTGCGTAAAATTCTAAGCTAACAAGATGTATCGCGTGACTAAAAAATGTTTAAGGATTGTCAGAAATCGCAGCAGGTAAAAAATCTTAAAATGAGGGTAGCTCTCTGGGGGATGGCGCAATCTAAAAAATTCCTAAAGATTCGGGTAGCTGAGAAAATTCTAATATTGATTGATACCAAACAAGATAGGTTTATCTCGAAAGATGCGTTGGCTAGACAAAGAAAAGTATTTGGTTCAGATGAAAGATAAAAAAAATGGTTAGTCGAAGAAAACTATTTGGTCCAGAATGTTAGCGGTAAAAAATCTTAAAAATAGGTTTATCTCGTGTGTGGAAATGTGGATGCTCATTTATCTCGAAACATAAAAAAAATTTAAGATAGGTTTATCTCGAAAGATGAAAATGGTTAGTCGAAGAAAACTTTTTGGTCCAGATGTGTGTGGAAATGTGGATGCTGGTGGAAATGTGGTCACAGGATCCTTGATTATACCCTACTATCAATGTTGCAGATTTGGTTTAAATATTGGCAATGTGCAACGGCGCCAACTATATTAAAGTCGTATACTAAATATTAACGTATAATTTTTAGGTTGTTCAGTTTGTGTCTAAGACTTTCTGAATTTTTCTGTTTTGATACATTGATATTTGACTGGTTTTTGCTTAAAACAATTCTTTTCAGAACTCATATTAGTTGTTATACTGAACTCCGATCACTAAAGACGATGAACGAGATTCATTTAGACGTCAGAACTTATCAACCTGTTGCTAGTTCGATCACCTTTTTTGAACAAGAAAGGAATCATTATTTCTTTAATAGCGGTTCGTGAAGAAATTTAGTTTCTTGCTTACTTCAAAAACAATTTATTGTGTATATTTTTAGAGAGTGGCTGCTGGCCTGGTTAGCAGTATTGACATAGTAAAATCGATTTCCTAACAATTGCGAGAAGTGAAACCTTTTACATTGAAAAGGTGAGCTCATATAAAGCTTGCCACTGACGTAGATTAATTATTTTACCACATGCGGAATTTGAAATATGATTTATAGGTTGCATGAAAATTGTAAGTACGAGAGACACTATTTATGTATTGAGAATAGAAACAATAAACAAATGAATTTGATGAAAAGTACTTTTATTGCTTTTCAAAATAATCGCCTTTAAGATCTATACACTTTTGCATGCGATTGAACTACCCTTCAAAGCACTTTGTCCAGTCAGAAGATGGTAGCTCTAAAACATGCGTTGTAAAGGCCTCAACCGCTTTTTCGGGCGATGAAAATTGTTGTCCACGCAGTTTATCTTTAATTACTGGAAACAAGAAGAAGTCATTGGGTGCCAAGTCGAGGCTGTAAGGCGGAAAAACCCATCAATTCGATCTTTTGTGTGACCAAATACTCGAGTGATCTCACACTGTCATGATGCAAAATGATTCGTCATTTTAGGTTGCATTCTCTCGATTTATCGAAAACTTCAGGCAAACAAATGGTCGTATACCACGCTGAATTAACGGTCTTTTGATATTCGAGAGCCACAGTTGCCACAGGACCGGTTTTTGTAAAGAAAAACGCCACCATTTGCTTCATAACGCTTCGAAAACGAACAACTTCTGTTGGCTTTGCTTCAAATTGAAACACCCAACTGGCCTTTTCTTTCTGGCTCAGACGCATAAATTCACGATTCGTCACCTGTGACGATGTTGTATACCGCTTTAGATGCACCACAGTTGTATTTTGAAATCATTTTACGGCACCAATCGACACGAGCATTTTTTTTTAGCACCTGTCAAAAAATGTGGAATCCTACGCGCACACAGTTTCCGAACACACAAATGTTCGTGCAAAATCTTATGTATGCTGGTCCTACTAATGCTTAAACATCTCTCGATTTCTTGGTAAGTCAAGTGACGATCTTCTTCAATTAGTTTTCGCACAGCAACAATATTTTCCGGCACAACGACCGATTTTGGACGACCTTCTTTAACTCCGTCCGTGAGCGAACTATCCATATTTACGTTAAATATGGGATGACGTCATAAACAGTAATAAAGTGCTAGAGATTGTAAAATGTAAACGTAACTATGAACGTAGGTTTAATGGTATTAGGATTTAGTGTGTAGCAGTTGGCAGTTCTGTTCGGTATTGCAACACTTTATACTTCTATTACTTTGACATTTCTCATTTTATAGTCATTGTTTAGTTTTGTAATAAATCGTTTGTGCTTTATATTTGCTAAATAAAACAGTTCTTTTCATAACTAAAACACTTTATACATTGCAAGTTTCGAGTATTTAACATCTAGAATGCCTAAACATTTGGATTCGCGCGCACAAGAAATGGTTACTCTGATCAGGAAATACACATAAAATAACTTAGCCATGACAACGCAGTATTTATTTGTATTATGACGTCATCCCATATTTAACGTGAATAGGGTATACTCCACGTTTGAATTCAGTGTACCAGCGATATACAGTGGCTGTGGATGGCGCTTCATCGCCAAAAGTAGAATTCAGTCGATTGATGCATTGTTCTTGAGTTAGACCACGTCGAAGTTCACAATAAATCATAGCTCAAAAATTTTCGCAAGTTAATTCCATACTTTGGCTGAGATGAAATTTTAAACACAAGTAGTGCTCGCAAGTCAAAACGTTCTGAGTACCTATAACCTCAAAAATGTCAACCTTTACGATGGCAATTTCAGATTTCACCTGGCAATGCCAGTGTTGCTATTTCTCAATACATAAATAATGAGTATCACTACGTGAGCCGTCAAAGACACATTTGAAGTTGATGAATTTGTAACAATTCGCTATTATAAAGGCGGGAGTCTATCCTAAACGAAAAAATTGGCAAGTGGTTTACGAGACAAAAAAGTTTGGGGACCTCTGGTTTAGACGATCCCAATACATGATTCAAAACAAAAATTTAAAATATACTTTTTCTTTAATATAAATCGGGCGATCAATGCATTGAAGCTGAGAACAACCTACTGACTAGTCATAACGTTTCTTTTGAATTTTTATATAGTGTTCAGAAACTAAATAACGTGTAAAATGAATTAGTGGCACAATGAAAATATCTCAAAAACATTTTAAAGATGGTGATTCCCCTGATGTTAACGCTTTTGAATTGGCTGACGAAATAGGGCTTATTTCTTCAATTTTAATAAAGAAGGAAGGTCTAGTTGACGTTCATAAATTGGGCCAAATGTGAGCAGTGTCTTAAGAATTTTAAATACTCCCTGTATGCTTGTTGTGGTTTGTTTTGTATTTTTCTTGATCTTCTTTGGGAATTGAACCACTCATAGTTGTTAAAATCGTCTTTATTTACGTTTCGATCCATGACCTAGGATGGTTGTCAAAGAATATCAAGAAAAATAGTTAAGGATTTTGTTAACGCTGCCCATAACTGTTACTATTGGCAAAGGAGGCTTTTCTAAATGAAAAACAATAAAAAATTATTTAAAACCAATGTCTACTCAAAACCGTCTCGATGGATTAGCAATGAAGGCCCTTGGATAAGAATTGAGCGACAAATTATATCCGAAAGAAATTATTCGCGATTTTGCTGAAAATAAACTTCAAAAAAGATTGCTTTAATTTAGGTGTAGGTTTTGTATATTATTTAACTAGTTTTGTTTATTGTTTTAAAAACATATTCAAGTCTCTAGAAATTGTAGATGCTTGTTTTAGTGTTCAGTGTCGGTAACTCGCTAGAAATGTAAATTTTGTTTTTCATAAAACAATTTTTTTCAACTATTAATATTATTGTCTTAATTCGATTATAAATAGTTTTTTTGGATAACATGATTCTTTTATAATTCTGGTTTTTTTTAATTTTGAACTTTTCTATAAACTCAGGTGAAGCAGTATTTTCTGGGTTTGCCTATGGCGGTAAAAACGCTAGGACAGGTTCTAGTATAATCAAACAAAAATTACTTTTCCTACATTTTAAGAGACGCCAGTGCAAGTGGTTGTTGTTGTGGCATGCAATTTTCAAAGTAACCCAGCACCATATTTCGTTAATAAAATGTTTCTTCATTTTATATCTTAATAGCTTAAATTTTGCCACAGCATTTTTGATATTTAGACTTTACAATATTAAACATTAGCAGTAAGTACAGATATTCAAACTAGAACGTTTATCATTACTGATAATGGTTTATTAGTTAGCAGTATTTTTAGAAATTGTAAAAAATCTTACGTAATTCGTAACTTCGACCATACAGTAACCTCTTTGCACGGTGATCTTGTTTAACACACTTAACTACAAACACCGTATCCGGCACCTTCACTACAGTAAATGAAGTCTTTCACTGTGTTTAATGGTTTGTTAGTACTCGACATCAATTCACGAACGTGAATGGCCCCACTTTAAGAAGGTATGCAGAGTCTTTCTTATGCATTAATACTAAAGTAATGAGTCCCTCCAGTTAAGGATTATATTTTTTTGAGCGCTTTTAGTGTTCATCACAAATTGTACGATCGAAAACGGTTAGAACTCTTGTTCTTGCTTGGACGCATCTTTTTTATGCTCAACAGCGCGAAACTATAGATCTCTAAACGTAAATGAAGATATGCGCTTTGAAGTTTACGAAATGTTAAATAACCCCTTTTGTATAAAATGAACTTTTGTTTAATCTCTAGTAAGAAAGCAATGTAAAAACAATTTATAATTCATTTTAAATTTTATCTATCCGGGGTGTACAAAAATATATAATCAGAAGAAGTAGCAGTTTGTTTTCTTTAGAAACAGGTGTACGTAAGCTAACAGGAAATAGGGTCTGTCGGTTTACAAATATTGCCGTTAGAAATGCGTTATTGGTCTTAGGTTAGTGGCATAGTAATCTAGAAACAAAGACTGCTTACTAGTCCAATAATACCGATTTTACTTCAAGATGAATAAAGCAACAGCTTTTGAGATAAAATCTGTAATGGAAAGCATTGAATGGAGTTTCAATGTCACTTTGTTTGTACCGTCGTCGTATACAGGAACAATCATTAAATTAATAACTTTACAAACTTAACTCTACCATGAAAATATTAATCCGGAAGGTTTACTAATTCTGCTATTGACAACAAAAATAAAACCTAATACTAGATTTAGAATTTTAAGTTGTGAATTTGAATCTGTAAAAATTTGAGATAAGCACTGTAAAATGTTGAAATTTTCAAATCCTTTATTAAGAATAGCTAACTACAAACTTGCGCTAATGAAGATATCACAGAAAAAAATGTGCTTAACATACATACAATTGTTAGTGTCAACACTGCAAAGTATGTAACATAGGTGCCCCCTCCCCTCCCTCGCCAATTCGGAACATTGCGTCACCTTACATAATAAGCTAAAGTAAGTAAAAATGTACTATTGTCAAAGTTGTGTGCGTAATAAAATCAATTGATAATATTTACAACACTCAAAATTTTCCTTGTTGTACAAAATATCTACATATACCAGATTTATGCTTTTCTGAAAGCCAGCAAAAATATCTTTTAATTATATCCAGGGACCTTCAAACATTCCAAGATACCTATTCTATTTTCATATTTTTTAAGTGACCTTTTTGATAACTCTTACAAATATACAATGTATGGCAAATATTAAATCAAAAACAGTTTTTTAACAATAAAGTGTCCTGGAATGGGTTCTGGAGTTCCATCCTAGTCTTGATCTGCATCCCCTTGCTGTGTCCGTTTTGCTTATTGATATGCCGGCCCCATATAAGACTCGCGTCCCACAAATCGCTTCCAATTAAAATCGTACCAAGTTACAGTACATCCAAAATTAAAACGTCCCAAATCGGAATATGTCCAAATTAGAATATGTCCATTTTTAAAATATCTCCAAAATTAAAATATCTCCATTTTTAAAATATCACCAAAAATAGAGTGTCCAAAGTTAGAAGTCCCAAATTAAAGGTCCCAAATTAAAGCCGTCTCAAATTAAAGGTCCCAAATTAAAGCTCCCAAATTAAAGCCGTCTCAAATTAAAGATCCCAAATTAAAGCCCTGTTTCGTTAATATTAGAAATGAATTTAATTAAGTTGTTTAATTTATGTCTATTTATAGATCGTCCTATATTTCGTTGCACAAATTCTCGCACTTTTAAATCTAATTTGTTTTAATTTTTACTTCACTAGTTACGTGAGTTTTCAACACCGAACATAGTTGTTGCTCAGTTGAATATAGACTAAAATGTCGTACATTTGCTGGACGCGACGCTCTCAGCGTCGCTATAGTGCCTTGTAACTCCACGAGTTTTTCGGCATGTTGAAATTTCTTCTGGTAAGTTGTAGTGTGGTTTGTAGTTGATGTTGATGTTCTTAGATATATATATATATATATATATATATATATATATATATATAGGTCTGGATTCCAGAAGACCTGCTCCTGAAATCCTCTTGTTTTGATGCGGTGAGCAGTTTCCCGGATCTTCCCCTTGGTTGTCCTCCAACTACACAGTATTCCGGATCCTGGGTCCACTGGCCTGTGGTTTTCGACCGACAGGATGGCTACTCGCCACAGGCCGCTCCATCGTCAGGTAGCTCGTCTAAACAGGACTGACGGATGTGCATCCCCGACGACTTCACTTGTGTACCCATTCTTCGGCACCCCGCATAGCTGGAGAACTCCCTCAGGACATTCCGCTGCTCACCTTTGATCGCCCGAAGGCGGTGGTAGGTGTACGCGAGTTGCTGCCTCGTCGGCGTCTGGGCAACAACTGACTAAAATGTCGTTCAGTTTCTATCGATATACTCTTCCTCCAATTGTTTTCATTGGCGTGTTTTGCCACGGGTATTTTTAAGTGAACGTCCAATTTGAACGGCAGAAATTTTATGACAAAGTAAATAATCAGGTTGTCTTAAATCAAGGGGTGGAGGGGGGTGCCACGGCTAGCGAGAGTCGGAGAGTGGGGGGAGCAAGAAAAATAAGGATAGCTGCAACAATTTACCTAGCTAAAAAATAAAATACAGTATTAACACAAACATAAAATAAAGATAGATATTTATCAAATAGCAGAACTCTAGTCCGCTCAAATAAAATAATTATATATTATATTTGAATATAGAAATCAATAAGAAAAAGGAATTCATACAGAGCGCTAGTCTGCATAATACCTGTGGGAATTTCCCAAAGAACTTTGTGAAGAACTTTTACTTTTATTTTTCTTTTTTTTCTGTTTCTGTAAAATAAAGAAAATTATCATAATTATACCTGGAGTTCACAACCCCAAATAAAAGAGTAAGATATAGTAATTTCACTTTAATAAATAATTTAGAATGCTCAACCAAAACAAATTGACTTTTTTAATACATCAGTAACAATTATCAAATTACCAATTATCATTGTTTTCACAATGTTTCCAGAAACTAGGCATAGTAGTATTTATAATATAATAGAGTTAATAATATTGTTCAGTAATTCAAAGAACAAGTTCGATATCTGAGAATATGAAATGGCCCAAAAGAAAAACATTAATCGGCCGACTGGGACGGAACTCGATAGCACTATCGTTTGTACCGCTTACAGCAAAATGAATAGTTATAATTGGTCTGACTGAGGGTCAGAAGCAAAACCCCTAGCTAACATAAATTTACTAGTTCAATCATAATTTTCACGAATTTAGTATTTCTTACGAATCTAATAACAGAACAGCAGATTGTGGTGCCGTTAACATTCACAGCACGCGACGGCGTTGCTTAATTCGACAGGTTATTATTTTCTTTAGAAATTCCGCCTGTGCTATCTACGCAGAAACGCGCTAAGCAGTATTGTCGCTGCGTACCATTTCACTAAGAAAGCAAGAACTAAAAGTTCACGAATAGTAGGACTATTCCAGATATACGAACTCAATCTGTAGGCATTTAAGCGTTCAAAGTACGAGACCTTCACTCAACAAGGTATAAGCAGATATACCTGTTTTCGGTGAGTTGATGTGCAGAGTACAATCAATTTAAAGAAAACGTTCTACGGATATTATTAAACCGTAGGTAGACCAAATTAAGAACAGCATCAAGTTAGGTTCAAAATACTTGAGTTCAAAGTTCAACTTCTAAACTACGTATGACATAAAAATCAAACAGGTACTTATCTGAAACTACGTTGAATGTAGTACATACTCAAAAAAAAACTACACTCGTACTTTTTAAGTGAAAGAGCACTTACTTCTTTCATATTTCAAAACATTTTGTACCGAAAGATAAATATCAACGGCGTGGTATGCCACGATGGTTCGTACCACACCTCACTTTTCGAAGTAACCCGCAAGAATCATCATGTTTTCACAGATGTTTACTTTAACAATCTGCTTTAGATAACCAGAAACAAATAATACCAACTCATTATAATAGGACGCATTCGCCTAAGGATGTGTTTCAATCTCGATCATCCAACCACACTATCGAATCGTGGAGAGTGAAAGTCGATAATCGCGTAATATAATATAAATGGATTATTCGCAAACGAGTTAATACATATAAGAAATAGAAATAATAGTTACAGAAATATATTTACGAATTGAGTAAAGCGTAAAATGTTGAGCTACAAAAAATGCACGTTACAGTTTACAATCTAGGCTGATACTTTTGCCTTATCTAGCAGAATTCGGGATTTTTACAAATTATTTAGTTTAAATCTTCAATGAATGCTCTGTTCGTCAAGTCCGCATTCAGCATATTGCAGTATTATTCGGGATTTCCAACTTTTGGCTCTTCATTAACTCACGTATTTGATGTTTGTTAATTTATCATATAATTGCACCGCCTGGTGTTTATTTGTTTCCACAGAATATTGGTTTTCTGAACAAATGTGTTCTTTTCTCGTCACGTAAGGATTTTCTAATAATGAATTATTTAGGATGCGTTTACGTTGATATTTTCGACGCAATTGTTAAATATTTGCAATGCCAATTTATCTATGCTTCCCGGTGATTTAATTTTGACGCAATTTATTGCGTTTTAAAATCTTATCTTTACTTGTAAGCTACACTTAGATATATTTATGTTCTCATGCATTTAACTCCGTATATTTTATATACAGTGTCCTCTTAATTAACATTATGTAGAGTGACCGATTTACTCTTATAATTTCTGGAATTATTTGCTTTTCTTAAAGTTAAAGTTGTTTATATTTATTCAACGACCCCTATGACTAAATCTACCCTTAAACTACCCTATTATCATAGCAATATGTATAACATCTTTCTTCAGCATGCAATTATTATTTATTTCATTTATATCTCTGGCCAAAATAACATTGAAATATAAAACAACAGGATGTCAATCAACAATCCTTCAGTCAATAATAATAAATAAATATACATGTTTATGTACATACTCAATAAATCTAACAAAAATAAGTAAAACAAATAATTTTATCTTAGTATTTTAATATGCATGTTAAGTGCCTAATGATTTGTCATGTAAGAATTCCTGAATGGTATAATAGAGTGTTTTTATTAAAATCTGTTTAGCTGTCTTCTGAATATCTTATATGTTAGTCTTTTCAAGTTATGTGACAAGTGATTATAGATTTTTTGCCATTATACAGATAAGAGTTTAAATATAAAAATGAGCCAGGAATTGAAAGTGGTAATGCTGTATTTTTTCTGGTATTATGTGCATGATTTTGTAATTCCCTATTAAAGTTACCAATTGTGTCTAAATGAACAAAGCACGCACTTTCTAAAATAAGGAGTGCAGCTAAAGTAAGAATACCACTTTGAGTAAATAGTGGTTTGCAACTATGTGTACAATCCTACTTTAATAATATTCTGATAATTTTCTTTTGAATTTTAAAGACAGTGTCGAAATTATTTCCATGCGTATACCCCCAATATATGATACCATAGCTTAAGTGTGATTGAAAATATGCATAATATATTGTTTTTCCCATATTAACGTTTACTTCTCTAACAATAGTTTTGATTGTATAATGCTTTGTTTAGTTTTGTACATAGCTCCCTTATTTGATTGTCCTATTTTAATGTACTGCACATAGTAATTTCTACAAAGTTTGCTTGATTTACCACCTGCAAGGGTTTATCCTGTATTTTAAAAACTAATAGTTTTTCCAGATGACGTGGTACTCCAAATGCCATGATCTTTGTTTTATCCGTATTTAATACTAGCTTTACATTATCAAACCAGTTTTTAATTGATTTTATATCTTTATTTACCAAATCGATTACTTCATTTAGATGTTTACCTTTCCAGATCAGACTAGTATCATCCGCAAACATAGTTATATGTACATTCTGTATAATGTCCGGGAGGTTATTGTTATAAATTATGAAAAGGAGTGGATCCAGAACAAATCCCTGGAGTACTCCATAAGAATTAAATTGGATCTCAGAACATGCCTCATCAAGTTTTACAGTTTGATTTTGCTCATTTAAATATGATTTAAATCAAGATAAGGGTGTACTCCTAAAACCATATACTTCAAGTAGTTTTAGTAAAAGGTCATGATTCACACAATCGAAGGCTTTTGATAGGTCGCATAAAAGCATAATAACAATTTCTTTATTGTTTAATGCAGTTAAAGTCGTTTTATAAAAGTTGTGAATGGCTTTATTACAATCAGAGTTTTGTCTGAATCCAAATTGTAGGTGAGATAAAATATTAAATTTGTCAAGAAATTTAACCATTCTTACTTTTGCCAATTTTTCCATTATTTTAGACATAGTTGGGAGTAAAGATATAGATCTATAGTTCTGCACATATTTTTTGAATCACTTTTATGTATTGGTATTACTAATGCAATTTTTAGACAACTTGGAATAATTCCAAGAGAAAATGATTCATTTATTAATTGTGTCATATACTCAAGTGCAAAGTGTGAGAGATGTTTAAAAATTTATGATGATAAATTATCAACTCCGGATGAGCCAACTTTAAAGTCATTTATTGTATTTTGCAGTTCACTGGTGGTTATACAAGACAAATAAAATATATTAGGGTTTCTATCTGGTAATAGAAATACGTTCCCTTTATTTGTTAAATTTGCTGTAATTAAATTTTTGGCTACATTGCGAAACCTTTATAATTTCTTTATGGAAATATGTCTTATTCTTTTATTTATTTTGTTGTTTTGAGTATTTTGGGTTTTAAGTTTTTTACACATCCAAGTATAGCATCATGATCAGAAAAAGTTGCAGGAATAATAGCAGTATGAATGCTATTTGTGTCAAGTTTGGTAATAAAATTGTCAATAATACTGTTACGAGCTACTATTAGGTAACCCGTCAAACACACAAGCGCCGTAAGCTACAGAAGCCTAGAATTTTCTAGCATATACTGGAGTATGAATCATCCTTTTAATTCAGGGTATATATCGCTGATAAATGTAAGAGTTCGTCTATATCAAAATCATCATCATTAGGTCTTCAGTCCTGGAACTGGTTAGACGCGTACCATCATTGTTTCCTATTCTAAACTAACCTACAGTACACGTACCTGCACTTATTTATATTCCGAGCTAGCCTACATAGTTCCCTGAAATTCTCACACAGCATGTGTATACAGCTCGTTCCCCTTCTATTGTTTTCTAATTTTATGCCCTATTTCACCGAGATTCAGTAAAGGGGTTAAGCAACCTGTGGCTACCAAGATCCCCCAACACTTAGACGTTTGCGGAATTAATGGTTTTCCTGGTTGGACACGTACCTGCACTTATTTATATTCTGAGCTAGCCTACATAGTTCCCTAAAATTCTCACACAGCATGTGTATACAGCTCGTTCCCCTTCTATTGTTTTCTAATTTTATGCCCTATTTCACCGAGATTCAGTGAAGGGGGTTAAGCAACCTGTGGCTACCAAGATCCCCCAACACTTAGACGTTTGCCGAAATAATGGTTTTCCAGTAAATCCTTTCGCACTTAACATTATTCGAGAATATTGCCCAACCAATTCTTGTAGTTACTTATAATAATCATCATGTTTAAGCACAGTTATTTTTTTCATCATTAGTTTATCCATCTCGGGATTGGTTGGATGCGTACCTCCATTGATTTCTATTCTGGGCTAGCCTACACATCTCCCTGAAACTCCTACAGCCTACATCTTTTACTATCTGTGTGCAGTAGTCTAACCTAGGTCTGCCTCTTCTTCTCTTTTTTCCGATCTCTGCTTCTAATATATTCCGCACTATTCCCTCATGCCGTAGTATGTGGCCTATCATCCTATCTCTCCTATTTTTTACCGTTTTCCACATATTTCTTTCTTCCCCTACCATTTTTAGTACCTCTTCGTTCTTAACTTTGTCTGTCCATGATATCTTCATCATACGTCTGTAGCACCACATTTCAAAGGCTTCTACCTTTTTCTTGTCCGCTTCTCCTACTGTCCAGGCTTCAAATCCGTACAGTGCTGTGCTCCACACATATGTTTTTCAAAATGTCGAATATAAATTATATCGTGTAAAGTTAAATAGTTAAGCTTTTGGAAGTCCAAGAGTAAATATAGATTTGTATTATGTGAAAGTGAATGTTGTACCGACAGCTTGTAGAATACATAAATAGACAAAAGTGTAATAAATAAATAGTAGTGTTCGTGTTGTTAATAGACCTACGGTTAAGAATTTAGTTTAAGAAGGTATTAGTGCTTGTAAATAGCATTAGTGTGATAGTGCTTCATTGTTAATTGTACTTAAAACATCTATAAATAAGGCATATACTGTTAATTAGGCTTGTGAATCGTGAGTAATAAAGACTTTTATTACTACTTGTTTTAAATTAGTGAAATGCGTTAGTAGTAGCCCGCTACAATACTTACATAAGAGTGTGATATTCTGGTTGGAATTTTAACATGCATATTCAAATTATGAGATGCTAAAATGTCGTTATACGACTGCTCTTTTGTTTTCCGCAGAGTATCTATATTAATGTCACACAAATAATGATGTTCGACTTATATGGAAATTTTGAAAGTAACATATTGAGTTTATCTAAGAAAATTTTTTCATAAGTAGCTCTTGGGGTTCAATACATACATGATACATAAACCGAGTATTCCACTATATATAAGCAACAAAATTCAAAGATAATTTCCTCTTTGAGAAAGTCATAATCCCAAACGGACACACACTTTATATCGTTCTTTAAATATATCATAACACCCCCATTTTTCTTGTTTGTTCTACAATAATTGTCAGCTACATAAAAATTATAAACCTTTGGTGGAAGTTGATGTTTCTTCAACCAGTGTTCTGTTATGCATACTAATATGGGGGTATTCCTCTAATAGTAAATTTAGTTCATTGCCTTTATTACCAATACCTCGTATATTTAAGGATAAAATATTTAGACTTCTAAAAAAAATGATAGTTTCATCTATAATGTTTGATTCTTCCTCTGTTGATGTCATAGATATATCTTCGATGCTAGAATTTACCTCAAGGAGACTTTGATCATCTTCCATGTTGTTTGTGCCGGGATCTGTATCATACCTAAGATTTTTTCTGTCCCTGTCAAGATTTTCACATTTAATTGCAATATTATTGTTGATATACTGATTTAATACGCATCTATATTTAACTTGTTTGTGTAAGGATCTAGCGATTATATTTCTACCTTTATTTTTAACCTTAGTTTTTGTAATGTTTGCTTGAGACGTCTTCATTTAGATCACAAGCTACAATGTTACAATTTAAAGTAGAGTTTGCTGCTTTAACAAATTGAATTAGTTTTATATTATATTTATTGATAAATTTATTCAAATATGGTTTGGTATACCGATAAGGAATCAGGTTAGTTACAAGTTGCATGTCTCAGCAGAGCTTCATCACTTGTAGAATATATTTGAAAGAGGGATACACTCCTGCACTAATGTCATTTGCACCTGCCAAAATTATCACTATATCTTTATTTGAAAATGATGATACTAGTGATGCTACACTCTCAGTAACTTGTGTGAATTTTGCATTAGGCTTACAAACGTTTAGTATATTGTAATTCAGGTTATAATTCTGCTTTAGTAAAAAACCAAAATTATGACCATAATTGTCTGATAAAATTAGTAGACTGTGAAGCACTTTTGTCCTTGTATGCTCTACATCTACGTTTGTCTCATGTTTGAGGAGTTATCTAGATTGTGAATTGTGACCTCTCTGGTTATGAAATTTAGTAATGGCTTTGTTTGTGTAGCTTTGATTTTAATCATACCTGTTTTGTTCTGATTAGAATGTGAAAATTCAATTTTATAATCGGTTTGTGGATCTTTGTCTAATAATTCATTGTTTAGAGTTTTAATCAAACATTTTAAATTATTTAACTGTCTATTTTGATTCTTATCAGTTTCTAGTTGTAACGTTGATGTCTGCCACATATTTATTGCAGCTTGCAGTTGAGTCTTTAGTTTGTTTATGTTATTTTCTTGGTATTTTATCACCTGCTTGCATTCTAACAACTGATTTTGAAGTTTGATTATCATGTCCTTGGATTAATTTTGGACAAGTTTATTGATTGTTTAAATATCTGAGCAATTTTTGCAAATAATTTGGTTTCCACTTAGCATATTTTTGAAATTAGACCGCATAATGCAGCTTTTATGAAATAAACTGAATCACTTCATACACACATAATATTTATGAGCTTTTTCAGCACAACATTTAAATTTAAAGTAAGAGCCCACTTTTCGGCTTACTTCACTGTCAGTCATATTGCAATAATTCCATGCGATTTTAAGTAAAAGACTTTTAAACTTAAATCAATTCAAGCATAGTTATGTAAAAATTTTACTCAACTCAGGCAATATAGAAGAAATATAGAGCAGAGATAGTAAGGTGGTAAAGATCTTTACAACTATTATACTACCAGTCAGTAGGAGAAGCAGACAGAAAAACGTTAAAAGCCTTTTGGAATGTTGTGCTTCAGATGTATGAAGATGATAGCATAGACAGACAAAGTTAATAACAAAGAGGTTGTAGAAATACCAAGGGAATAAAGAAATCTGTGGAAAACAAAAAAATAAGAAAAATAAAAGGGCAGGATACGTTCTAAGACATTTTTGGAGAATAGTGCGGGATATATTACAAGCAGATATAGGAAAAAAAAGGTAGAGGTAGACTTAGATCAGACTATTGCACACATATAGTGAAAGATACAAACTGTGAAAATTTCAGGGAAATGTGTAGGTTAGCACGGAATATAAAACAATGAGGGTACGCATCTAACCAGTTCCAGGACTGAAGACCTAATGATAATGATACTATCGCTACATATGACTAATGTTATTAGTTTAGTTTTTGATAACTTAATCCTGTTCTGTTGTTACTGATGTTTGCGATAAATATCATCACAATATTTCTTATAACTAGACTTATGCTATAGTCAAGAAAATCGCTTAACACTACATTTAAATGTTCTTTACATGAGTACCAGGTGAAATTAATATGACTCTTTAAAAATAGCTTTAGCTTTGTAACTATATTCGACACATGTCCATACTGTGGCAAAATGTAGATAACTGAGTCATGAATATCTAGTAATACATTATGTAATGATGGAATAGGTATTAAAATATTAGCACGATGTGGGCTTTTTGGTAATGCAAAATGTAATAGCCGAGTTACCTTAGTGCTGCAAAAACTTCCTTCTGCAAAATGGTCTTCTTACCAATATGCCCTACCTATAACCACAGGCAAATTCATTATTTCAAACGATCTTTGTCTGCACTCTGGATCTTTATCAGGAAATTGAAAAAATTTGTCGTTTCTGTAGTTGTTATCAGTTATATTAGTATAATATGAATTTTCACTACTTTTGGCAACACAATGGTAAATCAAATTCCCAAAACGCATTGCGCTCCTGTATTAAATGGAAAGTGTTAATAATTTTAAACATTGTTTAAAAAATAACGTACCTGTTATGCCAAATCATTTTAATTCAATAATTTTCCAATAACAATAATAATATTGTTGCGAGCTACTATTAGGCAACCCGTCAAACACACAAGCGTTGTAGGGTCTGCATAGGCTTCAGGATTCTAGATGCTTCTAGCAATCAAACACACAAAAACGCCGCCGGCACTGTTCATTCTTGCCAGAACTGGAAGCTTCTCGTAAGTACCAGAAGATGAGTCATAACTTTAAATCTGAGTATATATAAGACCGCTAAGAAATGCAAGGGTCAGTCTATACTAGAATGTCGTATATAAATTATAACGTTTTAAAGTAATAGTAGTATTGAGCTTTTAGAAGTTTACATAAATGTGATATGCTGTGTCTAATGTACATGCAGCTTGTAGTATACATAAATAAATAGAAGTGTATAAACACATAGTTGTGTTAGTGTTGTTAATGAACCTATGGTAAAGAAGTTAGTTTAAGAAGATATTAGTGCTTGTAAATTCATTAGTGTAATAGTGCTTCATTGTTAAGTGGACTGAAAACATCTATAAATGAGGCATATACTGTTAATTAGACTTGTGAACAGTGAGTAATAAAGACCATTATTATTACTTGTTTTAAATTAAAGAAACGCGGTAGTAGTAGCCCGTTACACTGGTGTCAGCCTGTGTGGGGTATATAGTGATTAATTTAAAACACAAATCTAAAGACATTTAAGTAGTTTGTATATGCCAGTTACAAGAAATCAAAGTAAGATGGAGGCAGAAACTTTAATGAATTTCCTCAAGGATTTTAAATCCGGTATGAAGGAGAGGTCGGCTAAACTGGAAGTGACACTAAATGAAAAGTTTACTGAAAATGCTGCAAAAATAGATGAAAGGTTTACTGAAAACGCTGAGAAAATGGAAAGGTTAAATGAAAGTACAGCCACGTTAGAACAAAGATTAATGGAAAGTGCCATTGCATTGAAAGAAGACTTCACTGAACAGGTAAAAACAGTTGAGCAAAAGTTGGACAGTAAATTGATAAAAATGGAAGAAGATGTGATGAGGCTGCAAGAACAAGTAATTTCACTAGCAACGCGACCACTTGAATTACCAAGCCAAGTTGTTAATCAGAACATTCCAGAAATAAGAACCATGGAAAGAAGCGAGTCAATTCCGTCTAAATTTAAAGTAAAACCACCTACATTCGATGGTAAAACACCTTGGCCCACATATTTGAAACAATTTGAAACTGCTGCAATAGCCAACGGTTGGTGCAACAAAGAGAAGGCTATCTCCTTAATAGTGGCCCTACGGGGGGAGGCTCTTAACATCTTACAAACGATTCCCGATCACCAGCAGAATGATTACGGCCTCTTAACATCAAAGCTTGAGATGAGATATGGAGATGCTCACCTTCAACAGGTTTACCACGCACAAGTTAAGAACCGCTCGCAAAAGACAAGTGAAAGCCTGCAAGAATTCGAAACTGACATTGCCAGGTTAGTTAGATTGGCATACCCAACGGCACCAGACAGCTTCCTCGAACAACTTGCTGTCCAAACATTTGTGGATGGCGTTAAGGATGGCGAAATACAGCAAGCGCTAAGACTAGCACGGCCAAAAATGTTGGATGACGCACTGGCCCATGCGCTTGAATTTGAAGCAGCTAAGCAGACATCACACAGGATGGGTCACAAAGTTCGGTCTGCCTTAGATGAACCTGGTCAAGCTCAGAACAGCATAGATGAAATAGTCAACCGTGTGGCAGAAAGGCTGGAACTACAACGACCGCGGCGATTGCGTCTGCGATGCTGGAACTGCGGTGAAGTTGGTCACATACAGAGACGCTGTACTCAACCAAAAAAACAACCGGTTGAGCAGCAGGAAAACTAAAGCAAGTCGACGTAAGGGGGCGAACGTCGACAGCACAACGTAGTGCCCCGGAGATTATCATCCGTGCTGCATCGTCGATGGGGAGTCTGGACAGCATTTATATCGATGGAAGAATTAATGGTAGGAGTGTCCGATTACTCGTGGATACAGGAGCGACAAAAACTATTGTGAGACCAGATTTGGTTGGTCGTGGAAAAGTGCTACCTGTATCAGTGTGTCTTCGAACGGCAAGTGGTGAGAAAATTTGTACTCACGGAGAGACTGCCGTTATGTTGACAATTGGGGACAAATTAATTAATAATCGAGTGTTGGTAGCTGAAATTACAGAAGAAGTGATCTTGGGAATGGATCTCATGAGAGAATATGGGTTTCATGTAAACATGAAAGAAAATGTGCTTCGGATAGATGATGATGAGATTCCATTTCAAGGCAGGAGTAACCAGACGATGCAAGTTCGAATGATTTGCGATATGAAAATACCCGAGAAGGCGGAAATGATAGTAATGGGACGCCCGGATGGTACGCTCCGGGAAGGACAAGTATGCATGATGGAAGCAACTGAATCGGGAATGGGTCGGAGGACTTCTGATTGGAAGAACGCTGGTAAAGTCTCGAAATATGGTACCAGTAAGGGTGCTGAACATTAATCCCCATACAGTGACCCTGAAGAAAGGCATGATTGTGGGAAGTTGCATTCCAGTATGTCATATTAAACGTTGTGTGGACGACACGAAAATAAACCAACCAACGGTTGTTCACAGAAATTGCTGGATATGTTGATACCCTCGTGTCAAGGATTAAATGGCAACCAACTGGGCAAGGTAAAAGAACTGGTCGGACGATATCGAGGTGTGTTTGCACTGGATGATAGTGAGAAAGGAAGGACGAATGTTGTGCAACACAAGATCAATACTGGAGATGCGCAACCGATAAGACAACACCCAGGCGGCTTCCTTTGGCAAAACGTAAGGAAGCTGAACAAATTATCACCGATATGGAAGAACAGGGAGTGATTGAACCCTCGAATAGTCCATGGGCATCCCCGGTAGTGCTTGTCAAGAAAAAGGACGGGTCGACAAGGTTTTGTGTAGACTATCGGCGGCTTAACAATGTGACAAAGAAAGACAGCTATTCTTTGCCCAGAATTGATGACACCTTAGATACTCTATCCGGATCTAAATGGTTTTCGACCTTGGACTTGAAAAGCGGATACTGGCAGGTAGGCTTGGAGCCAAACGATAAAGAAAAGACTGCGTTTACAATTGGAACTGGATTATGGCAGTTCAAGGTCATGCCATTTGGATTATGTAATGCTCCTGCTACTTTTGAACGATTGATGGAGTCGGTACTGCGTGGACTGTCCTGGAAGATATGTCTGGTGTACCTGGACGACGTGATAGTGTTAGGCCGGTCTTTTGAAGAACATCTTAAGAACCTAGAGGAGATATTCCAAAGATTACGCGGGGCAAACCTTACATTAAGCCCCAAGAAGTGCCACCTATTTGGAAAAGAGGTGAAATACCTAGGACATGTCGTTTCGGAGACCGGAATAAGAGCTGACCCTGACAAAATAAAAACGGTGCAAGAGTGGCCTACACCAGCAGATATACACCAACTACGCAGTTTTCTAGGAATGTGCACATATTACCGACGTTTTATACTTGGGTTTGCGAACATTGCCAAACCGTTAACAAAATTAACCGAAGATGGACAAGAATATGATTGGAATGACGACTGCCACAGAGCATTTGAACAACTGAAACGGCTACTAGTTACAGCACCAATTTTGAGTTATCCACGGATGGAGGGAAATTTGTGTTGGATACCGATGCCAGTAACACAGCTATAGGAGGCGTTCTTTCTCAAGTGCAGGACGGACAAGAAAAAGTTATTGGGTATTTCAGCAAGGTCTTGTCGCGGCCAGAAAGGAACTATTGTGTGACAAGAAGGGAGCTGTTGGCCGTCGTCAAATCCGTAGAGCACTTTTATAAGTACTTATACGGCCGTAAATTCCTGTTGAGAACAGACCATGCTGCACTGAAATGGTTACTGCAGTTTCGAAATCCTGAAGGGCAAGTGGCAAGGTGGATAGAGCGGCTGCAGGAATATGACTTTGACACAGAACATCGTGTAGGAACTAGCCATCGGAATGCAGACGCTCTATCAAGGAGACCTTGTCCGGTGGACTGCAATCATTGCTCCAAGATGGAAGAGAAAATAAGTGTCATCCGTAGAATGACGGTAACCGATGATACTTGGCAACTCGAAAGAATACGAGAAGACCAGGAAAATGACGCCAAATTGGGACGTATTATTGAGTGGAAAACTAGAGGACAACGACCAGCTTGGGAAGAAATTAGTATTTTAAGTAGGAGCCTGAAGACATACTGGGTGCAGTGGGACTCCTTAATGATGGAAAATAGAATCTTGAAACGACGCCTGGAATTTGAAGATGGCACTGAGAGACTTCAAGTGATAGTGCCGAGAAGCAGAGTGCCAGAAGTGTTGCAGCACTTGCACGATGGTATTTCCGGAGGGCACTTTGGCGTGAAAAGAACTCTCGAGAGAGTGAGAGAAAGATTCTATTGGCTGAACTGCAAAGACGATGTGAAGGAGTGGTGCCGGAAATGTGAATTGTGTGCCTCTGCAAATGGCCCGTTCTCAAAACGGAAAGCCCCAATGAGACAGTATAACGTGGGGAATCCTTTTGAGAGGGTAGCCATTGATATAGCTGGTCCGTTTCCTGAATCAGAGAAAGGAAATAAATACATCTTGGTTGCAATGGATTATTTTACCAAATGGCCGGAGGCATATGCTATACCTAACCAAGAAGCCGAGACGGTTGCAGATGTACTAGTCAGGGAGTTGTTTTGTCGTTTTGGAGTTCCGTTGGAATTACACTCCGATCAAGGTCGAAACTTCGAATCGGCGTTGTTTCAAAACGTCTGCAAGCACCTTGGGATCAGGAAGACTAGAACCACGCCACTTCATCCCCAATCAGATGGAATGGTTGAAAGAATGAACAGGACGTTAGGGAAGTACCTGGCCAAAGTTGTCTCTGAACATCAACGAGACTGGGACCAATATTTACATTTGTTCCTACTGGCGTACCGATCTTCGGTACATGACAGTACAGGATACTCGCCCGCTTGCGTAATGCTAGGACGTGAATTACGGCTACCATGTGATCTTCAGTTTGGATTTAAACCTGGAGAAAACATCGCAGGTGAAGATTACGTTAGTAAGCTTCGTGAAAGATCAAATAGCATTCACGAAAACGTCCGAAAGAAAATCCAGGCAGCAAGCGATCGAATGAAATCACAATATGACACGAGAGCACAAGAAGGTGGTTATCAACCTGGAGATGTGGTGTGGTTGTATAATCCACAAAGAAAACGGGGGTTGTCGCCAAAATTACAAAGACAATGGAAAGGCCCGTACGAAGTGATGAAAAGGATTAATGATGTAGTGTACCGGATCAGAAGATCTCCCCGTGGTAAACCGAAAGTGGTACACTTTGACCGTTTAACATCCTACGCTGGCAACAACCAGGAAGGCTCGAATAAAGAGAATGGCATTCGACAAGTTATTAATCATGAGCCGAATGTAGATTTCGAGAGTTTTATGGCGGCGTATGGTGGTTCCGCTAAGGCGAGATTTGGCGTTGTTGTTGAAAAACAGCAAGACCTGTTTAGAGCACCAGAAGAGTATTCCCTTGCACATTGCGTAGCTCAAGATCTGGAAATGTCAAGGGGAATAGCTGTAGTTTTCAAGAAAAAGTTTGGATGTATGAATGAATTAGTACAACAGCGGCCAACTGTAGGAAAAGCTTTGGTTCTTCAGGATAAAAATCGTTATGTTTACTATCTGGTCACCAAAAATTCTTCATGGCAGAGACCTAGTTATGGACATCTATGGGAGGCTTTGCTGAATCTTAAAGCTCAGATGATGGAAAATGGAGTAACGAAACTAGCGGTTCCCAAGCTAGGTTGTGGACTGGATCGCTTAGATTGGAGGATAGTCCGAAATATGCTAGAAGTAGTTTTCCAGGAAACCAACGTCCAGGTCCTTGTTTGTTGTTATCAACCGGTTGCCTACCAAGACCAAGAAAAGAGTGTTGACTGTTATTTCCAACGACGCGGTGGATGCACCAGAGGAAATAGCTGCCGATACCGTCATCATTCATCGAATTGGCGCCAAAATGTATTTACAGTTACGAGACGTAACGGTTTTAAAGAGGGGGTAGTGTTGCGAGCTACTATTAGGCAACCCGTCAAACACACAAGCGTTGTAGGGTCTGCATAGGCTTCAGGATTCTAGATGCTTCTAGCAATCAAACACACCGCCGGCACTGTTCATTCTTGCCAGAACTGGAAGCTTCTCGTAAGTACCAGAAGATGAGTCATAACTTTAAATCTGAGTATATATAAGACCGCTAAGAAATGCAAGGGTCAGTCTATACTAGAATGTCGTATATAAATTATAACGTTTTAAAGTAATAGTAGTATTGAGCTTTTAGAAGTTTACATAAATGTGATATGCTGTGTCTAATGTACATGCAGCTTGTAGTATACATAAATAAATAGAAGTGTATAAACACATAGTTGTGTTAGTGTTGTTAATGGACCTATGGTAAAGAAGTTAGTTTAAGAAGATATTAGTGCTTGTAAATTCATTAGTGTAATAGTGCTTCATTGTTAAGTGGACTGAAAACATCTATAAATAAGGCATATACTGTTAATTAGACTTGTGAAGAGTGAGTAATAAAGACCATTATTATTACTTGTTTTAAATTAAAGAAACGCGGTAGTAGTAGACCGTTACAATATTTATAATAAAAGGAAAACTACACAAAAAGAATATTTAATTAGTAATTTTAAGCTTCGGTTTAGAAAATAACGTACCTGGTATAAGTCAATCCTTATAATTTAATAAATTGCCATAATAATGGTACTGAACAAAGGAATCTAATCACTCATCATCATCATCATCAAGTCTTCAGTCCTAGAACTGGTTTGACGTGTACCCTCATTGTTTCCTATTCTGAACTAACCTACACATTTCCCTGAAATTGCACAGTCTGCATATATCACCATTTGTCTGATCTCGGTCTACCTCTACCTATCTTTTTCTATCTCTGCTTGTAATATATCCCGTACTATTCCCCAGAAATGCATTAGAACGTATCCTGTCCTTCTATTACTCCTATTTTTTTTCGTTTGCCACAGATATCTGTATTCCTCTACTATTTCAACAACCTATTTGTTATTAACTTTGTCTATCCATGCTTTTATCTCCTTCTGTCTGCTCCTACTGCCCCTATTTCATAGATGTACTGTGCTGTGCTCCACACTATGCTTTGAACGGTTTTCTTCTTGTATCTATGTCCGTTGTATTTGAACATAGCTGCTGTTCTTTCTTGTTTGATGCAGTTCGGTCACCTTCTATTGTTTTACAGTTATATACCCTACTTCCCCGATATCCAGTTGTATATGAAGGGAGGTAAGCAGCCTTTGGCTGCCAAATTCCCCCAGCACTTGAAGCTTTGTCGAATTAATAGTTTTTGCAATTTATCCTTTCGCACATCAACATTAGTTGAAAATATTTCACAACTAACAATTGTAGTTGTTTATAATAATCATCAGATTTAAGAGCACTTATTTTTTCGTCATTGGGTTTTACGTCTTGAAACTGATTGGACTCGTGCCTCAGCTTATTTATCTTCTGATCTAGCCTATACAGTTCCTTGCAATTCTCCCAACAGCCTATATACAACTCGATTCCCTTCTATTGTTTTCTAATTATATGCCCTATTTTACCGAGATCCAGTGGTATGAGAAGGGGGTTAAGCAGCCTGTGGCTTCCCAAGGATCCCCCAACACTTAGACATTTGCCGTATCAATAGTTTTCCATTAAATCCTTTCGCACAATTAACATTAGTTGAGAGTATTGCAAAACCAATATCTGTAGTTGTCTATAATAATCACCATGTTTAAGTATAGTTATTATTATTGTCATTAGTTTTTCCATCTTATGACTGGCTGAAAGTGCACCTCCATTGATTTCTATTCTGAGCAGGCCTGCACATTTCCCTGAAATTCTTACAGCCTACATCTTTCACTATCTGTGTGCAGTAGTCTAACCTAGGTATATCTCTACTTCTCTCTTTTCCAATATCTGCTTCTAATATACTCCGCACTATTCTCTCATGTCTTAGTATGTGGCCTATCATCCTATCTCTCCTATTTTTTACTGTTTTCCACATATTTCTTTCTTCCCCTACCATTTCTAGTACCTCTTTGTTCTTAACTTTGTCTCTCCACGATATCTTTATCATACTTCTGTAACACCACATTTCAAAGGCTTCTACCTTTTTCTTGTCTGCTTCTCCTACTGTCCAGGCTTCACAGCCATACAGTGCTGTGCTCCACACATATGTTTTAAGCAATCTTTTCCTTGTTTCTATGTTTGTGGTTTTTGGACAAAGTAGTTGCTTTTTCTTGTTAAATGTAGCACGACCTTGTGCTAATCGTTGTTTTATATCTTTTGCGCCTTTCCCATGTTGCGTTATTTGACTTCCCAGGTAGCGAGAATTCTTAACCTCTAGTAAGCTCTCGTTACCTATTTGTATTCTTGTTTTTGATATACAGTATTGCCCGAAATAAACAGTACTGAAATTGTAATTGTTTTGTATATTTAAAAAATACATATTATTGACACTTTATTATATGTTCTAAATGTGCACCTCCTCGTTCGAGACAGACTTCATAACGATGTTCTAAGTTTCTGGTCATGTTATTGAATAAGGGTTGTCTCAGGGCTGCGAAGAAGACTCTAACGGCATCCTTTAATTCATCGATGGTTTGTGGTGCCCGTTTGAAAACGGCATTTTAGCCATGCCCCAAATGTATGCGTCTGGAGGTGTGAGGTCTGGAGAATGTGAAGGATAAGGGAAGTCAGTAAATCGTGATATGAATTTGCTTGGAAAATGTTCTTGAAGAAATTGACGAATTGCGGCAGCAGTATGGCAAGTTGCCCCGTCCTGCTGAAAAAATTGGTTTCGAAATGCCAAGTTACGTGCATGACAGAATTGACGTAGATCAGGGATAAATCGTGTTAAAATTTGTCTGTACCTCTGTTGATTAAGTGTGACTTGCCTACCATTCTCTTCGATAAAGTACGGACCAATGATTCCGTGTCCGGAAACAGCACACCAGACACTCACTTTTTCACTATGTAAAGGAACCTCTTGAACCTCATCGGGTCTGGCAAAGCCCAGAAATCGATTTGTGCGACGATTCACATAGCCTGACAAGTGAAAATGTGCTTCGTCTGAAAACCAAACATTTTCAAAAATTCAGGTTTTCATACTGTAACGCGAGAATTCTGGCGCAATATTCCACTCTACTGCGATAATCCCGAGGATGTAGTTGTTGATGTACCTGAATCACATACGAAAATGTACCCAGCTCCTTCAGGATTCTTTGAAAGGAAGTTCTTTTAAATCAAGTTGTAACGCTGTCCTTGCCTGGCTGACTTTCGGATTTTCTAAGATTTGCTCAAAAACACGTTCATGGTTATTGTTGTTGTTAACTGTCCTGGGACGCCCTGAGTTTCCTTTTCGTTGGCACAATACACTACCTGTATTTCTAAACTTTTCAATAACCTTCAAAATTACAGCATTACTTGGAGAACGTTTATTAAACCTTTGTGTGAATTGATCAGACACGTATAGCAAACTTGCACCATTATGTCGGCCGATTCCGTATGAACGAAAATAATGCTCTACCAGAAACACTTTCTCCTCTGTACTTAACACCATTTTTAACAATTAGGCCCTACTAATTACTTGTTTGAGGTTTACTTGACAGGTCTATACTAGCTAACTTGAGTGTGACAGCGCACGCATAAAAACACCGCCAACTTAGTTTCAGTACTGTTTATTTCGGACAATACTGTATTTTCCCCTCTTTTGCATACTAGAACTTTAGTTTCATTTTTTTAAGTTTCACTCCATATCTCTCCATTTCATTAAGAGCAGCTTCTAACTCTTCTTTGCTAGATGCTAATACCGCTATATTATCTGCAAATCTAAGCATATCAATCTTTTGTCCCTGTATATTAATTCTAAATGTCTTCCTGCATTTGACAGTTTTCATTGCCTCTTTTATTTACAAGTTAAAAATTAATGGGGATAATGCACATCCCTGTATCACCCCTTTCCTAATATTTACTTCTCTACTTTCTTGCTCTAATTCTATTACCGCTGTTTGCTCTTTATATAAGCAATGTACTATCCGTCTATCCCTAAAACTCATTCCAATCTTTTTGAGTATGTCGAACATTTTTTTCCATTTCACATTATCGAATACTTTTTCCAAATCTACAAACCCTATATATACGCTTTCTCCATTCTCTATTGTTTTCTCCATTATCACCCTCAGAGCTAAAATAGCCTCCCGTGTTCCCCTGTTTCGCCTAAACCCAAATTGATCTTCTCCCAGTATTTCTTCAGGTCGTTTTCCCATTCGTCTTTGTACAATTCTAGTTAATATTTTTGAAACGTGTGCGGTCAAACTTATTGTTCGAAAACTTTCACATCTATCGGTGCCTCTTTTCTTTGGTATAGTTACTATGATGTTACGTTTGAAATCTTTAGGTATCTCGCCTGTCTCAAGTTCCTCTGTTGAATATAAATTCCCTATATATTCCTGCCATCTAGCTACTTCCTCTAAATTTTCTATAATGACGTTTCCTCCCGCGTCCCTTATATCTTTACTATATGGTTTTATATCCCTAAAATCCATTCTAATTAGTTTGTATGCTTCGTCTGTCTTTCCTATTTCCATCTCTGTTTGTACCTTTTTGCACTTTTCATCAATCCATTGTTCTTTAGCTTTCCTGCAGTTACAAATAATTTCATATTTTATGCTTTTGTATCTCTGTTTTTCTGTTCGTCTGATTTATTTTTGTATTTTCGTCTTTCTTCTATTAAATTCAGAATATCCTTTTTTATCCATGGTTTCTTGTTTTCTTTTTATGTATACCCCAGAATATCTCTGGCCGCCATGTCTAAGCTGGATTTAATGTTATTCCATTCTGTTTCTACTTCCTCAGTATCAGAAATGTTCCCAATATCTTTCAGCAGTTCATTTGACTTTTTTTCAAATCTTTCGTGGATATCTTTATCTTTTAGCTTCTCAAAGTCAGGTGCCTTTTTCCGTTCTTCTTTTTCAGATTTTTAAATTTAAGTGCGACCTTCATAATTACGATGTTGTGGTCAGTATCTATATGTGCTTCCGGGTACCTTCTACAGTCTTTTACTTGATTTCTAAACCGTTGTCTAACAATAATGTAATCTATTTGAAATCTTCCTTTATCTCCTGGCATCTTCCACGTGTATCGTCTTCTAACATGATGTTGAAATAATGTATTTGTGATGGTTAAGTTGTTCTTGTCGCAAAATTCTACCAACCTATTTCCCCTGTCAATTCTCGTGCCTAAACCAAATAAACCTACTATCGCTCCTTCCCTACCCTCACATACCACTGCATTAAAATTCTCCGTAATTATGAAATTTTTATGTCCTTTTACGTATCTTTGTAGATCGCTTCTACCTCTTCCTCACTGTAGCTAAAGATGGGCATGTATACTTGTATTATTACTGTATTTACAAGTTTAGATTCAAATCCAACCATGAGTACTCTTTCGTTCTTTTGTAAGTAGTTTTCTACACGTCGTCCTGTCTTTTTTCGCATAACAATTCCCACACCCAATTTTCCTTCCTCTGAACCTGTATGAATTACCCTGAAGTCTCCACTCCAAAAATCTTCCAACTTCTGGCCAGCGGACTTCGCTGATTTTTTCTATGTCTAGTGCTAACCTATTCATTTCGAATTTCAGGTTCTCTAGCTTACCTACTTGTTTCATACGTCTGATATTCCACGTTCCGACCGCAGAATGTTCACGAATCTTTTTCTATACTTTCGGATCACATCCCCCGAAGTAGTCTTCTCCCGGAGATCCGAATAGAAGACTATTTTACCTTCGGAATTTTTTACCCCAGATGCCATCATCGTTAATAACAATTTGAATACGCTGTGTACTTGGGAGATAACGTGGTGGTTTCCCGTTGCCTTCCACATCGCAGTAGTGTGTCTTAGAATGACATACCGACCCCTATGATATCTACCACTTTAAGTACCGAAAAAGCTGCTGCCCTCTTTCGGGGACCTGTCTTAGTCTGGTTTCTCACTAAAGACCCCACTAATTTGGTTAAACATATAGTTCGGCTCTTTAGCTCATTGAAACGCGCTAGCCATTCTACTTATTCTAGTATTTTAGAACGTCGTCAAGGTGCAGGTCCGTTCAGAATGGAATCTAATCACTGTAATCCTGTATTATAATTAGAATTTTAAACCCTGCAGCACCTCCATGCGCTAATGGATATGTGCGTAATTTGGTTCCCATTCCACCCTTGTACAAATGATCTCCTTTTATTTATCTCTGACTCGAACCAATTTTTGGGAGATCTGAGATTCGGGGTTTCTCCATAGCTACTGACGATATAAGCTATAGATGAGAATCTGCCAAATATACAAGCAAAACATAGTTTTTAGTGCCATCAAGGGGGCTGATACCGTAACAGCTCGAACCTTAACCAACCTATAAACTTAAAAGTTTAATTGGGGCGCCATCTAGTAATACATGACGAGATTCAGCGTCTATGAAGGTTTAAATCTCAGATGCGATTTAAAATATTTTATTATTTATTTACGTAGCAACTAAATTAAACTATTTTGCAACACATGCCGTTTATTTATTACAGAGTTAATATGTACAGATGTTTCAACTTTTGAAATAGAATCGCGTCTTTCTCAACAGATTATTAGATGCATTATCCTCTGCTATTGAATGAAATTGATATACTCGGTGAGCATTATAGACATATATCGGATCCTGTTTTTCCAGTGAATTATGTCTAATAAAGTCCTCACAGTTTAAAACTGCATATCTGTTATACGCTGGCATAATTTAATATAGCAACTAAAATTTTTAAAAATACTAATAAATTTGTTGATTATGATAAAAGTCACTTATTCCTGGAACAATTACTCAAACTAGCACTTACTAATGTTATAGTTTTTTTTACGAGAACTAACTTATTAACAATATAAAACGAGTACAGACAATGCTAAGTATAATCCGTAAAGGAAATTCACAAGACAAATATAATAAACGCAAATTTAAATACCGACGTCACAAACTATTTCATGTGATTAAGCTTTCGTAGCCTCTAATGAGCAATAATAATAAAAACAGATACCTATCAATAATTTTAACTAAATCTGTACCAGGCCGCTGAAGGCCGCTATAAATTCTGTTTAAGTACCGTTTATTAAGAGAATCAACCCTCTCCGTAGCACTAAACCTTGCTTTAGCAGACACTACGAAAATAATATTCACCTTTGAATATAATCATGTGGTCTGTGATACCCTAGTAACATTTAAAAATTAATACGTTACGTTTTCTCAAGTACTACATTTTCAACGAAAGAGTGGGCCAGTTTAATAGATTTTAGTTAACATAATTGGTTAGTAAATTGTTTAAATTCCTATCGTATATAAAATAGAAAAATCACCTTTTGTAGCGATATATATTTGTTCAAAACATTATTAAATCATTCATTCACACTACTCTCGTTAATACATGTTACATATTTGTTTGGAGGTTTTCTGATATAATAAATAATTTCATAGATAATTTTATAAAAACTTATTTGAACCTCTCAATATGAGTTTATTAGGGTAATGTTCTAACAATTTATTAATAGAACTAAATTGCACACATGCGCAATAGAACAAAACATTAAACAGCTGGCAAATACTGGTTATCTTTGTTTTGTAGAGTGCTTGCTTCACAACAATCGACTTTTGTTTATTTAGAGTGGAGCAAAACAAAACGGCGTTGCCAAATTACAAATATATCTGTTTTTCTATCCGGGGAAGTTTCTGGTATCTTTACTGGACAGTAGATTATGACTTAAAAGTGTAAATATTTGTGCAAGAAAATAAGTAATTGTACTTTATTGGCAATTACATTTTATTTAAAGAAAAAGGAAAGTTTTTTTATAAAATTTAGGTCATTTACCCCCCACAGTACTTATTATTCAACCCGATCTTGTACCATACCTTTACAGAAACAAATTTAAATATTTTCTTATGTATGGAATATTTATTGTTATACAATTTTTCGTCCAATATACTGCGATATTGTTTAAATTCCTGGTGTTTCCATATTTTGACAGCTTTGCGGATAGGTGTAGTTTTAATATACGCAATGTGGCAACGGTGTTGCACTGATTGTCAATTCTAAGACGACAGGGACGATCATAATTTTATCAATTTTACTATTTCTACGCGTGTTGTTGAAGTATCATATAATTGTAAAAGTTTAGTGCCCTATATAATGGTAAGATATCTAAAACACTGCTAGTGATTTTCTAATATTTAAACAATATATATTGCTTTAGAATTCGATGATGTAAGTACAAGACCTTTGTGTTTGTGACCCCATCAATCTGCCATATTTTATTTCTTTATCAATATTTTTCATTGTGCATTTGTAAAAAATGGGTGGTGCAGTTAGTACTGGACGCAATAATGATGATCTAGTTGATAATCTTGTATCTGCAGACTATATTAGAACACCAGCTGTTCAAAAACTTTTTCGTGCTGTAGATCGAGCTGATTATTTTCTACCACAGTGCAAAAAAAATGCATATAAAGACTTGGCCTGGAAAAGTGGAAATCTTCATCTCTCCGCCCCGTGTATTTACAGTGAAGTCGTAGAAGGACTGCAGTTGAAACCCAACCTAAGTTTCTTAAACTTGGGTTCTGGAACAGGTTACCTAAGTACCATGGTTGGTTTAGCTATAGGGAGTGGTGGAATTAATCATGGTGTTGAACTTTACGCAGATGTTATTGATTATGCTATTCGAAAATTAGATGAATTTAAAAGGTATTCTTCTGCCATTGATGAATACGAATTATGTGAACCGAAATTTGTACAAGGTTTGCTATAATACTTGGTTTAATGTATAATTATATTTTTTGGTTATAGGAAACTGTTTGTGTCTTAGCAGCAGTACTTTACAATATGACAGAGTTTATTGTGGTGGTGCTTGCCCTCCAGCACATATAGATTATATGAAGAACTTAATTAAAGTTGGTGGTATTCTTGTAATGCCTGTGGAAGATCAGTTAATGCAGATAGAACGAACTTCTGAAACTTCATGGGAGGAGCGGTGTTTATTACCAGTTTCATTTGCTACACTTATTCATCCTGAAGAAGGTTCATTGGAATTTGTAACTTTGAGTATGTATAACATAGAATGAAAGTTTTTGGTTTTATTACTCTTATATTAAAACTGTTTTATTACTTAGGTGGATATTTGTAAATTATGAATTCAAGTTGGCTGAGAATCTGAGATATGTTGTGTCTGAAAGAATATCTAACATACAAAACACTAAAAGACTTAGTAACAGTTTTTATTATTGCAAAAGGTTATAACAACAAGCACTTCAGGGACATCGGCATCCGCACACCTACTTTACATTATGTATTTTCTAACTTGAAAAGTCTGGATGCGTTCCCTAACTCCTAGTATATTCATTACACTTTTCTCCCTACTGGGTGGCTTGATACTTCTACCGTAACAGCGGGTAAATATTGCTGCACTAATTGGGGATGAGAAATATTAGCATTGGAAGACCTATTACTCATAGCAGTATTCCTACTACTATTTGACTCTAAACCAGGATTAGAAATACTTTCATTTCGCAGTGGTACTTCAGGTTTATGACTTTCTCTGGCATGCCTTCCCTGGTACGTCCGCATTGTACATTTTGGTAGGAACATATAAGTTCAGGGCTGTATTCTAAGAACTTGTATGCATTAACATTTACTTGACTCACCTTCTACAGATGAATGGCTTTCAGTGGACAAACTTAATTGCCTCATCAACACTAACTAGTTACATGCAATAACTTGAAACTTTAGCTATCTTACCCAACTTCCATAAATGATTATTCACATTTTTATCGTATACCATATCGTTAGTACAGTATTGCCCGAAATAAACAGTACTGAAACTAAGTTGGCGGTGTTTTTATGCGTGCGCTGTCACACTCAAGTTAGCTAGTATAGACCTGTCAAGTAAACCTCAAACAAGTAATTAGTAGGGGCTAATTGTTAAAAATGGTGTTAAGTACAGAGGAGAAAGTGTTTCTGGTAGAGCATTATTTTCGTTCATACGGAATCGGCCGACATAATGGTGCAAGTTTGCTATACGTGTCTGATCAATTCACACAAAGGTTTAATAAACGTTCTACAAGTAATGCTGTAATTTTGAAGGTTATTGAAAAGTTTAGAAATACAGGTAGTGTATTGTGCCAACGAAAAGGAAACTCGGGGCGTCCCAGGACAGTTAACAACAACAATAACCATGAACCTGTTTTTGAGCAAATCTTAGAAAATCCGAAAGTCAGCCAGGCAAGGACAGCGTTACAACTTGATTTAAAAGAACTTCCTTTCAAAGAATACTGAAGGAGCTGGATACATTTTCGTATGTGATTCAGGTACATCAACAACTACATCCTCGGATTATCGCAGTAGAGTGGAATATTGCGCCATAATTCTCGCGTTACAGTATGAAAATCCTGAATTTTGAAAATGTTTGGTTTTCAGGCGAGCACATTTTCACTTGTCAGGCTATGTGAATCGTCGCACAAATCGATTTCTGGGCTTTGCCAGACCCGATGAGGTTCAAGAGGTTCCTTTACATAGTGAAAAAGTGAGTGTCTGGTGTGCTGTTTCCGACACGGAATCATTGGTCCGTACTTTATCGAAGAGAATGGTAGGCAAGTCACACTTAATCAACAGAGGTACAGACAAATTTTAACACGATTTATCCCTGATCTACGTCAATTCTGTCGTGCACGTAACTTGGCATTTCGAAACCAATTTTTTCAGCAGGACGGGGCAACTTGCCATACTGCTGCCGCAATTCGTCAATTTCTTCAAGAACATTTTCCAAGCAAATTCATATCACGATTTACTGACTTCCCTTATCCTTCACATTCTCCTGACCTCACACCTCCAGACGCATACATTTGGGGCATGGCTAAAATGCCGTTTTCAAACGGGCACCACAAACCATCGATGAATTAAAGGATGCCGTTAGAGTCTTCTTCGCAGCCCTGAGACAACCCTTATTCAATAACATGACCAGAAACTTAGAACATCGTTATGAAGTCTGTCTCGAACGAGGAGGTGCACATTTAGAACATATAATAAAGTGTCAATAATATGTATTTTTTAAATATACAAAACAATTACAATTTCAGTACTGTTTATTTCGGGCAATACTGTATTATACAGTTTAGTGTTTCTAATTCCCTTCTCAAGATCTCTCATATAATTTGTGAATGAAGGTTTTTAGTAAATTATACCTGGTTCGAAGTCTAATTTTAAATACACATTAGGTGGGAGGATTTTTTGTAGCAGTAGAGAGGACATTCCAATTTGTAAATAAAAAAACTGCTCAACTTCATTTGTAAATCTCTCAAACTCAAGTTGGTATTGGTTGTAAACATACCGCATTCCAATGTTTTTTTACTGTTTGCACTGTTTTCTCTCCTATCCCATATGACTTTGGCTGATATGAAGTTGTTTTAGTAGAACAAGTTTCGTTGCTCTGAGAAAACGTTATAAACTTTGTTGAAGTAAAGGGCATGCCATTATTTGAGAGTATTTTAACAGGTAAACCAAAAATGGAAAATATTTCTTCGAGTTTAGATATTACATCTGTAGCAGTTGAACCCCTGTCCCTTATTTTAACCTCAATCTATTTTGATCTATTATCCACTAATATTAAAAAAGTTTGGTTTGCTTTTTGGAATAAATCAATACGGACTATATAGGAGTTACGTAGTGCAGAAGTCCATGATACACTTTGCATATTTCCTGAAAAAAAAATGTGCTGATTGAGAAGCAACACAGAATCCTACAAGTTCCTCATTACTACTTTTCATACCTGGCCATTAACAGTACGTCCATATCAACATTTTCGTTCTTACTATTCCGGTATGTTATTCATGAAACAACCTAAGCTTCTCTCTCTTAACGATGCTGGTATTGCTAATTTCGATTCCAAAAGTAGACAATTTTATTCTACAGACAGATCATGCTTATGTTTAAAATAAGATTTTAAGTTCACAGATTCGTTATAGTTGAATCAACTGGACAAAGTTAGCTGAACAACTTTTGCTAAAAGTTTATCTTTACTAATAGCACGAGAAACATTTTCAACATCAAATAGAGTTTCATTAAGCACTCTAAATGTATAAATTTTTCCTGGAACCGTAATAGGATCTTAAAACTTCAGGTCGTGCAAAGCATTAACATTTGAGATGCTACTACTTTTCTTATACTCTATTTCATAATCAAATGTGGATTATGATATAATATGACAACGGCCTGGCGTTAGGCTTCGCTAAATTAGTGCTGTGATACAGATACAGCAAATTGTAAAATTTGAAATTGTTGACTTACCTTCCTTTCTAACTTTTCTTTGCCTGGCTAGCTCAACCGAAATAGTGGAATATACAAAATTAAATCGAATGCAGCAATATGAAAAAGCATCAATACAGTCAAATATTTTCTCTCGTACAAAAAATATAGTTCATTTACGGCGCAGTTTCTTTCAAACATAGTATTATTCCTAACAAGTACTTATATTCTTAATTATTAAAATGTTCCTCGCCTAAAGTTGCTTACAATTTACAGAACTCAAATCTTCTTTTGTGGATAGTTTTCCTGGCTTTTTATTCCCATGCTTGTAAGATTTGTTTGGGCCAAAAAATCCTTGACAGATAATCTATTTAAAAAAAAATCAGAATGTTTCGAACTCTGACCACAAACTTTCCTGGTAAATACCATTACAAAAAATATTATATGATTAAGACATTATACCTTAAATTAAAAAAGACAAATACTCAAGTGTCAGTTACAAACACAATATTCTAAAATATTCATTTAAAACATTAGTGACCAAAAGTGCATCTTCCTTTCAATTATTTAATTAAATTTGAATGTAGCTTTTTATCTCGAAGAATTTTCCATCTTGATTGTATATTACAAATTTAAATAACTGCATTTAACAACTTTCATATTTATGCAGGGTTACGTTTTAAGAATTACATATTTATTCACGGTTACATCTTCTATATTCAATACTGTATGCGTATAGCATACTTTAAAACAAAATGTTCGCGACTTAATCAAATTGAATTAATCTAATTCATTCATTGAATGCTCTCTTTAATAATAGTTCCCGTTTATATACAATTTATTTTGACTATGCCAGTCTTTCTAAATTGTACGACTTCCGTATGAAACCTAGTACATCGTAATGATGTAAGATTTCTGAGAATAATTCTGTTTATTACCTCATTAGCGTCGACTCGCTGTGGTCGTTTGTCCTTCTCTAACATAACTAGGTTATTGCCTTCTATCCCCTGGTAATGCAAAAGATAATAAATAAATCTTTTGATTTTATGGCTTTTTTATTGCATTTTTAATGTTCATATGGCTTCTTAGAATAAATGTTTATTTGTTAATTAGTTCTAAGTACAGATGACGCTTTCTTTCTCAATCCCGAATATTCGAGAGGATTCTTTATTTAAAATTGAATTTGTTAAACAAAAGTGAATTTAGCTAATTAATTTAAGCTTTAATTGCTTTATTATGCAAACGATTTACATTCCTAATGCTTGTAATAAAAGATAGTTTTTACATGGGTTTTTTATACACTGCATAATTATTCATTACATAAATAACCAATGCTTTTAATAGCTTTACCAGTGGATTTTCATGGAAAACAAAACGTGCTTTTAATACACATTTTATAAAGATTAAAGCTTTGTCAAGATTGATATGGTTCTTACGCAAAATAGAGCGAATGTTTTATGCAACGGGAAATGTATTTTTATTGTGGTGAGTTAAAATAAATGGTTTTGTATTTCTGCTTACAAATGATCAATTTGCATAAGTATAAAGTTTATATCTTTTAAAGATTGAAATTCGTTTTACAGTATTTCTTAACAATTAACTACGACTTAACTTTTGTACCCACGACGGTTTTATCGATTCAAAATTGGGGCTTTTAAATACACGGGCAGTGTGTTTTGCTTCTCACATTAATGGCTATGTATTTACAATACGCTTTTGTTATACAGGTTGATTATTTACATGCACGGAATTTGCATTTTTGCTTTGCACTTTAATGGCTGAATAGTACGCTTGCATGATACAGGATGTATAATGAATTTTTAGAGATTTCTATTCTTTCCGGTTTCTTGAATTTCGGTTTCAATGACCTCTCGTGGCCCCTTATCACGTCAATATATATATATATAAATATATATATATATATATATATATATATATATATATATATATATATAGCTACAATATCGCCGCTCGCCAGATGTATAACGACCAATTGCCTGCTGATCGCTACCTCTCTGTCTCTTAAATAATTTAAAATTAACACAATTAAATTTATGCCTCGATTAGCTCAGAAATGCCCCGCACAGAGTGAACGATGATGTGATAGCAAAAATTTTACCCATTACCCTCTAACACTTTGTATACTTGAATAATGCAAGCGAAATTCGCCAAGTTCGTATAATGAGCGAAGAAAATTTACAATTTGCAACTCTACATGTTTTAATATCATTTACTATTTATATAACTTTTAAATCAAAAGTAAATATAAACACTCGTATCAAATTTGTTTATTACGATATTTATAACCTTTTTTAAACCTTTTTATAGCAATTAAAGCCAGCAACAAGAATTGTATTTTACTGTAAATGGTTTCATTGAACGTCCAAAGAATTATTCCCCTTTATAAACATACTTTTATGTACCACCCAACATTTTTTTGTTGACCTTTTACACCAAATCTCTAAATTACATGCAAGTTTTAAGTTCATCAAATATTTAAAATAATGAATGTAACGTTACTATGAATTGAAAAGATAATTCTGACCTGATACTTCTTCTGCTGCTTCTGATTAGAGCTTCCTGTTCCAAATTGGTTGCTCGTTTAGTGGTTTCGAGTCATTGAACTGCCGCTTGGCGTGTATTGCTGTACTTCAAGCTATTTTACAGTTACTTGTAGTGGTTTGTCCAATGATTTGAAGTACTAACACTGTACTTCTAGCATCATACCATTTATTTAGAGTTTTATCCCAGAATTTTAGTGTTTTAGCATTGTAACTTAGTCTTATTTATTTAATTATTTATTTGGTTGTTTAGTTTATTGCTCAGTATTTAGTTGATTACTCTGTGTCCGTACTTAGAGTCGATTTTAATTTCTCACACTTAGAATCGTTTTATTCTCGATTTTAATTCCCCATGCTTCAAGTCGATTTATAGTAGTTTTGTTCTTACTTAGAGCTCTAAATACATTGTAAAGATTTTGTTTATATTAATTAAATCTAGACTTACGTTTTATATTAACTGCAGAGTTTTATACTCACGTATTTCAATCGTGCACTTTTACTGTTTTCCACTTGGAATTTTTAATTAATATGACTTTCGCTTATAACTTTCAGTTTAACTTCACTAAATTGAAATTTACTTAATACTAGTGTTTCGGCTATTACAGTCTGTGCGTCAATAATAGTATGCTCCCTCTTATCGGTTACGGTCGGTTTTATTGACATATTCGTTCCATTTGTTTGTATTAGTTGACTGCTCGCTATCTTGTTATTAGACCACGGCAAAGGTGTTGCAATTATGTGCTATCTTCAACCTGTTGGGTTTTATTTGGTATTCCATACTTTATACGCTCAAATTTGCACGTACATCAAAGCTTTGTATCGGAATTTGGTATTTTTGTTCCTTTCAACTGCACATAGTCTTAATTTTAGTGTCTATACTTTGTTTACATATGCTATTAAATGTATACTTTATGAAATATGCCCGCTTTTAAATGTTTGCCGATACAAACTGGTATAAATTATCTGCGTTTTATTGACTTAGATTTCTTACGCAAATGCATCTAGGTTGAAAGAAATTTCAATTTACGTTTATTTTACTTTAAATATGCCGAATTTGTATTTATTTTGACCTTAGATGTTTTAAAATGGATTGGGTTGGGTCCGCAATTATTTGTTTTAATGGATGTGATTATTTTATTACTGAATGTGCTTCCTTGAATTAACTGTAGCTGGTTAGTGATTTTATACAGGTTGATTTGTATCTGATTTTGTATAATGAACTAACTATTTACTTTTTATTATTTAAATATTTAATTTTCTTGATTTTTATTATGTTTACATGAAGTATTCTTCCCTTGTGACCTTATATACCCTTAAATAACCCTATTATCATAGCAATATATATGTATATGTGTGTGTGTATATATATATATATATATATATATATATATATATATATATACCTTCTTATCTCCGCCCTTCTTTTACTTTTCTTTACTTTATATCACCCCAATTACTTTACTTTCGCTTTGGGCTAATACCTTCTTTATTTATTACTTTTTAACTTTAAACAAAATTTGTTTAACGACTTTTGTCGTCGTCCCTAATGATTTCAAATCGAGGTGCTTTAGCAAACGTTTGGTTGGTTCTTTTTTTACTAATTACTATATTTTATATGCCTCGACTATTAGAAACTTTAATCTCAGGGTTTTCTCACCTACTCACCGTGAGTTCAATCGTGAGTAGATGTACACTACCCAACCAAACTGCACCCTCGTTTGTTTTACCACTTTTTTAATGTACTGAATTTACTATGTATGCCAAATTTTAATATATCAAAGTTGCCTGATGCCAAATTAATTTATGTAACTTTTATGACTTTAATTTCTGACGTTATGATACATTTACGGTACTTACCAGAAATATACCGCGCTGAAGGCCTTCTTTTAACTGCTGGCTCAAGTTCGAAATCGCCGTACGCACTTTCACAAAAGATTCTCCAATATTGTCCGCTTGCGTACTGCCTCCAGGTGTTCTTAAAACAATTTCGATGACCCAAACCTGAAATAAATTTACCCCAATTTAGAATTTAGCAAAAACCGTTGTCTACTTCCCTCGTTAATTCTTCCTCTTCAGTATATCGATCTCCTGTTCCTCTGCTTCGTATCCCACTTAATCCTCTCTTCGCACAATCCAATTCAAACCCGCTGTCCTAATACAAATCACTCCTAGTCCTGCTATTCCAATTATCCATACGATGTCCTTACTGCCGTTTAATCTTCTCAATTCAATCCAAATTACTTATGTCGTCGATGCCTTCTTTATCCACTCCTATCCCTTACTGCCGTTATACCAAATCTATCCCAAAACCAACACCAATCTTCTCAAACAAATATCCGTCGCTTTCCCCGTTCCACTAATAACCACTTCCAAATCTTCTTTAAATACTGTTGCCTTTCCGTTGCACTATTAACCACTTTTAAACTCCTTTTATATTTTCGTCGCCTTTATTTACTTTCACCCTTTACTAAATAATACTCGTTGATACACATATAAACTTTTATTTCAAAATATTTTACAACTTAACGCAGGTTTCATAAAATAGGTCTTTATCTGAACAAATTGAAAAGTAAGTCCCTTATTTATTTTGCTTAGTTATTAAATCAACAAACTTAGCTTACTAGAATAACATTTTTAAACATATAACATCCAATAACAAATCATCTTTCTTTCAGTGTCCAACATACCTTCGCTACAGTCTTTATAATAATTTTAAATTTCTACTATTGGTCCAAAACACTTCACTAAACTCCAATAACCTTTTACATTTTGATTCACTTTAAATTTTGATTTACAATTCGTCCAAAAGTTTGATTCTATAAAAGGAAAAGCCAAATAATTTATACACGACCTGGACGCTTTGTTATATTGCAGATATCCATAAATGCGTTCGGCTTTCCGACGGCAAATGTACTCTCAACTGGCTCATGAAATATCAACTCAGTATAAAACCTCAAGTACCGTGCATTATATCAACGTCATAAAGTCATGTTATCTACCTTTTGGCATATAAGTTTCAATCTGAAATGGTACATACTTTAACGTATGTAAAGTATAGCAAAATTTATAGTTTTAAATTATTAAATCTGAAATATTGATCCTATCGTTTGGCATACACCCTATTAATACAAATATACCTTTAGAAACCTTATACCCCCTTACATAATATTGGCCCCACTGGTTTTAATGAAATTGGAAATTTCATATGTTTTTCTCTTCCCTGGTGTGCAAAAATTTCTGATTTTCATTCAAAACCACCCTTTCGTTGTTTCTATTTTACTTTGGCAACCCGCATTCGCCTTTCTCTCACATCTATCACCCTACACTATATTCTAACCTATACTATACTACTATAACAAAACAAAAACACAAACTAAACTTTCCGTTGCATGAACCACATTATAACCTATCCTATTAAACCCTCTTCCTGTACTACTCTATATGGGTACAAATTCTCCATATGAAAACGCCCGCGATATCCCCCTGTCATATTCTCCAGCTCAAACGTATTGTCTTCAGCAAAAATACGCGTGATCCTGTACGGCCCTTCATTAAATAACCCTACATATTTATTAAATAATTCTCCTAGCTTCATCTTAATATCAATACTCACTTTCCCTATCTGTTCCTCATTAATTAATCTTACAAACATATTACATAATCGTACTTTAACCTGTCCATCATTATACTCTTTAATCATTCCTAATCCTGTACTATCTATATCATTTCCATTCCTATATTCCTCACTAACCGTAGGTACCACCCATGACCTATCTTTATCAAATATCCTAATTGACCTATCCTTTCCATCTATATTCAATCCAAAATCCTCTATAAAGTCCATACCCAATATGAAGTCTAACTGTAACCCTTCGTAATTAAAAACTCTGCATTCCCTGCTTCTTTATTTCCTATATATATCGGTACACGGATAACATTATAAATCGTCGTTAGCTTTTTGTTCATCGCTGACCATAAATTAACCCCTCAATTGTTCCTATTCTTCCTTTAAAAATTCTCCATGTTCGTCTACTACCCTCTCATTTACCAGCGACAACTGTGACCCACTATCCACTAAAGCAACATAAACACGGTCCCTTAAACTAATATTTATAAATAACAAATTCTTTTTATTAAAAATGTAACTGTTTAACAACAAATCCCTTATACTATAGCAAACATCAATCTTTACTCCTAAGCAGTCGGTCGTCCAAAAATTCGCGTTTTTTTTTCTTGAGGCAACTCGTGAATTTCCACTACCTCAATCCTATCCGGGTCCGTTGTAATTGCGCTCGTCGTCATATGTTGGACGTTTACGTCCCTGTCCGTCCGGCTATTTCCATTTTGTATTCCGCCCCCAGTCGTCCGGCCGTCACCCTCGCCGTTGTTGTGCCGGTATCTGTTTTGTCCATTGTAGGCGTTATCCCGGTGGTCCCTATTGTAATACGGTTGTCTATGTACCTCGTGTCCCCAATGATTCCTATGTCCGTAGTTAAAATTTTCCTGTCTATAATTTGGTCTGTTTTCGTGTACGGTTGTCGCCGACTGTCTTCCCTGTAACCCCTGTTTTGTTCCCAATGGTGTGTCCGCGTTTTCGCTTCCAGTACTGTCGCTAGATCAAAATTTCTCATTACTCCTAAGAATTCCCTCAACGTCTTGACATTTTGTACCACTACCACTTTGGTAATCTCCGGTTCCATATGACCTGCCAGTAGAAGTACGATGTCGTCCTCGCTCAATTTCGGTGTTAAGTGTTGCGCCTGATTAAACTTGTCAATCGCGTATTCTTCGCGTGTACCGTGAGTCCTGCTATAATGTCCTGTAATTAGATTCGTCCTTATGTCGGTCTGATGTGTAGTGTTCCAAAACTGTTCTATAAAGAGTCGTCTGAAGTCCGCGTCGTGTCATACTGTTTACGAATAATGTTATGCCATTTTCGGCATTTCCTGTCAAACTCGCCCCACAATCTGTAATTTTGTTCGTTCGTTTTCTGTCCCTACGATCTCGTCTAGTCGGTCCAGGAATCCCATGGGCTGTTCTGTCTTACGTCCCTCAAACTTCGGAAAGTGCGGTCCGTAGTCTAGTCCAATTCGCCTCCTTTCTATGTCGTCGAGTTTCTCGTGAATTTGTCTAACGTCCTGTCCTACCCTGGTTTCTAATCCCGTGACTTTGTCGTCAAGTTTTTCGTCCAGTTTTGTCCTACCGTGTACGTTTTCGTTTTGTATGGTCTCTAATGTTTGTCCTAAATTTTTGTAGTTGGTCCTATGTCGTTTGTCACATGTTTCTATTTCTGTACTTAAATTTGAAAACCCGCTAATCATCGTTTCTTCCACTGTGTCTACCCGTGTCTTAATTTCAGTTCTTAAGTCAGTCCGTGTCGCGTTCAAATCTCCTGCAAATGTACTCGTGTGTGTTCTAACTTGTCGTCAACCCTGTCTACTTGTTGTTGGACCTCTGTCCGCACGTCGTCTTTTGCAATCTGTATTTGAGTTAGTAAGTATTCCTGCGTGTGGTTCATTTTCGCCGTCAGGTCCGCGTGCGCTGTCCTAAACTCGTCCCTTAGCTCGTTATGTGATTTCGTAATTTTGTATGTCAGTTCTGTATGTGATTCAGTAATTTTGTTTGTCAAATTCGTTTGTAGTTCCGTGTGTGCATCTCTTTGTTCCTTGCGAGATTCATTAATTTTGTCCGTTAGCTCTGTCTTTAATTCTGTCTGTGATGTCTTAAATTCTAATTTTAATTCCGTCTTCAGTTCCGTGTGTGAAGTTTCCATTTTGTTGGTTGAATTCATCAGGAGTCGTATTATGTCCTGGTTCCCTGCAGTTTCTGTCTCCTTAACCTCCGGTACCGTCACCTGGTCCATGTCCGTGTCTGTCACCTCCAACTCTGTCTGCCTCGTGTCCGTCTCCTGTAGGTCGCCCCCTGCGTCCAGCTCTATGTCTTGTCTCCCTACATCCATTTCAACCCCATATATTAGTCCCGATCTTGTGATTCTTTTTGTGTCCTCGTCCGTCATCTCTGTTTCCTGTAAATAAAGAAAAAAACTTGCGGGCCCCACCTAACTCGGGCTCCCGGATTCTACTCTCTTTCACTCTAACACCTTTTTAACCTTTTTCTCGAGCCTCACGTTGGGTTTGCCACCTTCTTATCTCCGCCCTTCTTTTACTTTTCTTTACTTTATATCACCCCAATTACTTTACTTTCGCTTTGGGCTAATACCTTCTTTATTTATTACTTTTTAACTTTAAACAAAATTTGTTTAACGACTTTTGTCGTCGTCCCTAATGATTTCAAATCGAGGTGCTTTAGCAAACGTTTGGTTGGTTCTTTTTTTACTAATTACTATATTTTATATGCCTCGACTATTAGAAACTTTAATCTCAGGGTTTTCTCACCTACTCACCGTGAGTTCAATCGTGAGTAGATGTACACTACCAACCAAACTGCACCCTCGTTTGTTTTACCACTTTTTAATGTACTGAATTTACTATGTATGCCAAATTTTAATATATCAAAGTTGCCTGATGCCAAATTAATTTATGTAGCTTTTATGACTTTAATTTCTGACGTTATGATACATTTACGGTACTTACCAGAAATATACCGCTGAAGGCCTTCTTTTAACTTCTGGCTCAAGTTCGAAATCGCCGACGCACTTTCACAAAAGATTCTCCAATATTGTCCGCTTGCTACTGCCTTCAGGTGTTCTTAAAACAATTTCGATGACCCAAACCTGAAATAAATTTACCCCAATTTAGAATTTAGCAAAAACCGTTGTCTACTTCCCCTCGTTAATTCTTCCTCTTCGTATATCGATCTCCTGTTCCTCTGCTTCGTATCCCACTTAATCCTCTCTTCGCACAATCCAATTCAAACCCGCTGTCCTAATACAAATCACTCCTAGTCCTGCTATTCCAATTATCCATACGATGTCCTTACTGCCGTTTAATCTTCTCAATTCAATCCAAATTACTTATGTCGTCGATGCCTTCTTTATCCACTCCTATCCCTTACTGCCGTTATACCAAATCTATCCCAAAACCAACACCAATCTTCTCAAACAAATATCCGTCGCTTTCCCCGTTCCACTAATAACCACTTCCAAATCTTCTTTAAATACTCGTTGTCTTTCCCGTTGCACTATTAACCACTTTTAAACTCCTTTTATATTTTCGTCGCCTTTATTTACTTTCACCCTTTACTAAATAATACTCGTTGATACACATATAAACTTTTATTTCAAAATATTTTACAACTTAACGCAGGTTTCATAAAATAGGTCTTTATCTGAACAAATTCGAAAAGTAAGTCCCTTATTTATTTTGCTTAGTTATTAAATCAACAAACTTAGCTTACTAGAATAACATTTTTAAACATATAACATCCAATAACAAATCATCTTTCTTTCAGTGTCCAACATACCTTCGCTACAGTCTTTATAATAATTTTAAATTTCTACTATTGGTCCAAAACACTTCACTAAACTCCAATAACCTTTTACATTTTGATTCACTGTAAATTTTGATTTACAATTCGTCCAAAAGTTTGATTCTATAAAAGGAAAAGCCAAATAATTTATACACGACCTGGACGCTTTGTTATATTGCAGATATCCATAAATGCGTTCGGCTTTCCGACGGCAAATGTTCTCTCAACTGGCTCATGAAATATCAACTCAGTATAAAACCTCAAGTACCGTGCATTATATCAACGTCATAAAGTCATGTTATCTACCTTTTGGCATATAAGTTTCAATCTGAAATGGTACATACTTTAACGTATGTAAAGTATAGCAAAATTTATAGTTTTAAATTATTAAATCTGAAATATTGATCCTATCGTTTGGCATACACCCCTATTAATACAAATATACCTTTAGAAACCTTATACCCCACCCCCCCCTTACATAATAATATATATAGTTGTGAACACTCTAACTAATCGAGCCTCTCTGTTGGGAAGCCATAATGTTGTGAAGTTTCCCACAGGTACCATCGAACCGATGAAAATCGTGCCCCACAATTTGGGTGTCAAAATACTGTGAAGTTTCGCTCTGTTCAAGCCCCAACGTTGGTGGTTATAATATTATGAAATACCTCGGCTGCTCAAATTAACCTCCTAAAAATATGCTCATAAATATAAACAAAAACGCTTACCTGTATTGCTCACTCTCCGAACTCCTGCTCACTGCCTAGCTCTGCCGTCATCTAAAATAAAATCACTCCCTTCAGTCATACACACAAAATAACTCATTCACAAAATACAACACACTCTATTTTCGCAAAATAAATATAACATTTTCAAAGCTCATTTCATATTTACACTTGTATCACTTGGATTAGTAACAAATCCTTTTTCAAAAATTTAATTGAATTTTGATAACTTCAAAATAAAAACAAATACCTTATTAAAATAATTGGGCTTTTCTCATACCAGATGTTAAACCCGTCTTATCATGAGCCCATAGTAAAACTCTTTGCGCTTGAGTGCAAGTTCACAGCAGTGTGAAAAAAATAAACTAAGTCCCCTTTACTTTGTACAACATCGCGGTTATCTTTGTATTATTTATCCTTTTTCTACCTCAGAAAATTATTTTATACCTCTAAAGTCCCTTAAAATTTTCAATTCATTAAAATTTTATGAAATAAAATCACTCCAGAGCACAAGAAAAATAACAAGAAACACAGCTAATAACTACAACCAAATGTTTTTATCAAGCAAGTTACCTGGTAACCATTATCCTGCAGGTCTCTGCCAATGAGCCTTGAAGTAGATGCCATCACGTATGTCGTTAAGCTGTGGAACCGCTGCCAGGTCAAATTACCATTCCATTCGTCACGCTGCTATCCAAATTTCTTTATTTACATTAAATCCAATTGCCTCCAATGTCTCAAAAATTCGCATCTTCTTTTCATTTATAAAGCACCAATCAAAATTGCTGCATTCACCAATCAATCCCAAATTTTAACCAATTTGGTACGTTCCAATCGCCCAAATTAACTAAAGTTAGTACTTACATATGCTTCGCTGTAAATACTTTCTATTCATTTCAGAATTGTAGTTACTGGACTTTAACACAACTTGTGTTCACTTATAATTAATTATATTAACTCAATTACTGCACTATTCAAGGTAAACTTGACGAGCGAAGAAGTTAAGAATAAGATAGCCTCCACCTCGTTGTAGGTGGTTTTATAAGCACTCCTGGACCCCCCTGTTTTGAAGTCCGGCACATATTCTACCTCTAAACCGACAAACATTTAGGGAAAATCACCAATCGTCGTCCACTTCTCGTTAAAAATCCCAAAACGGTTTCAAGTTTTCCTCGAACTACCATGCTCAAAACACCTAAAATTCATCAGAAAGTGTACGAAAGCAATGAACCGTCTTTACATTTTCGCGAAAACTACTCCAACGGAAATCGATTCTACATAAAGTCGCGCTTCTTTACCCAAACCATATACCTTTTTCATCTCACTTTCACCTATCTCCTACCTTGCTCCACATACGCTACATTCTTACATATCCTCGTTCAATGTTTCCCTACCACGTGTTTAAACTGTTATGCATCTATACTTCACGTAAATGAGATCACTTAATTTCTCTCCAGAAATTATTGATTTTATTCCCCTATGCAAAAGACGTTTATGTCTCTCTCCTATACTATCTCGGCAAAATAAATTACGTCTCCCTTATTCTTGTTTCTCTTAATTGCTTGTTTGTGGTCTCCTTACTATACTACCTTTAAGATTAAATCGATCCTACCAATTTCAACGGTTTTAGCTCTTCTTGGAAAATCTTATAGCTTGTTTATGATGTTTACATATAAAGCTTGAAGTATCCGACTACTTGGAACGTTTCTAAATGTGTTTGTTTCTGTTTCCAACCGAAAAGCGTTAAACTTGTTCATCGTAACATCTGCTCTAATTAATACGTAGAATTCTTCCCCCTGTTTTGAAATGTTTCTGACTTACCACAAACATCGATGCTAACAAACTATGCAAAAGCTTTTATATTATTTAAACTACAATTAAATTAGAATAAAGTGGTATTTTTAACTTGTTGCTTGTGATTTGACCATTCGTGTCCTACTGTATAAATATTGTTCATATGCTATAAATAAATGCTATCCCTTGCTAAATAAATGCAAAGCTATAATTAATTAACCCAACATTCCTAAATAAATTGACTACGCTCTAACTAACTAATCTAACAGATGTAACTAACTCACTCGTCTATTGTGCTTATATATCCTAGCTTGTCTTAAAACCTATTTATGGACACTTAACCTATTAATTACACGATATTTCCCCCTATTTGTAATTAAGAGAGTATCTAACCCCTTAGTTCTTCTCTTCATTCAAATATTCAACTAATCTGCATGTACATTATCTATACCTAACCCTATCTAACAATTTTCAATTTTCAACTATTTCACGGACAATTAGCATTAACCTATTATTGAGGTACTGACTATCCTCTTGTTCAAACACCCTTAAATTTTCCTGCTTGGCCTCAACCACTGCTATATGTGACTTAGACAAACCATACGGTACAACTTTAAGATTATACACTCTTCCTTCTACGGAAAACCCTGTGTACCTTCTAGAATTTTTATGTAAAGGAATTAACCAGAACGAATTTCTTAAATCGAGTTTGCTAAAAATAAGTTTGCCACTTAACCTTGTTGAAAGTGTGTCCATGGAAGGTGGACAATGAAACTGTGGTTTAGTCCATTGATTGATCCTCCTCGCATCCAAATATAAACGAATACTACCATCTTTCTTTTTAACAACCACCAACAGATTCAAAAAATGTGTGTTTGAGAATTCTATTATGCCATCATCTAACATTTTTGTAAGCTCTTGATTTACCTGATTTTTATATGCTGCTGGTATCGGATAGATTTTTGTATTAAAGGGTTCTGAGTTGTCAACCTCCAACACATGCTCGTAACCCAATGCTGTGCTCGCCTGTACTCCTACCAGCTCTGAATGTTTGCTTAACAGCTTTTGCACCTCTTCAACCTTCCCTTCTGGATATATTTAAAAGCATTACCTCTATTACTCTCCTTTTTATCTACCTCCATAACATTTATGTTTAACCCAGTGTCATGTTTAGTGACCTTATAACTAGTCTTCCAGGGCAACTCTACGTCCTTAACCTTCACTAACCTCGTATCACAATCTATCACGATCCCTATCTTCCTCATGCAATCAACCCCTAAAATACTTTCAAATTTAAGTCCAGGAACGATGATGAATTCCTGCTCACAGCTTACCTCTCCAATTTCTACCCTCAATATTACTATACTATTTACCACAGCAAATCTTTTCTTATTAGGAGCTATTAGATGACTCCTTTTTATTGGCATGACCCTATTCTGAATTTCAGCTTGGATCTCTTTAATGAATTCCTCCGATACCAAACCCGCCTCTGCTCCTGAATCGAGCAACGATCCTACACACCTGTTTACAATTTTGATGTCAACTACCGGCAAACAAATTTTCTCTTCCTCTTCTGGTTCCGTTTCCTCCTCTATATTCATAAACTCGGGGGAATGTTCATATTTACAGATGTCGATTTGTAGCGGTTTGTCTGCAATTAAAAATCCTGCCTGGCTCTGGTTTCACCGCTAGGTCCTGGTTGTCCGTCCACTACTTATGCATATGTCCTCCTGTTTGGCTCCTGTCCCTCTACTCTTTCTACTGGATTCCCACTCGTCGATGGTCTATTTATTTCTGGCAAGCTATTTTGCCTCTGTACTGCCGGTCTTGGAATAGCACCCCTCGAACTGCTATTGCTCCTAAAATAACCACCTCGTGGTCCCCAATGATTCCTGAAATTTTGACTCTGATTTGTCCCCCTCCTATTGTCAAATCTTACAAGGTTTACATTCCTGTCTCTGCTTTCCCGAGGTCTTCCAATACTCACGTCATCGTACCTTTGCAGGTACTCCAAAAATGTCTCCCTATCAAATATATTTTGTAATGCAACATGTTGCTTGACCTCTCAGTGTCTGGACAAATATTTTATAATCTGACGATCCGTCAATGGTGGACTGAGTTGTTTTGCTATGCTGTATTTTCTAATAGCGTATTGTTCCTGGGATCCTGAAAACTCCCCTTTGTACTTCCCTGTTATGAGATCATCCCTAACTGATCCTGCCTATGATCACTCCAATAATGTTTAAGGAATTTCTCCTCGAAATATAAGTAAGACGTTATATCCTGCCGTACTAAATTATACCAGGCCTCTGCGTTATATTTTAATAAGGCCTTTACCACGTTTAGTTTAGCCTGTTCGTCATACAAATTACACACCAAGATCCTAATATTATTTATAAAAATTTGTGGGTTTACCCTATTGTCTCCAAAGAATTTCATTTGTTGCTCTACCGAAAAAATCCTTGGACTATCCCCGCAAAAGCACTAATATTCTGTTTAATTCCTGTAACTTCTCTTTCAAACCTCCCTAGCTGGTTTCTACACGATTCAGTCACTTCTGTTATTTTCCCGTTGATCTCTTCACAGAAAATCCTAACTTCCAATTTTAATTGTCCAATTTCATTCCGAATGCCTATTATATTCTAACTTCCTAGGTCCATTCTTGGATAAAACTGTATTGCTTATAATTGGTTTGTATTCCAAAGGTCCTGAAGCTTATATAATGAGTAAGGGTGTGGAATTTAAACATGTAATAGAATAGTTTAGAGTATGTCTTAAGTTTGGATTAGTGGAACTGTTAGTTACACACAATGGTAGTTCATTCGATTCAACATAGTTTACTTAGTTTTTATTCAAAAATGACATCACGCTTTTGACTTTTCCTGTACACCATCCACATAGTAATGGATTAGCTGAAAACCTAGTAAAAAATTTTAAAGACAGTTTGTTGTGAAAAGTGAAGAGCGACTTTAATAAAAATATGAGCTTTCAAACATTAATGAATAGTTTTTTGTTCAGTTATAGAAATACAAACCACATTTCTATAGGGGTTGCGCCTGCAAGTTTAGTTTTATATTGTAAACCAAGAATAAGATTAGATCTTTACGGCAGGTAGAAAAACATTATACAATGGAGATAGTACATAAAAGATTGCAAGATGCAATATTAGGAATAGGGGAGATAGTGTACTGTAGGGATTTTAGGAGTTCTAGCAAAAGTCATGATTAAGTGGATGGAAAGTGATTTTGTGTATTGGTATAGGTTATGTAATGAAGATCTTTTTAGACGCATCATATTGACCAAATCGTGCAATGTCCTCAAGATGGCAATACAGAGGAATTAAATACTAAAAGTGTTCTAGACACTACCCCAACCTTGTAGCAACTCAATTGTGGCCACCGACATTAGGAAACTTAACGAGTTAGTAGTAAAACATGTAGGGTTACTTGTCACCATGGGATTATGGGAGAGTGATAGTAGAAGACTCGATATAATTAAATCAGGGATCTTGCCTGGTACGGTCAGCACGGGCGAGAGAATAAGTAGTGTTAATTTGAGATCAAGAAGAAATATTAAGGTTCCAGACAGATTCGATTTATAAGGGGGGATATTGCAGTGTATTGAGAAGACAATTTCTTATCTCGGAATGAGCATCTCATGTAATTCAATGTTGTCTGCAATATGCATTTCCGATAAACAAATTGCAATAGATACACTATCCTGAATAAATTGTGCTATTTCCAGAAAGTTTGCTGGTAAATGTTGAATGTCCAAGTGCAAAATTAATCCCTTGTTTGCATTTGATGTTTTCTTCTGCTTTGTTTCTAGTTATTTAATTTCCTTTCTTTAGCTGAACATTTCTTCTTTTAAAACACACACGCTCTAGTGACCAAACTGGATGGTTAACCTCAACATCATATCTTTTGCTTGGGTTCCATACAATTGACACATTGAGCTACTGTACTGTTTTATACATATACTGTTTATGTTCATCTGCGTGCACACTTTGGACATGCTACTTTATTAAATAAGCTGTATAGGTTTCAAAACTCTTCCACTCCAGAGGCTATACTGCTTTCAAAGTGCACTTCTAGATTAAGATACCCACTTCCGATTTCAGGTGTATATGTCCGGTTTTTCACCAAGGTCATATGCTATACCGATTTTGGATCACACTCACACCTTACTTCCGGTTTCAGGTCTCTACTTTCGGTTTTTCATCAATGCCGATTTTGGACCAAAAGTTCTAGCCCAAAGCACCTCCTAGATGTGGAATTTGTAATTAATTTCAAGGTTATCTATTTTAAAATGCATAAAGCACAAAGAATAATTTTTAGTTCAGTCAGCAATTTTAAAGTTATAGGTGGCAGAAATTATGCAATACATCAAGGTAATCTATTTTTAGGTCAAGGTTAAAGGAAATTCTGTAATCAATGCCCTCTTGAAAATGATATGCAGGTTTCAATCTGCAAATAGTAATCTATCAGATGTATGTCACACAGGATATTTTTTAATCCAGCATACTCAGCAAATTCTGTACATCATTGTAATCTTATTTTCAGACTGATGGGAAATAAAAATTATATTTATTAAAGTTTAAATATTACAGTTATCAAACCAAGTTGAATGATTTTCGATATTGTCCTTTCAATCTGTCTGAAATGCAATTATAACATATCGAGGGCTTTTCACTGAGGTGCAAGTTTTAACAGCCCAAATTTCTCTTTTAGAGCCAACCGTTGGAACAAGATGTTTATGTAAATCCTAACGTCTGTATGGAATATTTTTTGTGCATTGAACTACTAACTTGTTTTACACTTCTACATACTGTTGCAAAACGATTGTATTTTTTATATTTTCCTCAAACTTTTTTATATGTCACACATCTATTATTTGTGGATTGAACCCGCACCACTTACATTTATTAATTTGTGACCTGGTTCGCCCTCGAAATGATACCCTAAATCTTCCTTTATTATCTCTGCTAAATCGGCGTTGTTTATTTGGCTGCTGTCTACCTAGGCCAGATTGCCAGCTTCCATGGAGCTTTGTTATGCTGAAATTCTGTCAATTTGAGAGTTTACCTGATTATTTACAACCTCTTTTTTCCTTTCTTGCCGCCTGCGATTTTGACTGCCCAATTATGGAACACGGCTGGATGGCCTTTCCAAATCAGTCTCATCTTTTTGCAGCAACCGCTGCATTCTTTTTTGATTATTTGCTTAATACTTTCACATAAATTTTTTGAGAATATCATTTAATTTATTAAATTTGCAACTTTGTTGTCAGTAGCATAAGTGATCATTAGCTCTATCACCATTTTACTTGACTACTTGGATGTAAGGAATTTGCATCGCACAAATGTTAGATTTTTTCTAAGCAAAAAATGATTAATGAATTTTTCAATTACATGCTCTAATTTATCTTTTTCATCATCGTCAAACTTAAATGCAGCATAAATTCTCTGAATATTTGTCCTGCTAAGTGTAACAGCTGAGCATTCTGAATCTTTCTTCTTTTTTATTTGCTTCTGCTGCTATTAAATATATGCAAAAGCTGTTTCTCCATTGAGCGATTGTTCTGCAACTTGACTAATATTTAATTCTACTTGGGGTAGTATGTTATTCACCATTTCTTTATAAATTGTTCAAAGCATTTTGAATTGCCGTAATTTTGTTGGTTTCATCACGGAACTATGTTACATTAATTATTATTTATTTTCATAAATGAGTAACGTACATATTTGAATACATTGATTGTGGCCTATAGTCTATCTTTACTCGCTAACTACTTCTGAATACCTCCGGTCTTGAACTCGTTCTCCCCATTCTCGTCTGCATGGAAGACAGTAGATGTCATTGTAACTACTACTACAACAAAACGTAGGTAATTTTCAATTGAGGCATGTAGATGCAAATCTCACATTCTCCACTTTTTATCATTTTTGAGATAATGTGAAGAACTGTTTCATGTTGAAGCCAATAGTATATTGCTGCAATTTTTTGTAATTAAAAACTTTGTTGTAGAAATTTATTGCCCATGCCGAACACATTTTGTTTTAAAAGGGTTTTTTGTAATTTTAATGTAAAGCATGGACAATGTGAGTTTTGAACCAAAATGTGGCCAAATGTGAGTTTTGTAAAAACTCTCCTGGATAATGTTAATTATGAGGCAGAACAGAAAACCTACATGAAACAACAAAAACCAAGACAGCTGAGATTAATAGATTGGGTAGGCAAGAACAATAACACCAGCTAAAACAAAATAATAATGGATAATCTCGAGGGGAGACCACTGGTGTATTCTTGTGTACACAAAGTCTGTATTCCACTTTGTAATCCGTGTATGCCATTAATGATTATTTGTATTTCATGGCCTTTATTGCTGTAGTCCGCAATATTCTATTGTAATCCAGGATGTTACTGTTGTATTATGCTGTAGTACAGTCATATCTATAGTATTCTGAAATCAGTTGTCAATATTTCGCTTTTGCTGACGTTGTTAGTTGGGTGTTGCAGTGCGTTTGAATCGCCGAAGTGCACATATTTGAGAGATAATACAAAATCAAATAACAGAAAATTGCTAATGAAGTGACGTGTAAATAGTGGAAAATCGCACCGCCACTATATGAAGAGTTATTGCAACAAACTATAAGAACGTTAGAAGATTATACTTAACCTCGAAAATTAGTTTTAAGTTTCAATTTGTGCATTGTTATAGGTTGTGGTTGATAAAATTCAATCATAAAAAGCAAATTCTATCATTTTAGATTGAACGATGGATTTATAAAATAAACGTATAGTTAGCGTTCCTAACCGAATGGAACGCGAATATGGACTAATAAGTTCGATAGTATATAATGCGACTTATTTTCTTAATGTTAATCATCCGTAAATAGTGGCAACCACTATCCTTATTTTCGTTATTAAACTAAGCTCTAAACAAAATTCTTTTTACGCCTGCTCAAATGACCAATAAGGTCAGCCTTAATACTGCCTGAGGTTTATAGGAAGTTGTAATATCTCTCGTTAATTTTTCATTAATGCATGCGTGGGTATTGGGTCAATTAATATTTTTCATACTTAATATGCTGTTCTTAATTTGTCATTAAGCAATGCTTATTTAGCCCTGCTGCATTGTATGTGACTTAATAAAAAAATTATACCACCCAGGAATGACGTCTTTTTGTCACACAATGTGTCTAATTCAACATTAAAGTGACTGAACAGACCTTGGTTTTATAACATACTTTTTATTGTTTACATCGCTTGCTTTATTTATTTTAATTATTACTTATTTGAAATGTTGTCTAGTATGGTTAGTATTCAATAATTAATTGCAGGTGTAATTATGATAATATTAAAGCTAGGTACATTCAAATTGCGATGAAACTGTGCCATTTCTTGATACTTACACAAATTGTTAAAGAATTATTAAACTAAACAACTGTGTTTTTATAATTATAAGCTGTACCAATGGTTTAAACAGTTTCCAATAATTGCCGTTTTTACATCAGAAAATAGCTACCGCAATAGCAGGGTTATATCAAACAAAAAACTGCCGACTTCTATTAAGATTACCTAACAGTTTTTAATGCTTGGTGCGTGGTAACAGCTTTTCATTTATGCAAACACTCGAACGCCAATAAAAACAGAGCATAAGGTTAAAGTCACATCCTAAAACAAGTGGTTACAATAAGAAGAATTTCTATATTTCTTTGCAATCTAAGCACCTACAAATTAAGATCTTCCCTCTCTATTTTGAACCTCTGGAAATCTGTGACAATCGAAGTGCCAACGATTTAAACAGTAACCAATAATTGCTATTTTTACACCCTTCACTAACAGCTATTGCATTTTTTTATGGAAGAGATTTCTTGGGAGCATCTTAAGGGTTTAATTTCTTATTCACAAAGGTATTCTGTTTGAAAAACATCTAATAGTTTACAAATGGATCTATAACAAAACATTATATATAGAGGTAAGTCTATTCTTGCTATTGCGTTGTATGTCTTAACTCACCCAAATTTAGTGTTTTAACTTTATCGAGTTAGAAAGGTGTAGTTTTTATTTGTAGTTGATTACTTAAAAAAATTAATGAAATTTTGTTTTTATAATATAATAATTTTTGATCCAATAATGTAATAGCGTGCTAAAAATTTCAATCTGTATTTGGCTTGTGAACTAAAAAGAAAATAGATTTTTTTCTTTGCAGTTTATAAGAAATACACAACATAAAGTAGTTATGGAGGTTTTTGTAAGTTGTTTTAAAGCTTTTTAAATTTCTGAAATTTGTAGTTTTTCTTTTATTAAACAGTTTTTTAATATATTCTTTAAAAATATATGCAAAACAACAGTCCCCATGCCCCCGCCTATATTTTAATTATGTATTAATTTTTAGTAATCTCGTGCAAATGGACGACATCAGAGAAAATACGGACAACTTTTTTTTCTTAGAGAAGAAAATTTTAACACTGTTCTAGTGGTTTATCTAAAGAATATATTAACAATTTGTGGTTACGATTCTGAAATAGCATTTGATATTTCTGAACAAGAAATAGAAGTCATAGAAAAATTTGTCAGAGAAACTATATCAAATATGATTGCCCAAGGAGATCTGGAAAAATATTTTGGTTTTCAAAAATGTAATCGGAATATGCTTAGATTTATACCAGACCATAAAATTTGTGAAGCTCTGAAAAGTAATTCAACCAAGAGTTCAGCGCATGGTTCAACAAATAAAGTGGTTAATAAAGGCTGATGGTGAGAATGTTGTCTTTCAAGTTAAACTAAAGAAAATTGCGATTTGATTAAACTTTTATCCCAATGTAAACCACGTGTACAGGATGCAAGTGAGAATGAGTGCATCTCAAAGTTGACTCATTCTCAAAAAGCACAATCTAATTGCAAAATAGATGGCAATAATGAAATTATATCTTATGTTAAATGCTTTTGTAATTCTAAAATAAAACAGAAAAGTTGCACAAAGATGGATTACAAGCAATTTCCATTTTTATTTGTTCCATACTGGAAAAAGCATGAAACAAACGCATAATTTCAGTAAGCCGTCTATCCTCTATTACTTTAAACATATTGATCAAGAAAAGAACACATGTATGAGTCCTGGTACTAGCACTTCAGTTGTGGCTTCTGTAAACGAGGGCACTTCAAAAGAGTGCTCAATTATTATAATCATGGTGAACATAGCAATAACTTTGCTAATAACTATCTGTCACTCGCCAAATTAAAGATTCGGATTTTCGTAAAGGCACGGCTGGTGATATAGACAGGCTTTGCCTCAGACCCAGCCATTTTTTTTAATGTAACAGTAAATGTCCTCCATTATGAATGCTAACTCATAACGTGCTACAAAAGCCACCAAAATATAGTAGAGAGGAAAGAAGAAAACAGTCTTTACAAAAACTTTCACTCTCTTCTCATCAACCCTTGATAACAAATTTTATTTAATTCAATGACCCCCTAGCCAAGGTAGTTGAAAATAATCAGGAATTGAATATTCTCATTTTATACCTGATAAACTCTGCAACTACTGCTGTTAAACATAGGAATTTCAACCTGGATTTGAATGAAACCAATTACAACAATAAATTTTTAGAATCGTTAAAAACTACGACAACAAATTTTTTTAAAGAAGATAGTAAATGTGGTATAAACAAAGATATATTTGAATCATGCTTATGAAAATTTTGTTTATATTTGTAAATAGTTGGGGGAAAATTGTTATATAAAAGACTGTATTCCAATAATTTAAAGGGGTTTCTGCCGTCAAGAAGTACATTATTTAGGGAATTGTCACAATTGAATCAATTTGATGAAGGTGATTTGCAATTTGATAAATTAAAAGCCTTTTTGCGGAATTGAGGGTTGCCAAATATGGTATGGATTAGTGAAGATGCTACTAAATCACAGGGCATGTACAATATTGCAGTTCAAGAAACAGAAACATAGGATTTGCTCTCCCATTGGACAACAATGATTTACCATGTAGAAATGTGTTAAAGGTCAGTATCGGTCTTATCTAACTAAACCTGATTCGATTAAAGCACTATACGTATAAGGTGTCCCATATCCTTATGTTCAAATTTTGGGGTTATTAAAGCTAAATTAATCTCAAACGAATGAAGTCTTACATTACACTTCCAAAATTTGGACATAACGATACTGGAAACTTTGTATACACACTCAAATAAATTTGGCTTAGTTTATTATAGTACTCATACCAAGTGCTTTCGTGAATACGAACGTTATTTTAGTAAATATTTAGTAATATTTTGCGAAATGTTCGTCCTTGAGAAGAATTCGCATTTATTAAAAGTTTGTTGCATAGTCGCTCCTCTCTAAAATAAAAATGATAAGCATTTTGTGATGAACTTTTATATAGAAAACTTAGCTTGGATATTAGTTAATACGTTCATCGTGACACTTGGGAAGAAAACCCAACCTATTTGCTATTTTTGTTTTCAAATATTTCAGCATCAGTTTTCATAACCGTCACTTATTTTACGAGGAGCAAAAAGGCAACGACCTTTTAATCAACAGTTTAGCTCTGTACTTATTTGACAACAAAATGTGGGTTTTTTACTTTCTTCCATTGTTCAAATCTGTGGTTTTTAATTTACAGGCTACCTCTGCATCTGAAATTGAACGACAACTTCTAGAAGAAACTCTTGCAAGCTACGTTTGTATTATAGTCGCACAAGTGCTGAATGCAGAATTTCCTCCTTTTTGTTTAGGATTATATGGAACGAACAGATTCAATGCCTCTAATGTAGTTTCTAGATGGAAGTTTATAAATAACTGAGCTATGCAGAATGGAATCAGGATTTTGGGGTTTTCTTCAGATGGAGATACACGGTTGCTAAAAGCAATTAGTTATTTTTCGCAACTTCCACCACCCAATAAACTCATCGACTTGCAAAATAATTATAAATGGTATCAAATGAATACAGAATCTAAAGAATATTTATGTGTACAGGATACAGTTCATATTGGTACCAAACTTAGGACACGATTGGTAAAACCTGGAACAATATTGCCCATTGGTGACTTTTTCATATCCCAAACTCATCTACAGAATATTACTGCAGAGTTTCCCAAAAATAAACATTTTTTGTCACATAATGGTATTAACGGCAAAGATAAAATGAATTTGTTAAAATATCTTCATATATTTGAATGAGGATAACCCAAATAGCAAAGGCACTGTCACATACTTGGTACTGCTACAAAATATTCTAAAATCATTTCTTGACTAAAAATTGCTGATATCTAAACGGCTCTATTTATTATTAACCAGTGTCTTTTTGCTATGAATTTGGAGATATCGGCTATTAAAACACTTCCTGTTCAGTCAACAACTTCATATCGCTGAATTTGTAACTTGGATCGAATTAAATGCACATACTATTATAAAAGTTGTGCAAATTCTTAGAGACGACGCCAATAATGTAATATATAGTTCCTGTTATCTTCCATGGTACTTCAGCAGTCAATCTTGTGAACAAATGTTTCGGGTAACTCGTTCCATGACATCAACATTTTTCACAATGAATTCCCAAGAGAGGCCAGTGCAAGCATATAGTCCTAGGCATAGATACATGAATTTCTGTAGGATGTTGACATAGAAAAAATTGTATCTGATGCATTAAGAAATACTCTAGGTATAAAGAATTTTCCAGAGGATGGACTTCATTAAATGTAACGCCCTTAAAATTTGATTTTAATCTGAACCAAGAAAATGATCTTAATAAACGTTGGCGATTGTTCTAAGAACGATGAAAATGGGAATGATGATTCAATAGTGATTGTAGAAAATTCTTCATCAAATTTCAAAATATAACCCTTAATGTCAATGATATGATACACGATATGGATAATGATGTGACTGGTGTCGATGGCATAGCTACTGATGTCTTTAGTAGTTAGCTATCCTCCTACTGCTGTTAACTTGAAGTCTTTTCCTGTTGTGGACCTCATGAGAGTTTAGTTAAGTTACACTAAAAAAACGAGAAATCATCAGTTATAAAAAAGTCTTCTTTCTGCAGGCTATTGAGTGATAAACAAAAAAGGAATAAGTTCTGACAGATTCACTAAATTTAAAGAAAAATTAATGATATGCAAAACAAATATACTGTAAAACAATAGTCAAAAAAAGAAAAACAATAGCATACCAAATTGTAGAAGTTCTAAAACCTCAAATACGGCAAAAAACCAAAAACAGTTAAGTTCGATGCTGAGACTTCAGAAACCGAAACTGAATTCGAAAGTGAGGACGTAGTATTCAGAAGTAGCAACGATGAAGATTACAGTAATATCGGTAAAGATAAAGAATCGAATCAAGAATATGGTGAAATAAAAATTGAAACAGAAAATTTTTATTGTGTTCTATGATGATACTTGGTACATTGGTCATGTTGTGAATGTAATGGAAGATGGCTATAAAATAAAATTTTTAAAAGAATTCGTGGAAGCATTTGAATGCTCTAAGTTAGATGATGTTCAAGTAGTTCAACAACACTATATATGGATTAATAAGAATATTGGGTAACGGTGTGATCCACTAAAAATTAGTAGAACCACTAGAAATCATATTAAGAAAATATATTGTAATATAAAACAGAACCGAAATGTTGAGTTAGAATATTATAATCATTGGTCTTTGCTACATAAGTGTATTTCTCCGTATTTTATTATGTTTAGTAATTATCTTAGTGTTTTCTTTAAAGTTCATTAATTAATTGCTCATTAAAGTAAAATTCAGTATTTGTGTTTGAATCATATTTCTGTATTATACAATACTTTGTAGTCTGGTATTTATGTGTATTACATGCCTAATGTTGTGTTACTTGTATTCAGCTTCCCCAGTATTATAATCGATGTTGATGTACATGTGTAATCTGTAGAAAAGAGGTTGGAAGCAAAACATCAATAAAAATCAAGCTAAAGGTATTTAATCATTGTTGTTTATTACGTATAATAAGTTCTCCAAAATTTATATATTGTCTTATTGTTCCGACCAAAATTCTTCATGGGCCCCCTTGCAGCACTTCATAGTGGTTATATTTAATTCTTCCGTGCTTTGAATTTTGTTTCTTAAAGCTTGTGTTAAGCCTTGTGTTTAGGACATAAATAAAGAAAGGACTCAAAAAACTGAAGAACTGTAAACACAATCTTGAAGTGCTGCACTGGATCTTGGAGTCTTCGAAGATGCTCAGACACTTATAAGAAGTCGTTATGCACACTAGAAGATATGATTTTATACTTGGATTCCTTCTATCTTGCGATTTGTAATCATGTATTCCACAACAATGCTGTATTTCACTGTATTCTGTTGTATTCCAGTGTATTACATGTTGCTGAATACAGTGTTTTACTAAAAATTTGCTAGTGGTCTTTCCCTCGGACAACCTTTATTATGTACAAGGTTAGAAATTTATTTTATGCTATTACTGTTACACATTAGTGCAATAAATTTTGGTCTTCAGTCTGCTCACAAACTGGATCTCCTCGAGTTGTCATCAGCCCCTTCAAAAACATGTTTGTAAAACAGCAAATCTTCATTTTCTCTTCATTGGTCTTGGTAATTATTGTTGACGTCCTTCTTGGCGTGCTTTATCAAATATGATATATGAATAACAAGTGGATTAATGTTGAAGAACAATTTTCCCAGTTTTGTTAAGCACATCGACACACCAAGGTCTGACCTATAAGTGTATTCTCTTCTAACAAGTACATTTTTTTGCGTAGGACTTTTTAGAACAATCTTCCTGTAAGCCTCAAGGTGAAAGTGAAATTGAGTTAGTTTCTTCATAAACTTTCTCTTTTTTCCAGTCAAAAACCTCACAGTCAAGACCAACTTTAACTACTTTGGAATGTTCACCAATAATATCAATGTACTCTGATGGTTTGTAAGTACTTCTTTTTTTTCTGGCCTTTTTTGTAACCCAAATACTCAATCTGGTAGAAGAAAGTTGTTGTCTGTTACAGGGAATGCTGTGGACGTCACTTTTCTTATTATATTTTTCGGTGCATGCCTGGAAAGTCGGAAACAAACCATGGGCAGGACATGGATTTTTTTGTTCCGGTCCCCTCTGTATCACACACTAATCGCAGTGCTGCGTATCAATAGACCTTTCCATTTCTGTTGCCAGTAATGTATTAAAAGCACATGAAGCATGGACACTTTGTTAAACTTGTTTTTTGTCCAAATTTAAGCTCTTGCATTTTCTGGAATCAGTGTACTTTTGAATTTCCTTTTACCACGGTAAAATTATTAAGGTAAATTTATTTACTGTAGTACATGTCTTGATCGGGCAGTTTTGGCAGAGGCAAATTCTTTTGACAATCGTAACTACGTCAGAACTTCTGGGTCAGTGCTTTTTAGTACTGTGTAAAAAGCTTTAACAGAACGTATGCACATGTTCAGAAATAAGATTTTGTTTTTCCTCACAGCCCTATGTATTTTAATCGTTCATCTAACTAGACAAGTAGAACAAATGTCCACCATTAGTTATAGTTCGTGTTGAAAATAGATCTAAGGCGCCAGTGTGTTTTCAAATCACTTTAACCCTCTAAAAGTGAACTGTTATACATTTACCACAGTTTTTCACATTCAACTCAGCAGAAACATATTTTCTACCGTGTATTAGGCACAGTAGTGAGGTTCTGAACGTTTCAATTTATTTATAAAATATATTATTCTCTTTCTTTGGCACATTTTTATTAGAAACTCTGTCACCTCCTCTGTTTGCTTTGAGTCCTCTTCATGTTTTTCTGAAATTATTATAAATAACATTTATTCGAAATTTTGAATCACTGGGAGCATGTTTGAATGTGTTAAGCCATACTTGAATCGTGAATTTGTCTTTTGCTCATATAAAGTACTTGGTCCGCAAGGGCTTTCTTTTGTAGCACCCAGAAGCTATCTGTTATTCGTTTTAACTTCTACTGATGAGGTACACTTTAGAATAAAGTTGTTTTGGTAAACTTTATTGGTTTTGGAATAAAGTTTTGATTAAACCTTCTTATATCTTGGAGAAGTACTGTTAAGCATTGAAATGCTTTTCCGTGTGGTTGCAAGTTGGAAATTCCGGAAAACTATTAGCCGAATACTTAAAAAAGAACAATATTATTAGCTTTTAATATGCAAAGGTAACAATACCAATGGTAATCTATTTTCAACCAGGCAGCTAATCGACTATGAACTAGCTGTAGGTAACAACACTTACCTTGCTAATTTGCTTTTGTTTGGCTTCCACTTCTCATGGTTTTTTAATGTTTTCTAGTATATCCTATTGTCTGCTGCACTAGTTCATCCATTGTTTAGTTTATTCAATAGTAAATAATTAATAAGCTTCAATAGCAACAGACTATTAAAACCTTATGCATACATACAAAGTGCGAGGGTAACTAAACACCAACAAACTGCAGGCTATCCCATGATGCTCTGGATGCACCACACTCTCTCTGATTTGTTGAAACTGAGAGTGTGAATTTTGCTGCTGAACAATAGTTGGATAACATGACGTATGTTTCAAAACACGATTTACAGAATTGATTTTGTCTTAAAATGCTAGTTTGACTCCAAAAAACTACCATAGTTTGATGTGCCTTTACAAGACAAACATGGCGATATGCATAACTCAAAACGATCGAGTGGAGAATGCGCATTTCGCATCTATGCCCCTCAATTATACGATGTGATCCCTTTATGTGAACTCGAAGAACCTTTGGGTGTTTTGGAACTACCGAATCTCTGATGCAGTAGTGCTTGAGTTTAGTCGGGCGGATGTGAATTATTTTTATAAGCATAACTTTGGGATGCAGAGATGTCTAACACAAACAAAATACGTATTCTTGATTTGCAATGTAATATTAGTACGAAATTTGTAAATTACTTGAAATAGTAGAAAGAAACTGTTGCCTTTCTTAAGCAGGTTCTTCTAATGTTTCATGTAATTTAGTCAATGTAGACAAATCCTCGGTAAGAGGTAAAGTTGGTAGTTGGTAGTTAATTTATTCCGAGTACTTTAACTTTAATAATTTCTACAGGCAAATGATCTAGCCCCCTAAATAAGCTTTGTATGTGAACATTAAATAAAACAATCGTTTCTAAATTGACTTGTAAAAAGTCTTCTAACAAGCGACTTCCAGAAAATCTCAGACCTTTAAGAAATTTCTGATACAGCAAAACCAAACCTAAGCATCACTCTACTGATACTAAATCTTGAATGACGAAATAGATGAATCATTCTTCCAGTTCAAGTTTTATCAATACTTAATCAGTTGGATTTGTTACAATAAAACTTTGTTTGTACTTGTAATAGATTATTTTTTGCAGACTTTATTCTAAAAGATGATAATTAATTATGGCGACACAAAATAAATTTTAAATCAAAATGCTTTAAAATATTGTCATTAAAAACCAGAACTGTCAAAATTTACTGTCACTTATTTAAAGAAAATTTTGTAAGTATGTGGTGATTTTTATTTTAAATGTTTTTAATGATTTATCTTAACTGATCAATTTAGAGAGAAAATTTCCAGTAATACTAGTATACATTGCAGTGTAAAACAATCAAATTGTAGATAAACAAGTTTTAACCTGAAAATTTAATATGTTCGCATATAATGCAATCATATTTTTGCTTTAAAATTGCTATGATGGATTTATAAACCAGATACTTTTAAATAATGAAACAGAAAATAAAACGATCGATTTGGAGTATTCAAAATGGTAATATAAACATTTATTCATAATTATATTCAGTAATATTGCTATAGAATGATTAAATTATTCAAGGAATTGGGAATTTTTTTTAGCAAGAAACTGCTAAGAGTTAAATAGTGCATGATTGCAGATGTGTTGTCTTACACTTGTATGATGGTGCTATAGTGTGTCCAGAAATCTTCGTGAGAAACAGAATCCCAGCTACTATATGTAATTTTTGCTCGAGTTAATCGTAATTACTTTATTCCTAAAATGCTTCCTAAGGTAAATGTCTTCTGAAGATTGCGCAATTTAGTTTTTATAGAATAGCTTAAAAAATGTTATATAAAAAGTCCAAAATCTGCATATGGTATCTTTATTACAATCAGAAGCATTTTCAAATAAAATTTGAAATAATTTTACGTTCTTTTCCAATAATAATGTTTTATTATTTGAAATTGGTATGGTACATTGTTTTCAAATTTCATATCAAAAAATGCTAAAACACAGTATACAAACTAAAAAAAATTATAATTAGTACCGATATATCTTTGATCTGGTACTAGTGAGCATAGTTAGTAAGGCATTTGATCTCATGGTACTGCTTGCCAGGATTATAGAACAAGCTATCTTGAGAAGGAATGTTCTGAAAAAGCGAGTCTTTTAACTCTACATTTAAAGTATGTTATTAGAGGTAATAGCAAATAATATACAAACAAATACAACTGATTCTCATGGATAACAATGTCTTCCTGGGAGGAGCCTGCTTTGGTAATTTATGTAATGCCATAATGGACCTTGAGAAGAAAATGATCAATAGCTGAACCACAAAGCTAGCAGTACTAAAACTGCACTGTAGATTTTCTAACTGGAGTAATGTGGTAAGTGGCTGGAGTCCACCTGATGGTTTGTTGTCTTAGTAGTGTCAAAAGTTGAAGGAAAAATGTTGATCTCTGCTTACACCACAGGAATGCAAAAGCTCTCAATATCAGCGTGATCCCAAAACATAACAATATCCAAAAATGTTTTGATACTGAAGGAGGACGCAATGTAATAACTGAATGCCAAAATACAATGCCCATAAATCCAATGCCCATAAATCCACCATCTCATTTGTATACTGCCATATCTAACACCAATTCAATTAAGGCAGTACCACATTGTTCAATTTGTTCATTGTTCTACATCCAGTCTTCAGCATTGTCCAATTTCAAAATATGTTCGAAATATTGAAACCTCACGAGTTGGGTGACAAATTTTAAGTATACTCACACCATCATTTTTACTCTTTTAAAATACACTTTTTCTCAACAATATGTGTAAATTGTCCATTGTTCTACAAATAATAAATTTCTTGCGTGAAATTGATTAAATCTATAAGTTACTAGTTCTTACAATAAAATGATCAAATTACAAACACTATACAATTTGCAGATTTAAATATCATCATAAAGTCGCTTATAAAAATCACAAATCTTAAAATTTATTCTAACGTTTATTTACAGGTACCTTGAAATAACTTCAGATTAATCGGTCCTCCCAAAATTCCATACAATCTAACTATTATATCTCCTTCAATAAGTGCCTCCTCCACATATGAATTACCATCAAACTTGCTTAGTCGATATTATTTCAAGTTGAATTCAAATATACGACTTTCAATAGTGGGTAAGGCTAACCAAGAACTAAAATAAAATCGACTAAGTTCAAATTGAATAGAATAGAATTAAGTTTATTCGAATTGAATTGTATTGAGTCAAGTTAGAATTGAAGCCATAAAAATAATTTGCCATTACTAATTTAACATACTCCTTACAATTTTTCAAATTAGACCAAATTACTTTTTGTAATAATTATGAATACTTGCTTCCATTAATTTTTATTTAAACACATTCTTGTTTTTAAATAACTTCATTTGTCAACAGAATAACAGGAATAAACCTTTCCCTTGGATCCACTCGTGTTTATAACCTAATACGCAGATTGATAACAACTTCGTTTAGGAAATTTTCTATTCTATAAAAATATTAGACTTTCTAGAAATCACTTAGCTCCATGCTGATAGTAATAGTTTCACTTCACAACAAAGTATCTGATTTGTTTAGTGCTTTCAAGAATGCAAAATCGACTTTATTTACCAAATGTAAAATCCAACCATTCAAATGACTAATCTGTCGCACCGTTTCTCTATAAATAGAATTTTGTTTACACTGCAAATATTAATTATTATCGAATGGAACAGTGTATAATTACGTGACTTCTTGTATGAGGCGATTTAGAGTAAATTGAATGCAATTTTCAGTGAAATTAATGATTCTTTTTTATTTTTACCTTGATACTAAATGAATGATATGAATAGAATATAAATTCATTCAACTAATTTGAAAGCAGTTTTATATACTGAGTGTTTTCAATAAAAGTTCAAGCTTTATTATGAATATTTTCTTAATTTTATCCGAACAACTATTACTTAACTTTACCAGGACGATTAAGTCATCAACTTCATTAGGGCAAATTGCTGCTTCGCCTCACGACATCAATTAATGGATCTAACTTTATTTATCCGTTCTTCATTTCAATATAATCAACATATTTTCCTTTCTGCATCCTCATAGAAAACTATCATCAAACCTTATAATCACCCCTTCTGATCTAAGCAATTACTTCATGTTTTTTTCTCCTTTCATTGTGTCAAAAATTTTCCAAAAATTTACACAAAATGAAAAAAGTTCAACTAAATCTAACTTATTTATGCCCTTAATCTTTGATTTTTTCACATAAAAATTGTGCCTGGACCTTGAATTGAGCTACTTTACAGCTCTAATAAATAGTTGTATTGAACTTCTACTAATATTCTAGAGTACAAATGTTTACAAATAATGTATAAGATAAAAAGGAAATTTTTACATTATAAAACACAAAAGTCAATTAGATCAAAGTTTCAATTTGCACCAAAATTAATAACTGGTTGCATTTACATCACTTTGGGTATATTCATACCGCCATTTTTATTCTTGACAATACGTGAAAATTACCTTTTGTTTTATAAATAAAAAATTTCCTAAGTGAAAGTCGTGAGATTTTAAATTGATTAAACCTAAAGATCACTACCTTTTACAATAAAATTATTAAATTACAAACAATATACAATTTACAGATTTAAATATCATTATTAAGTCTTATAAAAATTGCAGATCTTAAAATCTACTCTAACCTTTATTTACATGTGCTTTGAAATATCTTCAGATTTATCAATCCTTTCAAAATTACATACAATCCAATTATTAAGGATCTCCACTTATGAATTATCATCGAATTTAGCTTGGTGTTGATATTGTTTTAGCTTGAATTCAAATATAGAAGATTTTCAATACTACTTAAGCCCAGACGGTTAACCAAAGAATAAAATAAAAATCGAATAGATTCAAATTAATTTGAGTCGAATTAGAATTGATGCCTTAAAAATATTTTCCCATTACTTGCACTAATTTAAAATATGTAGTTTGTAACAGTTTTAAAAATACGATGTGTGCTAGTTATACGGTTATCCTGCCAAGGTTAAGAATGCTCTACAGTATGGCACTAACGTAACAAATTTTAAATAATTGCATATGAGATGCGGTAATAGTGTAACTTTAAAGGAAATGTTTTGCCGAAGGGCTATCACCCCAAGGGAGAGAGTTAGAGATGGGTGTGGTCTGAAATTTTCTTAGTTAAACTGAAAACAATTTAAATTAATGTTGGACGCCATTGCATCTAGCAACTATTAATAAAAAAAATTATTTTAGGATAGATACAGAAAACCCTTTCGTAGTTGGTGGTTCTTAATTTTTTAATTTAAATTCTTGGATAATTGATTAGTCCTCTTTAACATAGAAAAAATTGGGAGCTACTTTCTTTGCTAAAATGATCTTGTCTTATTTTATTGTTTGTGTTAATTAATATAATAGAATTAATAATTAATTATTTCACTTTGAACTTTTTAATCAGTGATTTCTGTTAAAGCGTATAAGAACTCGGGTTTTTATGCCTAGTCTCTCCACCTCCCTTATGACCCATTAATTGGTGGGTACCCTGTATTGTAGATAATGTACTATGTAAAATACTATACTTAAATGACACATCACTATTAGAAATTTTCTCAATGTTTCATCTTTCTGTTAAGCGAAGCCATGCTTCTGATATTGACATGTTCAAAGGACTTCGTGTTAAAGTGAGGCCAATTTAATGAGAGTTGACTGTTCTATGTATGTATAATAGGCTGGAGTGAAAAAATTTTTTATTCCTTTGATGTAATAGTTACAAAAAGTTCCCTTTATGGTCGGTCACATATTACTCATTCCAATTTTTGTTTCAATCACTTTATTTTTAGTGGGTCCGTCGGATCCACTAATGTTAGAAGTTGAAAATGGTAATTTGTTAAAATTATTATATACCTGAATTCTTTACGTATAAATGATACTAATAACAAAAAATTATACTAAGGTTAGTCGTATAAACAATACCACTAAAAGGGTTACTGCGATCAATCATTTAGGGGGTCCATCACGACCTTCAATTTAACGTTTTATTACCTTGTTTAATTGCTTTCAATCGAGACCCGTGCTTCGTCTGTGCCTATCGTACGCAAGGGGTGTGAGTGAGTAGACGCTTGGACTGTTGTTTTACTCCTATTTTGATTAGTACCGAATAATTTACAGCATTGCCAGAGTCGTCTGTTTTATTTCCTGCTGTTTAACTATTTGTTTACGTTGTGATACTAAAACGTACATGCCTGCATATGCGTACTGTACATAATACAACTAATACATATTAGTTTGTTTTCTCCGCTTACTGTGTTTTGATTTGGTGGAAATAAGTGTTTTTTAAAAGTAAACTAAATGGCTAGTGCCATAAAAACTTCATCCCCAATCTTTGGACCAGGCAATTATGAACGCATTTTACCCACATATTTCGATGTTAAGAAGTGCTATATCAATGCGCATAATGAACTTATGCCTAATGTTAATTCGAAAGAACCAAACTTCAACGAAATTGCTCAAATTGTCGTAACCAAAGTTCAAAAGATATGGAAATAGGCTTCAATTCCAATTGTAACTTTCAATTGTGCTAATCAAATGTTAAAAGACTACCACAAGAAATATATGAGCTTGAAAAAGTCCAGTCGTCGAAAAGAATTATTTGAACGTAAAGCAGAACTCTTTATAAGTGAAGCAAAAACTAAACTTTTTGACTTGGCCAGCTGCAAACGTGTTGATTTTTCTGCTTGTCATTGTGAAAAAAATAAAAAATTCCAAACATTGAAAAAGCTTTTGTAGAAGATCAGAGAACTGTCAGAAAAATGATTATTGGCGGTATTGACCAGAAAACTACGATAAAATTATTGGCAAAAGAGCAATGAAATTTAGAGAAAAAGCGGATAAAAAACAACAGAAAATGTTCTTAAATCAGAAGACTACAATAATGTTAGGGACGTTACCTCTAATCCTGAAGATGATGATTTCGAGAGGAGTCTATCAGCTTACCAAAGAGTTTTCTTACAGAAAAAAACAGAGCATGCAGCATCAACTTCGAACGAGACAGCCAACCTATCGAAAGAAGTCCCTCCTACTTCAAATGTACAAATGAGAACAACTTTGTCAACTCTTGCTAGGGAATGCTAATATCTGATCGTGTTGCAGCCAAAATAGCAACAGCGGTTTTAACCGATTTAAATTTAATATCCACAACGAATATTAGTAATGTAATAGATAGATCCAAAATTCGAAGAGAACGAGAAAAATGTAGAGATTCGCTTCAAAAAGAGGGAAAATCGGCTGTTTTGAAATCAATTTACTTTGATGGGCGGAAAGACCAGACGTTAGAGATGGAAAAAATTTACAACAGTTTTATAAAAAGGAGTATTATCGAAGAACATTTAGTTCTCAATGAAGGACCTCTTTCTAAATATATAGGACATGTTGTTCCCGATTCAAGCACTGCAATGAATTATGCGGCAAGTATTTTAGATTATTTGGCAGATAACTTTGATTTATTGGAGCTTATGGCTATAGGATGTGATGGTGTCTCTACGAATACAGGCATAAATGGTGGAATAATTTGTATAATTGAGTTGACACTAAGACGATCACTTCAGTGGTTTGTGTGCCAGTTACATGGAAACGAACTTCCTTTGTGGCACTTGTTTCAGTATTTAGATGGACAAACTACAGGCCCAAACAGTTTTACCAGACCAATTGGCGTCTTATTACAGAAATGTGAAACCTTTCCTGTAATTAAATACAAATCAATTGAAATTGAACTAGAATTTCCTCCTTTAGATTTTAAAGATCTAAGTACTGACCAAAAATACCTATTTGAAATTTGTCATGCAGTTGTTAACGGCGTGTGCCCAACTGATTTAGCCAATAGATCTCCTGGAAAGCTAAATCATGCTCGCTGGTTAACATTTGCAAACCGTATATTAAAATTATACGTTGGAACTGAAAATCCTTCACAGAATTCAGTAATTATAACGCAATATGTTGTGAAAGTTTACGCACCAGTTTCGTTCACTATAAAGAAAAACAATTTATGCTCTGATGGTGCACTAAATCTTTGGAAACTTATTAAATATTCTAGATTTCTGGACAAAGAATATTTAAAGGTCGTAGATCCTGTCATTCAGTGCAATGCTTATTCTTTTGACAGATCCAAGAGAACACATTAGGGGACTGGGTTTGCGAAGGATACTAAAAGCAAGAAATAAGACATTACAAGGAAGTCAATTAAGTGTTAGAACTTTCAACATACCAACAATTACCTTTAACGCAAATGAGTATATGGAGATGATTTATTGGCAAAGCGTAACAATAATCGAACCATTGGTTTTTCGTAATATTACAAACGAAGATCTTAAAGAGGTGATTCAAGTCAAAAGAATGTTTGAGAGTCCTAAATTTCCTTGCCACACACAAGCAGTAGAACAGAGCAACCTTGCAACTGAGGCTTCTTCGTCGGTAAGTGGACTCAGTAGACGAGAAAGCTTTATAAAAGGAAAACTACAGTTACAAATTTTAATGACAACTTTTGAAACCAAAAAGCAATATAAATTTTAAGGGTAAACAACAATTTTTAAGGTCGTAGGGTTAAGATGTGTAAAATAATGATTTTTTATGAATTTTATTAATTATGGCGGACCCTTTAGACATTAATATTTCTTTAAACTGTAATTTTGCTAAGTAGTGATATGTATAATCTAAAGGTTTTTTACTGTTAGTAAACAAAAAGTATTAAAAATATATTTTAAAAAGTCTAAGAGGAAATGTCATTTTTCCTTAAAATTTGACTTTTGAAAGGCCTGGCGGACCCTCATGATTTTTTCATGTTAAATTGTAAACGCGTTTTTTAAGGACAACACAACTAAGCAACTTTTTATAAGTATTAGAAATCTGAAACGAAAAAACCTTTTTTTTTTAAGCTTTTTCACTTCACCCTAATGTATAATTATAAAAACTTATTTGCATTTATGTTGAGCTTTGTTACTCAAATTGGACTCTATACAGCACAAAATTAATGTATGGTTAAGAAAAAAATTACTGGGTGTATCTGCATTGTATGCCATATTTTAATTTGTGGGTTCTGCTATTATGAAGTTAATTAATACCTTATAATTTACCAAATAACTATTACATTGTGTATTATTTACAACAGGAACTGCTCACATAATCGATCATCCTTAGGACCTTTTTACAGGATTAGAAGTGGTGTTAAGCTATGCAAAAATAACAGTATACGATTGTAGTTATATGCACATACAAATTGTCAGTACTTGCATGAACTTTCTAGAACTTTTCGAAATTATCTCACATTAGGGGGTTTCATTTATTGCCACTGCATTACTGTTCGGGGTTTCAAAGGTTATGGTAGATGTGTGGATAAAATTCGTCACTTTTTACCATAATCAAATTGATATTATTACATGTCATTTTGATTTGTATCAAATTCCTTTGTGTTTAACCTTTGTATGTAGCTTCATTATTAATTTGTTTAAATTAAACGCTTTTTCTGGAACATTTCTGGTTGGAAATTGTGCAGTTGCTGTTAACGGTTGCTGATGTTCGTCGGCTAATGAGAAAGATTGTTTGGCATGAATGGAAGTTGAATATCGTCCCTGGAAGTTTTGCAGGGTCGTTACTCAACTTCCACTGATGCCAAATAGTCCTCTCTCATTGGCAGACAAATGCAAGGCGACTGTTAACGGCCATCCGCACAATTTCCAACTGGAAATCACGTAATGTTCAGAAAATGCCACTTAATTTAAACTTAAACTAATACTGAAGATACATACAAAAGTTAAATACAAAAGAATTTGATATGCGTCAAAATGCACTACGTACGTTTCTTCTTTCTTTACAAACCTATAGGAAGGTATTATAGTATGAAGATATATGTACAAAAAATATAAGAAAGGACTGCCTTACATTACCTACTCGCCTTACTAAAGCTTTAGTGACACGTCTTTAGCTTAAAACCACCAGTTTGGAAGTGACCTATGTTTTGATAAAGGCTTTGTTTTATGGGATCACTCCTCTCTGCCATAAAATGTTTTTCTATTTTTTAACCATCGAACATTTCACCTCTGTCAATCAAGTTAAGCCAATTGTACGTTGTTTCTCTTAGAATGTTGTATTTTTTGCTTTGTGTGTAATTTTAAAACATCATAGGGCATGATTAATCAATTAAATATAGTTGTGAATATTGCTTTTTGTAGTGCATTTGTATATGACAAATTTATTTTTCAAAGTTGCAGCATCAACAATCTACAACAGTTACTTTTAGTATAGTTGAAATTTGTTTCAGATTTAACAATATTTTTTTAATATTTTTACTTTTCTTTAAAGAAAAATAAACAAATTGAAAGACTTCATTACATTTGAATAAATATTACTTTTATAATTATTGAACTTTTTTTCAGTGGATGTGGAGCCATCATCACTGCAAGAAATATGTAGAACAGTGATTCGAAATGTTCTGCGTAATAATATAGATTTGGAATTTCCAGAATTGAAGTTGCTTCGAAAAAGAAAGGGTATATCAAAGAAAAAGCATACACTAAAGCGTGCTGTAATATCACATTTGGATACATCCGATGAAGGTAGTGAAGGAGAAGAAGTTCATGCTGGTCGGGATAGATCTGAACGTAGTAGCGGCAGTATTCATAGTAGAAGCATAGGAGCATTTATTGATATAGTTTTGGGACGTATTCCCGATGCCAGGCCATCTCATTCTAATTCAAATAATTCTATATCATCGAACGAACCAAATGCTTCAAGTGACAATGTGGAGTCTGATAATAAGACAGAACATAATGAAACAAGTAGTAATCCTGATAGCGCCTCAGACACAAATCCCCAAGATAGTGATGTAAAAAAGTGCAATTCCACACAAACAACCATGCCTAAATCTGATACTCGCACAAGAATGGACACTGTTGAAGAACCAGAAGCTGCTCAAGAAGCTGAACCAGTTGATGCAGATAGTGTAATAGCCAGAATAATGATAAGAAAACGAAATAGAGTTGGTGGTTTAGAAGACGATAGTGAAGATTCAAAAGAAGGTATTAATACAGAAAATACTAACAGTACAACTTCAAATAAAACAAAAACTGAAGTCCCGACAGCAGCTAAGTCTAAAAGAGAAAAATTTGATAGTGGATTAGGTGATGAAATTGCAAGTACTTCATCAGATGGCGACACTTCACATCAAGTAGATGATCAAAATAATGAAATGGATGTTGATCCTAATTCCAGCAGTGATGAAGATGAAGGAAAAGATTCGTTAAGGGAAGAAGATTCGAGACCATCTGCTTTGTATCATCTAAGGGGAAGACACTGGCGTACAGTTACTGTACCTAGTTATGCTGTTGATCATTTACTTGGGCACATGGATGATGAAACCCCAGATGATGACCATGAAGTTGTGACTCCTCCTCCTCAACCAGTTATAGGTCCATATACAATACATATGAGAAATAAAATCCAGGAGCTACCATTACCACAAACATTGAAAAACTACCTTAATTATTACAAGGAATTGTGAAACACGATTTTTATGAACTTTTTGTAATGCAGTTTAAAATAGGTTTGTATTCGCTAATATGTAAAAATATCTTTTAAAGTGTTTTTTTTTCTGTAAGATTAGCTGACATTTTTTGGATAAAATCCAGTTTTTTATTTGAATATGTGGTAGGTTAATCTAACAATGTTTTTCAATATTTGTATAAGAGAAGAGTTACATAGATGTAGAAGAAACAAAACTTTGCACACTAATAATTTGGAAGTGTTCGGTAAAGGGAATGTTAAAACGTTAGAAGTTTTGCCAATACATTTTGTATTAAACTGCATATTATATAAAACAGTGTGTTTCTTATAGATAAAGCATTTGTTATTGTGTTTAGTTTTTAATTGTGGAAGTAGAGTCTATTTTACACATTTTTTAAAGATTTTGTTCCTAACTGTTTAACGGAGTGCTGAGATTTTTTATTTTTATTAGAATTGCCATCTATTTATAATATTTTGGCATTTTATGGATTGGGCTATTGAAGTTATTGTTAAATATGTATTTATAGATTGAGACTAATTTTTGATTATAAATTACTTTTAAATACAAAATTATATAGTGTATCTAAATATCATTTTAAAAATCCTTCCTCTTGTATCATTGGTGGGCAAATTGAAAACCGCCATCATATTCTGTCTAGGATTCGGGGATCAGCATCAACGTGACTTTTCACACTAATATAAGGGAAGTGGGTAGAGGGTAGAGGCATTGCTTCTAAATAGCTGTAACAGATTAATTTTTTAACTCTAACTTGTGTCAATGCAACAATTTTTTATTTCTATCCCCACGGCGTTAGACACTAATGTGGCGGTTTTAATTAAATAAAAAAATACCTAATTTCAGAAGAATTCGTCGGGACCTTAGGGAAAAGATAGAACAATAATTAGAGATTCCAAGGAACTTGAACTTTTTACTCGAGTGAGTTGGAACTTTAAAAACTTGCTGCTTTGGCCGCTAGCTTGGCTATTACTCCTTGAGAGATCATGAGTAAGGGCAGGGTTGAAATATTCTTTGTTATACTGAAAATTAAATAAAGTGAAGTTGGACGTCACTATATCTAGCAAGTATTAAAAATAGTGTTTTTAAGGTAGATACAGAAACCTTATTGGAATCGATATTGTTTACTTTATTTTTAACCTTGTGATTGAATCAAATTAGAAAATGACGATGAACCTGTTGTTTTTCATATGGGATCAAGAACTTGTTAAAAATTGAGGATCGACCTATACTGTAAATAAGTGTTTTTTCTTAATCTTCTTTGGGAATTAAACCACTCATTGTTCTTAAAATCATCTGTATTTACGTTTCGATCCATCAAAATAATAATAAAAACTTCAAGTTTGACATTTATGACATAAATTGAAGTGACTGATTTATTGATGTTCGATATATTTGGTTTGAGTACATTAGGTGAAAATTTTAAAGTTTAAAAGAATGATTGCCTTCAATTGGTGTTGCGGCCTGGAACTGACTTTTTAGATAGCCAATACGCTTAACGTAAAATCAGCTAATTAATTTTTATTGGTTATTTCAAATATATTCAATAATTTGAGGTTTGGAAAACGGTAACGTAATCACACACTTCTTTAATAACCATCTTCTCAACCATATAAATAGAAACATGTTGAGAAATGTTTTCCAAATCTCAAATTAATGAATTTATTTGAAATTACCAATAAAAATTAATCAGCTGATTTCACGTTAAGGGCGCGATCGGATGTATAGTTGGCTGCCTAAAAATCCATCAAAAACAGGTTATTCTGTTTGGTAAATAACTTTTGTTGGATTGAAAATATGGAAAATGTAACTTCACCATTAGACTCTCAAAACTTTGTATTTTGTAACGAAGGTTTGCCTTTTTTCTAAAGTGGAGTAATAAGCAAGAAATAGCTGTTAAAATTCACTTACTTTATTTTAGTTACTACATCTAACAGAATCAATTTGTATATAAAAAAAAAAGCTTTCGTTGGATAGCAGAATACATATATAATTGTTCTGTTAAAAAAAAATTCAAAAATATTGATCATGATAGTCGTAGTGTGCTGAATGGATTTTATTGAGTTATTACATTAATTGAACGCCATTTTAATAGAAACTGTTCACGACTTTTTCCGAAGATGGCACTGTTAATGATGTGTAGAATAAGGTTTAAAACCAGAATATTTCAAATTGAATTATTTTGGACTTTGTTTTTGTCGCATTGAAATGAAGTAAACTAATAATATATGGTGAATTACCTTTTGATAAGTGTAATATAATAATGATTGGATTAATTGCGAATATTTATGAAGCCAAAAATGACATAACCTCAACATCCATGGTTGTTTGTAAACTTCCATGTTTATGTTTACAAGGGATAAGTAAATTATTACAGCAGTATTACTTTGTGAAGCTTATACTATGTTATAATAGTTTTTAAAAAAAGGGTAGTGTGCCGTATCCCAAAACGTAACTAGATATTCTACAATATTCAATATAAGCAAAATATTGCATCATGTTAGCAAGAGTAATGTTTATTAAAGTATTTTAGTGGAACCATCGCAGGGAAATAGAATACATTTTGTTACAAATGAGGTTGCGAGTTTGGTACTCAGCAAAATGATTTACAAATTTGAACGATCTGGGGGAGGACGTTCTCAAAAAACGATAATTTTTCCTACATCATTTTACACTTCACTTTGGGGACGTTCATTGTCTTGTGTATCTTCACCAGGGGTCTGCAATGGTAATTATATTTTCAATTTGAAAAGTGTCAAAATCAGGCAACTTATTAGTGTTCCCATTCTTTACCCCCACGTAGCAGACTTCCGTCATTTTTTGGTCATACAAAGTTTACATGTAACGTCAAATAGATGTGATAATGACATTTTCTCAAATTGTGCTGCCGGCAAAAAATGATTATAATAAACAATAAACTTGAAAACTCCCACTAATTATGAAATATATTTTAGGCTAAATTAAAAATAAAAGTGGAAAAGTTTATTGAGGATTAAACAATGTACGAAACTAGACCTAACTTTAGGCATTAGAAATAAACCATAAAAGAATTCCTTTTTGGTTTATTCTGTCCAAAAATAGCTATTTTTGTTACATTAAATTGATTCTGTCAAAAACGACTAAACGTTTATTTCAATAAATATTTCAAACTAATAGAATATTTGGGGTCTTCGGTTTAATATTTTTCATCAAATGCTAATATTGAAAAAGGTATTTCCAATACAAAAAACTTTGAGTTGTTACCTGTAAAGTGTGCTTTATTAAAACAAAATTATTACAAATATTTTATTTTTAATGAATAACAGAAAATAAAAATAGGTTCAATTGTTGTAACATTTATAATAATGTGTATATAGGTATTTTTGAACAGTAAGTCATTACCAACCAAAAACTTAAAAGGAACACTGTTTTACACAATACGTAGCAATGTAAATGATATAAAACTATTGGCGAAAAGAAGGGAATAACAGGCATTTGTAAATAATATTTTTTAAACCCCACATTTTAAGGTCAATAGATAAACGTTTAGTAATAAGTTTACGAACAGCTTTCGAATTGAAATTGACTTTATTGTTATTAATATTGCATTAAATATTAGTATATAAGGCATATTTGTAGGTCCATACAGGCAAAGTTTAGTCATAGACTACTCTTACACTTAACCTGTATAAACCACTACATATCTTTACAAGGAAAATTAGTGAAGCAAATGAATAATTACACATTAATTGAAAAATATACAATTAGGCTATATTACTACTTATCCAAAATATGCGCCCTGATTTGAACCTTGAATGCAGTAAAAGTAAAAAAGATTTTTATATCCATCTGGAATTGCATTATAAGTAGAAACAGCATTATAGATGAATCTTCTCTGAAACATAGCAGTCAGTTGCTTGGGAATTGTTAAAATTTTAATGTGTCTAATATTGATGCAATGCACTTTGGAGCGTGTCATTAATTTTTAGTAATATCCTCTGAAGTCATCTATAATTATTTTATGAACAAAACATAACTGTTGGATCAAAGGATGTATCATGCATTTCTTAACATAACCACTTACTTTGAACTCCTCTAAGGTGATGTGGACTGTAAATTTGGTTAACTGTACAGCGAGCATTAACGGCACTATAGTATTGTCAGTGAGCACTCACGACACGAAAACTGGTCTGTCACTTCCGGTGGTTCAAACATGACAACCCAACACCCTTGTCGGCTGCTGGTTTTAAGTCTTTTCATGATTGTTACAGGAAGGGGTTAACAATGATCAAGAAGAGAGGGACAGGAGCCTGAACATCCCGCCCACCAAAATAAATATAACTTTATTTTTAAACAAAGTAAACAACTAATATGAACGATACTAACTAACTTATACGGAACTAGACTAAATAGCTATATAATATCTAACCCTATGAGCTTATTGCACAAATACACCAACAATTATTGTCCCAATGGCAAAGGGCAAAGCTTTAGCACAGGTCTTTTAAGAGTCCCATGTGCCGTTCTCACAGTTGCAACGCGAACAACGTTATCTTTACCAGTATGTAGTTGAATGATTCTACCCAATCTCCATTGAAGAGGCGGAGAATTGGGTTCTTGAATCAACACTAAGTTATTAAGCTTTAGTGATTCCCCTGAAGCAAACCATTTTGATTTTTGCTGAAGCGTATGGAGGTACTCGGATTGCCATCGCTTCCAGAAACTTTGCTGTAACCGCTGAACTAGTTGCCAACGATTTAAACGATTAATCGGTACCTCAGTAACGTCCGTATCTGGAATGACAGAAATAGGTTCGATGGTTAAAAAATGACTTGGGGTCAAACAAGATAAATCGTTAGGATCCGAATTAAGCGGACCTAATGGACGGGAGTTCAAAAGTGCTTCAATTTGCACTATAACCGTATTAAATTCTTCATAAGTCAATTTTTGCTCACCAACTACCCGAAATAGGTGAGTTTTGACAGATTTAATTCCCGCCTCCCATAGCCCACCGGCGCGGAGCAGAAGGGGGGGTTGAACGACAACTCAATGTTTTCTGCGTGTGCGGATTGTTCTAACAGTTCGCGAATTTTGGCTTCAGCACCTACAAAGTTGGTACCACAGTCGCTGTACATGTGGATACACCTTCCGCGTCTAGAAATAAATCGACGGAAAGCGGCTAAAAATGCTTCTGACGACAAATCTGAAACCAATTCCAAATGCACTGCCTTAGTGCTGAAACAAACAGAGACAAATATATGCCTTTAAGGTTTTGGCTCCTCGAACCCGACCCATTGTTATAGAAAAAGGGCCCCCAAAATCTACGCCAGTATGACGAAATGCTTTTCCAGGAGTCACTCGCGGAGTAGGTAAATCTCCCCTAGAAGGCACAATAAAAGTAGGATTGACCCTAAAACAAGGAATACATGCACGTAGACACTGTCTTATGGCTCTCCTAGCAGACAAAATCCAAAAATGCTGTTGCAATAATGACTGGGTTGTACGATTACCACAATGTAAATTTTTAATATGGCAATCCTGTATAATAAGAGTTGTTAGACGATGGAGCCGAGGGAGAAGTAAAGGATATTTTGCATCATGTGAGATGCCCGAATGTTTTAACCGACCGCCCACCCTGAGGAGTCCCTGGTAATCTACGAATGGAGTAAGAGGACGGAGTTGTTTGCTAACTAAATGTCCCTTTTTCAATTTTTCCAAAGCTTCCGCAAATGCATCGTTTTGAACATGTTTCACTAACAATTCTAACGCTGATGTTCTTTCTCGAAGGGTAATCGCACCAATTAATTTTCCATTAGGTGATTTGAGGTTGAACACAAAACGGCTGCAGTGACTAATTATTTTTAAAATCTTTTGCAAATCGGAGAATGTATCTAACAAAGAAGTCAAAACGTGATCCGAGGGTTCGATGGCAATCAACACGACCTTTGCTTCGACAGAACTTTGTGACAATTCTGATGATGAATTATCAAGAAATGGTTGTTTAGGCCATTCTTCCAAAGGTAATTTTAACCACACAGGACCCGCCCACCATAGCGGGTGATCGATAAGTTCAGTTGCAGAAAGGCCTCTAGAGGCACAATCGGCAGGGTTGTCTTGTGATTTGACATGCTTCCAATTAGAGGGTGCAACCAGCGATTGAACATGTGCAATTCTATTTGCCACATAAGTTTTCCATTTATTAGATGGCGATTTTAACCATGAAAGTGTTATTGTAGAATCCGACCAAGCAAAGATGCTAGTAAATTCTAACTTGAAATATGTTTTCTTCACATACTCTACGAGATTTGCGAGTAGAACTGCTGCGCACAACTCTAACCGTGGCAACGAAACCTTGTTTATGGGCGCAACTTTACATTTTGCACAAACAAAATACACGAAAATATTATCATTTTTGTCAAAACAACGAAAATAAACAACAGATGCATAATCTGCTTCTGAGGCATCGCAAAAGGCGTGTAACTCGATGCTCTTTAAGTCTTTACAAATCAACTGACGAGAAATTTGCAACTCGGATAAGAATGGAAGTTGCAACAAATACTTGTCCCATTGACGAATAAGTTTTTCGGGAGGCTGAACGTCCCAATTGATTCTCAAAGTCCATAAACGCTGAACGAAATGTTTAATAAAAATGTAACAGGAGTTAAAAACCTAGGGGATCGAAAATTCGCTAATGTCGAGAGAACGTTCCCTTTTGTACAAGGACGCTCACTAATTTGTATATCGTATGAAAAAATGTCTAAATCGGAACACCATTTGAGTCCTGACACCTTTACTAGCGGAATTTGTTCTTGACTAAACGTCAGCGGTGGTTGTTCGATTTGTGAACTGGGTATATTTGACAAGACAACGGTGGAATTACTATTCCATTTTCTAAGTTCAAAACCACCAAGCTTACATAATTCAGTCAGTTCTTGAACTAGCAAGTTGGCTTCTTCAACAGTTTCACAACCACTGATGATGTCATCTACATATGAGTTGGACGATAAAACAAGTGAAGCGCGTTGGTAACGAACCGCTTCCACTCTGGCTAATTCTTGGATTGTACGAAGAGCAAGAAAAGGAGAAGCCTTTATCCCATAAGTAACGGTGTTCAATCGGTAATCAACAAGAGGATCCGATGAATCAAATCTCCACAAAATACGTTGGAAATCTCGATGTTCTGGTATAATCTCGATCTGGCGATACATTTGTTTGATATCCGCCGTGAAAGCAATGTTCTGAATCCGAAACTGCAATAGAAGTTCACAAATATCCTTTTGTAGTGATTTTCCCTGTAACGTGTCATTTAGTGAAATACCGTTTGAGGTTTTGGCACTTGCATCGAACACAACTCTTAATTTAGTTGTTGTGCTCTCTGGCTTTATTACCGCATGATGCGGAATGTAATAAACAGGACTACTATCCAACGAAAGAAGAGGTACAGGACTCATGTGCCCTGTGTTTATGTAATCTTGCATGAAAAGATTGTATGACGCTCGTAAATGCGAGTCATTCTGCAAACGTCTTTCCAACCCCAAAAAAACGACGTAAAGCAATTGCACGAGAATCAGTAAAGATCGGTTCTGGTCCTTTAAAAGGCAATGAAACCATAAACCGACCTGCTTCGTTTCTAGAATAAGTATCGACAAACGTCTTTTCACACAATACGTTTTCTGCATTTTCTTGTACCTGAGCAGGAACACTTACCAGCTCCCAAAAACGAAGTAGCGTGTCTTCTATTGGTTCCACATAAGCACACAACGAAGTAGAAATAGTTTCTGAACAACCTACTTTCCAGTCACAATCCAACCAAATTTGGTGCGAATGGCCACCGGTTCGTCTTGTTGTCCGATCCGAGATTCATTTAACAAAATTTGTGCGAAAATGTCTGCTCCTAACAACAAATCAATTTTCGCAGGTTCGAAAAACCTTTTATCAGCTAATTGTAATCCATCGATATGATCCCAATGGCGTTTTGATAAAGGTATGGCCGGCAGTTGACCACATATTTCCTGTAAAACAAAAAATTCTAAATTGAAATTGGATTGAGCTTCAGCCTGATTACAAGAATGAATACGACACGATAAGCTACCACTGATAGTAGATGCATTCAAGCCCAAACCTTGTACTTTTGCTAAGCTTTTATGCTTCTGCAAAAAAAGCCTTTGACGACACTTTTCTGTCATGAAATTTGACATACTCCCATTATCTAAGAGTGCCCTAACGGTTTGTAGTTTTCCAAAACCATCGATAATCGCTACCTGAGCAGTAGCTAACAATGTTGTTGCATTAGCAACTGAACGAGAAAAAAATGAACTAACTTCAGCCCTCTGCATCGACAACGAAGAAGCTTCACTTGTTTCATTCTCTTCAACCATTTTTTTGTGTATGATCTGCTGATGTAGTAGGAGAAGTATTTGCATTCTCCAAATGCAACAATGTGTGGTGTGGTTTATGACATTTTTTACAAACAACCTTTGATTGGCAATTTTTGACACGATGCGAACTACACAAATAATTTAAACAGAGATTATTCTTTTTAACGAAATCAAATCATTCCTGACTGGATTTCCCAAGGAACTTTTTGCAACCATAAATCAAGTGCGAGTCATTACACACTATGCATTTGTTAGGTGACGTCGTAGATACAAACGTCCCACGAGTTGAATTTTGTATCATGTATCATGCATTTCTTAACATAACCACTTACTTTGAACTCCTCTAAGGTGATGTGGACTGTAAATTTGGTTAACTGTACAGCGAGCATTAACAGCACTATAGTATTGTCAGTGAGCACTCACGACACGAAAACTGGTCTGTCACTTCTGGTGGTTCAAACATGACAACCCAACACCCTTGTCGGCTGCTGGGTTTAAGTCTTTTCATGATTGTTACAGGAAGGGGTTAACAATGATCAAGAAGAGAGGGACAGGAGCCCGAACAATAACAAATGATGTTTTCTGCAGTTATCCATATTTAACCAGTGCAACTCTTTTATCTTATGAGATACATGATCAAATTTTTTTAGTCCAAAAACTAAACGACAACAAGTATTTTGAATCTTTTGTATTTGTGTCATAGAAGCGCTATCAAGGTTTGGACCATATATAAAATCACAATAGTTAAATATTGACAAAACTAGCTTCCGACAACAGCTTTTTCAATTGTAAGGTTAGACCGACAAGCATATAGTTATTTAAGTGCTATATACGACCTTTTTATTAACCTTGCAACATGTGACTTAAAGCGTAGACCATCGTCAAGTATTAAACAGAAATTTCTTGAAGAACTAACTAATGGAATAGAGGTATTGTTAATTATGACTTTTATCTTATCCTTAACACAATCTCTAATTTTCTCTGTGATCCGAAACAATATCAGCATCAGTAGTACTTGCACGAACAAATAATTAATCACTTGATAAATATATGGAATCAATAAAGAGTACTGCTGTTATTTGTTATGTGCGGAGGTTCGTTTATTACTTGGATGAATCCATAAGAATCAATGCAGCATGTGATAATATTACTTAAAAAAAGATTCACATTGACCTCACCTACACATATTATATTATCCATCATTGCAAACTAAACAAAATAACCCGACATTTAAGTTCCTTCCTTACGTACACACCAACCCCACTCCCTGGACCCACTCTATCATTATGAAAAAAATTATACCCATTTATATTGACAGAGGTATTGGGGACGTATGAAGTAAGCCATGTTTCAGAGACACCAACCAAATCAAAACGGTTTTCATCTATTAAATTGATGAAATAATTGAAACTAGGCAACAAAGAATGCACATTTAAATGAGTAATTTTTATTTATAAACAACTATACTAGCCTAAAAGAACTATTTAATTTAATTTAAACAAAACAAATACAAAAAATTAAAACACTCCTAGCTAAATAAAAATGGAGCAAAAAAGAAAAAAATGCAAAAGAGGCTATCTCCAACGTAACAAATTATCGTATTCTAACAATCAGCAACTTAAATATAATGTGCTGCATGCTTAGTAAACTATAACTACTATATACCTGCTACATATTAGCAACTATGCTACAGGAATTTAAATTACTAGAGGTAACAATGCTGTACGAATGTAAATTAAAAATTTTTTCAGTAAATAAAGACAGTGTGGCTTTTACATTTGCACTAACTGTATGGTATCGTTGTTGATGATGTTCTTCAAGTTGTATTAATATTCAGCATCTGTCTCGTATATACATCGTTTCACAGGATGCAGTATCCAAGTGGATTCATTATATTCCTTATCGTCTTTCAACGTTTGATCATTTTTGGTTTGCTCCTTGTAAAGGGGCCAATATACCTTCTTTTTCAAAGGCGTGATCCAATTTCGAAGTACAATAGACACCCCATCTGATCGCTACTCCACAAGTACCAATTTTCCCAATCTAGAAATGTATCATGAAAAAATTATGTTCAGATAGAAAATTGTACCAAACCTACTTTGTGAATGAAGTTTCTCTGTATTTAGCACTAATAAGTAACCCAGCGACTTTCTCATCAACAAAAGTCGCCAACCGCAATGGATAATTAAAGTCATATGTCCGTTTAACATCCATCTATCTATCGCTAACAGGATTTGACAGGATTTCCATTTGCATCGACATCAAGGTTTTGTCTCAACTCTAACTCTACTTTTCCATTTTCTTCCAAATCTTTCATAAGATTGTCCTTCTATACCTAAACAAACTGTCAAATAAGATATTAAACAATTAGATTTTCTTACAGCGCCTAATTCAGCTTCAATTTTTTTAAATTGGTAGAGTGTCATGGGAGGTATATCCATAACTGAAAATAGTTCCTAAGAATGGCCAAGTGTACTGCCAGTTGCCCGAGTACCCCAAACAAATTCATAATTAATTTTTGATTTTTGCGAAATATCTTCAGTGTATGCTTGTATATCTTATCACACATTGTACATGCAAACATAAGGCAGCTTACTAGACCTAATCCTCTGTTACATTCCTCTTTCAGATATAGTTTTCCACCAGTACAAATTTGCGAATGTCGGTATTGCAGATCTATGGACCAACTTAATACATATTGCAAATTCACAATGCGGTTTCCACTAACAGTTGGTTCTTTATAAGAGGCATTTTTCTCGAAATATAATTCACGAGCCTCTATTCTGAAAAACAAAACAAAATATTAGATTTTTTAGGAACCCAAAATTTAGCATATATACAGGACAACACATTAGTGTGACAAAGTTTAATATATCGATTATTTATTGTAGAAATTATTAAAAAAAAGCAATTTACACAAATTTTAGGCTGTATTATTTTAAAAATTGTTTCATATCTACAGGGTACTCATAATTATATATATATATAGCTAATTTTGACATACTAAATGTATCACACTGTAGATAAATTTCCTACCTATACATAGTTTCCGACATGGATATGAAATACAAATAACAATTTGTATTACCTATTATAGTCTGCTTCTGGTATAAATGACCAATTATCTGGAAGTGTATGTGACCTTTCCTCGGTTGATTTTTCACAGTTCTCTAAATATGAAATACAATGTTATCATAATTCAGATTATTTATACAAATTAGCATACTCTGTCTCAGTCTGTGACTTCATTGTTTCTGGTTCGGAAGTTTCTTCAGATAAAGTACTTGGATTACTAACTACCTCAGGTAATCTTTGCAAACCTGATGGCCAGGCTTGTCTAAATTATCTGATGTGGATTTCAAACTGAAAAAGTTTGGGTTTTATTATGACATCTAATTAATATGTGTATTTGTGAAATTATAATGTGACAGGAGCATAACCAGTGTAGCTAGAAGGCTTGAACCATTGTTTGCAGGTGAGGCAAAATTACTCATTTTTAGTGTCAGTACTTAATAATTATATAAAAATCATATGACACATCCAAGAGCTTACTTTGTTCAAAATAGCACAAAAATTCTTTGCATTGTTGTCAAAAACAATCTAAAGCTTATGAAATCCTATAGAATTTTAGAAAAAAATTAATAATATTTTGTAAAACACAGCTATCAAATTTCAATGAGGTAAAAACGTAAATGTTATTGTTATGTATGTACCCTACAAATTTGATGAGTATTTCTAATACAGTACTGATGTGCTATTCTGAAGTACATTTAAAACTATTCATTGAGAAAATATTAAGTAATTTTTTTCTACGTCATAATTTCAGGGTAATCACACTAACTTAGTTCTATGAAGAATGCGAAAACACTTATATTTTTAGTTTGCATTATCATATTTATAAATTCCAAATAGTCATAAGTGGAGAGTCGGGTAATTTGTGGTTTTCTATTCTCAAGGCATCTGAAGAATGTATAATTCTTGTGGGTGGATATGCGACATTTAAATAGGTATACTTTCATTGTTTTGGGTTTTATATTCCAAAATAAACACTACTGAATGTATTATAACTTACAGCGGTAATTGTTGCATTTTCAGCCATCTTAAGCGGGATGCTTTAGACTTGGACGATTGTCTTCTGGTACCACCTGGATTTTGGTTATACACCTTCTTATATTTACCCATCTGAAAAATGTAAATACGTAAATAAAAGAAACTTTACACCAGGCGACAACAGGAAGTAAGTATACTGTAACTTTTTTCGTATTTCAGATAAATATTTGAAATTTGAAAGGCTTGTACAAGACAAAGCGAGAGTACAAATTTTTTGAAATAATTGTGAATTTCAAATTATTTACGTTCTGACTAGAAGTGAAAAGTACTGTATAAACTACACACCCTATGGTTTTGTACATTTTTAGAATCAGTTGATCATTTTTAGTCCTAGGACATTATTTCAAATTTTTTAGAAATAGGTGTTTTCTTATTTGTTTTGAAAAAAAAAGTAAGCGACTGTAATTCTCCTAAATTGGTGTATAATTGTGAGAAAAATTTGAAATCTAACGACTTTTCATGTTATTAGTAATAGTTATATTTTTGCCAGAAATTTCAAAACATTGTTTTTTCTTAAAAGTAAGATTTTGCAAAATTTATTAGGCTGGATCTCAATAAATTTTAAAAGGATTTTTAAAGTTTTGGTACCCTAAATAATCACAACATGATAGGACATTTTTAGGGGACTGCTTAAATTATAAATAAGGTTTATGTCGTTTTTAAACTGATATATATAGGACAAGTTTCTGTTATTTTCACCATTCGGTGTCATAAATTAAATAATGAATATTTTTGATAAAATAGTGTATGCAAAACAAATAATTTATTTATTCAAGAAGACAGTAGTTGCTCGACTAAATCAAATCTACAAAAATTAATGTCAATATTTGAACACGCATTTTCAAAATCGAATGAAATATATAATTAATTTTGTTCATTACTTATCTGTCTATCCACAAAGTATAAGAATTTTAGAATATACTTACCCCCAAGCGCAAATACACCCACATTAAATAAAGCATTAAATGTTTGTTTAAAATAATAACGAAATGTCACTCTATGAACAATAAACTACACATTCAAAAATAAAAATTAGCAAATACCATATGCACATAAATGAAATAATACAATACAATACAAATTTGTTTCGGCAAACAACCTTGGCTATTATTAGAATGCACTATGTACCTAACGCTTTGCTTGCTGTTCAACAACTTCGAATTCGCTGAAGGTCATTTACGACCAATAGTTACAGGAATGGAGAAAATAAACCAGCATCCTGCCGTATCCTAGCAACCGTTATTTGCCTAAGTTGGAAACGAACCACTAAACTACTAAAGTTAAAATAAAGTAGTTCCCTCTATCATGCGAAAGCTATACCACAAAGGCGGATATTTTAAAATTAGTTCGTGTTATGAAAATAGAGGGATGCTATCGCGCCCTTAAGCGTATTGGCTACCTAAAAAGTCGGTCCCAGGCCGCAACACAAATTGAAGGCAGTCATTCTTTTAAACTTTGAAATTTTCACCTAATATACTCAAACCAAATATATCGAACATCAATACATCAAAGTCACCTTCAATTTATGTCAAACTTGAAGTTTTTATTATTTTGACAACGATCCTAGGTCATGGATCGAAACGTAAATAAAGATGATTTTAAAAACTATGAGTGTTTTAATTCCCAAAGAAGATTAAGAAAAATGCTAAACAAACCACAAACAAACATACAGGGAGAATTTCTAAATAAGTAGCCTGGGTGGATTCTTTCCATTATTTTTCCTTTCGCTCCTTTCGGTAGATTTCTAATTTGTTTCAAGCAGCAATGTTTTCCTTTCAAAAAAAGAATTATTACACTGCCCTCCAAAAAAAGAAAAATAGAAAAACTGTTACAGAAAGTGGAAGTCGGACAGCAGTATTAATGCTGAATAAAAAAATTATTAAAGTAATTAGGACTAATTCTTAAGAGTTTTAACTGCAAAGCTATTCCTATAAAATCTATTATTTTACTATAATTCCTTGGGACGTGGGAGGTTTAATGGATTAATGAATCGATAATTAATCCAACAAATGGAAATTACTAAATTAATCATAAAAAAAGTCAACAAAGTAACGGAACAAATGTATAAATGAATAAATACATCAACGATCAAATTGATAAACGACTGTGAGTGAGCTTTATGTCCAAGAGGAGACAAAATCGGTATGTCACAATCAGTATATCTACACTCGTATAATACCGGGGATTATAGGGATGAACAAAAAAATGTTTTCTTGTTATAACTTCAAAAGGGGTTTATATATTAAAAAATACATAAATTTTTGTAGCTGGGACAAAACTCTACCTAATGTTATCAAAAAATTGCTTGGGTGCCAACATATAGCATTGCCGTAGCCTATCAATAAACCTTTTTAAGGGTTAAATTTCTATCCCTCATAAATATGAACTAACAAATTTTAGTTATGAAATATGGACTTCAACTTTAGAATACTCATGACGAGAGTAATACTTACACGAAGCATTGCTTCCTAGCAATTCTCCACATCAATAAAAAATTATTTCAATCAACAAAATAACTAAGAAATTTTCTTTCAGTAGAGAACCTTCGAGTATTCTCAACTGGAAATTTCTCAACATTACCAAAATCTAACTACAATTTCAAATATTCCTTACAGTTGAGTAACATCTTATACAAGAGAAAAATCACCAAGGATCAAGATAAATATGTTATCTCGACTAGGGTTCTATAACAACTACTTCCACTTGTCCGTGATGCTCAAACTTGGTCATCGACCAAAAACCTTAAAATACTAAAGAAATTTTAAAAAATTTAGGAACTCAAACTCTAATCCCAACATTACCTCACCAAAATATCGGAATTAGACCTAAAATAGGATTTCAAATCTAATATGCCAGTTTCCCGCACTGTACCATTTTTATTTCTTAAAATAAAAACTAAACGAGAAATCTTTTTAACAATAGTACATATCACATACTTTGGTTTCAGTTTGATGGAGAATTGGTTGACAGCATCAGACAAAACTTTATTTTTGTGCCAAACTTTCTCTCCTACGTGAAACAAAATTTCTATCTTTCGGAAATTATACTGGGTGGCATTATGAGTATACGAAGTGTGAAGTGTCTTTTAGACTTCAGAAAAAATAGGTCGTAGTTGCTATAGGTTTGTGGCATAAGACTGCCTATCTTCTGGGTTAATTTCTAGATCTGCCATGGACGATACTTCTCTATAATATTTTCCACACAGCAGGTTGTGGCGGACAAAGTTCAAGACAGCAGGGGTATTACCTGTAACCTCATGCTTAGCTGTATTCAAAGTTTGCCTTACCCTAAACTGCTCAACATCCCAATCTTCATGTTCTTTGATGTAACATCTGATTGCAGTACCTACTGTCTTGTTAGTTTTTTCCACACAATTGCATTGTGGAGAATAACTAGGGGTGAACCAGATTTTTTTAACTTCAATTTAGCACAGAACTCTTTGAACAACTGTCCCCGCGAATTGGGACCCATTGTTGCAAAGAACTAATTGAGCCACACCAAACATAAAAAGACATTATCCTCTATAAACTTGATAATAATTAAGAGTGCACTCGCTTTTGTAAAGGACACAGTAGCGTATATTTTGTTAATCAGTCTCCTACCACTAACAAATGAGTGTGACCACGTTTCAATCTTGGAAACGGACACATAATATATACTGAAATAATTTGCTAAGGAAATTACGCCTGTTTTTTCTACCATACAACCAATTCATTATGACACTTTTATAAGCACATACTAGGCAACATTGTATGTAGCGCTTGACATCCGAGGCCATTTTGGGTCAATAATATATTTGTTGTGTCTTGACGAAAGCTCTAAAGAATCCTAAATGGTCACGCATACTAGGGTCATGGCAAGACTTAATCACTGATTGTACTAGTGAACCTGGGACTACCATCTTCTACTTCTTTGCGTTAGATCTAAAATGAGATTTGGAAGACACAAGTTTGTAAATCGTCATAAGATATTTTTCAATATGCATATTTTTGGGGGGTTCTTTGAAATTTTATCCTTCAATGACAAATACCTAGTATCATGAAGACTGGGCACTACCGTTATTTGGCTGATAGCATGGGCACGACTTAGTGTATCAGGCATCACATTTGATTTTCCAGGTGTATGAATCAAGTCAAAGTGGTGCCGCCTTATTTGTACATACCAGCGAACAAGTCGTCCTGTCAGATCTTTTAAATTATTTAACCATAGTATTGAATGGTGATCTGTGATCATCTGGAAATAAACTCCCTCTGCGTAGGGTCTGAATTTCTCAATGCGAAAGATTACAGCCAAACACTAATATACTTAACAAAAGAAAAATAAAAAACATGAATTTGAACTGAGTGACCAATTTAGTAACTTTTATGTACAATTAATGAATTATGATATTAGTAACCTTCATTTAAACATTTAGTAAAAAGCCTACTATTTTATACCACCAAATAAAAGTTTTACTAAACAAAATAAAATTAAAAAGTCTACAAATTTATAGATGCAATTTACATAACACAAAAATCAATTGCTATAATGTCTAATTACCACTTAATTTTCTGGCTCACTTCTTCGCTCTACGCGTAGCTAAACTGTCGAAGTAAATAATAGGTGCCCTACAGCGCATAAAAAATTACAGCATTCTTATTCAGAGAATGATGTACCAAATGATAGAATGAACGAGTCAGTTTTGAGGTAACATTGCTATTCACAAACGTACCTGTCATAGACACTGTATCCATTATTAAACAACTACCTCAAGAAAACGAATTTGAGTACCTGACCACACTCATTGAAAAATGCGTAACTACTTATTTTGTCTTCGACAGACAATTTTACAAACAAACTTCTGGCACACCCATGGGCTCATTTCTATCCCCTATTGTGGCCAATATATTCATGGAGTCTTTAGAACCTGCAGAACTTAAACCAAAAACTTGGCTCTGTTATGTAGTTGACACTTTTGTAATATGGCCCCATGGACACCGAGCGCTCAATAATTTTCTAGATTAATTAATCAATCAACATAAAGATATTAAGTTCACCATAGAAATTGTAAAGGACGAGCGTCAACCCAACGTACGACTAGGTCATTCTGTATATCGAAAACCCAAACGACCTACATGCGTCATCATATCATCCATCACAAAAATCATCGGTAATCAACTCCCTAGTCCACCGTGCAATTAAAATTTTGCAAACAACGTTTATCTAATGAACTGACTCATTTGAAAACTAGTCTTATAAAAACGGCTATTGCAACTCAGAGATTAGCAGGGTAATAAGCCGGCATCTCCATCCAACATGAACCCCCAAACCACGCAGTGATTTCGACACCCGATCTCTAGCAATCCTTCCATACATACACAGAGTACCAGGCCGAATTGACAAAATTCTACGTAAACATAGCATCGAAACAATCTATAAGCCTGCTAATGAAATTTCACAAATATTACCAACCCCGAAAGATCCTGAAAACAGTCTTAAAGCCCCAAATATATATAGTATACCTTGCAGCTGCGGTTTGGTATACATAAGGGAGACAGGACGATCAGTGCAGACTAGACTAAACGAGTGATGTCTAAGAACAAGCCAGCACAATCGCTCAGCGGTTGCCGAACACCAACATGAAACAGGCCGTACCAATAACTTTGACAAGACGAAACTAATTGCCAGAATTCCATTTTTCTACAATAGAAAAACCAGAGAATCCATAGAAACCACTTAAAATTCTAACAATCTAAACAAGGGCAATGGCTACTACCTTCCTTTCGTTTGGAAAATGAACATATGTTCACAAAAGCAAAACCTTAACGTTCACTGATCTGCTACACACTCCTCTTTATTCATGATCACTTATGCTTCACGTTCTCTTCCTATATAAACTACCACTTTCGCTACTTTCACCAGTTACTTTGCTACAAGACACCTTTTTGCTTAAATGGGCTGGTGAGTCTGCTAGTTCAGAAGTAACTTTTCATATTTTTTACACTTTAATTTGTCTACTTAATATTTTATCATTCTTATAATTATTATTTTTTATATTTATATTTTTTTTATATTTGTATTTTATGTTTTTCTTGTCCTGATCAAGCCCCTTACAAAAGTGGGCAAAATGTCGATCTTATTTTATAAGATGACACGGTCCCAGTCTGGAACCATAAATATTTATAAAACTTTTCCATAAGTATCGACTAAACCAAACGAAAAACTGCATTGCAATGCCGATATAATTAAAAGGAGCTAGTAAATTACAAAAGGAACTGGTATCATAACGTCAAGGCAGCAAAGCCAACCATACCGTAGTTTAGCAAAACACGCCATTAATTTTTTTTGTTATACACGTTTTAATGAATACAAAATCGAGGTACTAAGCTAACAAACGTAGATAATATTTATTATCTAGCTATAATCCTGCTTAGATATGAAAAACTTTTCCAAGTTAAATTCGCAATGTTAATTATATTTATACAAAAATAAACAATCTGAAAAATGTTTCCTTTCTTAAATAGTTAAAGTACCTAACGCTTAGATTAAAATCAACAATTTGCACATATGGCTTTAATAATTTTGGATTAGCAGTTCCATGACATACATTTCCAAAACAATGAATTTAAAAGTATCTCAATCTCCATGTAAAGCTTGCCTAAACAACATATGAATTCAAAGACGTCTCTACAACTTACAAAACAACCATTCTTGACATTATTAATCGAAAGCAACAACTGATTTTTGTTATAATAAATCAATAAATGGTTTTATAACAAATAAAAGGACTATTTTATCAAGAGGTTTTCTCTGCAAAATTAAAAACACTTAACCATTTGTATTTTTACCAAGTGCAACACTGAATCTAATTTGAAGTGTTATCATTTACTAGCAACAACGAATGAAACCGGAATATTTTGAGCCAACCTATGCAACAGCTTAACCAATAGAACCACTACTTTCACTATTCTAACAATGTATTGTCCCTCCTAATTATCGATAACAAGTTATGTGAGGATTGAATAGCCTGTTCTTTCTATGGTATTTGAGACTTGAAACCTTATCTTAAACATATTTTTCCACTTATAACCTAATATACATATATATATATATATATATATATATATATATATATATATATATCTAAAAATAATACTAATCTGGAATATCTAGATTTTGTTAACACGATTTTACTTTAAAAGAAGTTTTTTGTGTCAAATCCCAATTTAATAGTTTGCCTAGAAAGATAATTTAAATAGCAATTGTTTCCTACTGTCCATGTTTCACAACCATACAGTGCTGTGCTCCACACATATGCTTTCAACAATATTTTCCTTGTTTGTATCTTTGTTGTCTTCAAACATAGCTGCTGATTTTTCTTGTTAAACACAGCAGGGCCTTGTGCTAATCATTTTCTATATCTTCTGCACTTTTCCTCTTCTATTGTTTTTAAAATTATTCCCTATTTTACCGATTTTCAATGGTACACGAAGGGGGTTAAGCAACCTGACTGCTACCAAGATTTCCCACCACATAGACATATGCCGAATCAATAGTTTTCCAATTACTCCTTTCGTACGATCAACATTTGTAGAGAATATTTCAAAACCAGCACCTGTAGTCGTTTACGATAATCAACAGGTTTAAATCCAGTTACTTTTTCCTCATTAGGTTTGCTGTCCTAGAACTGGTTATATGCATACCCACTGATTTCTATTCTGAGCTAACCTATACATTTTTCTGAAATTCCCACAGCCTACATTTTTCACTATCTGTGTGCAATAGTCTAATCTAGGTCACCCTCTACCTCTTTTGTCCATTCTCTGCTTATAATATATTTTGCAATAATTCCTCATGCCATCCTATCTCTCTTATTTTTTATTGTTTCCCACATATTTTTTACTTCCCCTACTATTTCTAGAATCTCTTTATTCTTAACCTTGTCTGGTCCATGATATCTTCATCAGACCTCTGTAACACTACATTTCAATTGTTTCTATTTTTTCCTGTCCGCTACTGCTACTGTCCACATTTCACAAGTGTACAGTGTTGTACTCCAAACATATGCTTTTAGCAATATTTTCCTTGCTTCTACAATGAAAGGTACATTTTTAAAACTGAAAGCACTTACCACACGAACGGTGTGCACGAAATTTCTGTAGTCAACAAAATAATGTAACGACAAATATTGTTTGTCGTATAGGTGCAGAAAGAATAAAATGAGGAACTCGTTTTATAGCAAGAATTAAATTCAATCCTAGCGTTATCAAACACACAGGTGTTAACAGAAACTCGGAACAGACTTTATCAGATGTGTGATCTATTATTTCAGAGTCTTTAGGATTGGGTATTATAAGAATTAATTATACTCTATAGTAATATGCACCAAGACGATGGATAATTAATACAAGGTACCCATTATTTAAATTATAGAGGAACTTTCCATTTCTCAGCAAATAGGTTTAAATGGAATTGTAGTAAAGCGTACTTATTGTAATGTCTAATATACAGGGTGGTGTATGAGTATCAAAAGCAGAATTTATGCGAATGAATAATTAAATAAAATGGTGTAAGGTATAGTACATCGTTGAAAGGTGGACGTAACAACTTACAAGTGAAAATAAACCAACATTTGGAATTTTCTCAATATATAAGTTATTAGTTGAAATTAGACTTTAATTATAAGATTTCTAAATTAATGTTACAAACTAAAAATAATGCCCACAATTTTTCTAATTAAAGTGATGATTTTTATTAAGTCATGGGAATAATTTCTGTAATATTAAAATCATATACAACTGGTTTGATAGATAATTATTACATTTCAGGTTGACAAAAGAATGCATTGGCAAATGTTCTCTTCTCTCGTTTGTACAAAAATCTTAAGAACTCCAAACTATTTTTGTATTGTCGATATTTTTAAACTCCTATGTCAAGTAACACTAGCTTCATTCATATGGCTTGTACTTCAAAGTCTAAACAAATTAAACCTTTAGCCCTTGGCTAATCACAATTGTTCATAACTTCTTACAAATTAGAAGATTTTTTAATATAAGGATGTTTATTAATTAAATTTTCTGGTATATTAAACATATCCTTATACACATACACTTGCTTACTAGTTCACAAATAGTATGCTACTTAAAAGTTAACTAACAAAGACATTTATACCACAATGCTGTTTTGTTTGGGAATGCAGATAACTACCTGAACGAAAAATATGCATGATGCTGCTAAGTGGCCACAGTAGCTTCTTTGCAATTATAACATATTCATAGCATCACATAACTAATTTATTTTAAAAACTTATGTTTACATACATTCAAAAACAAACAATACCTGTAACCAAATTATATGCTGTTTTAAAACAATCTAAATAGGGTAAATGTACATAAATTCGACCATATCCGATCGCCGACCACTTTGTTGAAAAAGCAACATTAATAATAAAACCATAGTATGTTTGTTAGTAAACTCCCTAATCCTGTACTTCACCACCTGGATACTCCTTTATTTTAAATAGTTTCAAAAGTTGGCAACTCCGTCGAATATAAATGTCAGTTCTTTATAGCAGTATTTAAACAACGACGAGGTGTGTGGAAAACTTTTCTCATCTGCTAGTTCCTAGAGCAATCAAAATTAGCGTATAAGTATGGTATTAATGTCACTAACAAGATGCTGTACACTAACATAATAATACATAGGTTACTTATTTTCGATGATTTCTAGCCTTTATTTAGCATAACCGTATTTATATTTGTGTGATCGAGAATAGGCACATAATTTTTTTATACAAGTCAGGAGGTCGTCTCTGGGTAAATTAAAATAATTACCAATTTGAACCATATTGCGCATAGACATAGAGCTACATGTCTAGAAGCCTACTGCATAGTAAATCTTGTCATTTTTTTGTTCTACCCAGTGGTCGACTGCACTAACAAATTAATGGTCGAGTTTAGGAACTTTGATACCAATACTAGATCACTTTATGTTGCCATGTATTTCTTAACTAGGCCTGATCTACCTTTCTAGATATTGTCTTAAAAATATTTACGTTTACAACAATTTTGGATAGAACACATGGTAGAAAAGCTTCAAAAATACGAGAAATGGGTCCTCCAACTATCTTGACTATGCAGGAAGAACGCAAGTTAGCTGATTGTCTAAAAGAACTAGCAAAACGAGGATTTCCTCAGAAGAAGCAAGATCTAATCAATACAGTTGCTAAAATTGTAATCTTACATATGATTTTCGAATGTTCTACCCGAAGGTACTACATTGACCAGGACGCGAGTTTTTTTACCTGAAAATTTAGAATTTTGCCAAACTCTTGCTGTTCCAAGCAAGGTAGGGATCTTTAACGTGTCTGAGAATACTCACACACGGGACCCCCATTTTACCTCTCATCTGAACGAGGGTGTATTTTTGTGAAAAATGCTCGCCTAACATTTTTCAAGCGGACCGTGTCGGGATTCGAATCCTGGACCTTGGGCGGCTAAAATTGTAACCTTACATGTGATTTTCTAATGCTCCACCCGCAGGTACTACATTGGCCAGGAAGCGAGTTTTTTTTACCGGGAAAATTTGGAATTTTGCCGAACTCTTGCTGTTTCAAGCAAGGTGGGGATCTTTAACGTGCGTGACAACACTCACACACGGGACCTCCATTTTACCTCTCATCCGAACGAGGGTGTATTTTTGTGAAAAATGCTCGCCTAACATTTCTCAACCGGACCGTGTCGGGATTCGAACCTGGGACCTTGGGCGTAGTAGTCACACACATACCACTATGCCACGGAGCCGCCCAGCTCTAAAATTGTAACCACAGAAAAAAAGACAAACACCTTTCATAAACAATATACTAGGACAGAAACGGTATATCGGGTTTTTAAGGCGACATCCTGATTTAAGACTAAGAGAACCTGAAGGATTTAAAGCTCGAACTGTTATAAGTGAACAGGATATTCGTGTTTGGTTTACAGCTTTATAAAAATTTTTGAAGGACCAACATCTCGAATCTATTTTAAGAGTCCCGCGTAGGATACTGACCGGAGACGAAACGAGTTTTTCAATGTGTCCCAAGACAGATATAATAAATATCATTTTGTTGTTAATAAACAGAATGCATTGATTTATTTTCTGCAAGGTACTTGCCCAAAAAGTTGGCAGAATGTGTATGATATACAGAAGTCTAGCCAAAAAGAAACTATTATAATTTGAAGAAGGACCGCTATGCCTGCGGCCATGTCCCCGTGGCGTAGTGGTATGTGTGTGACTACTACGCCCAAGGTCCCGGGTTCGAATCCCGACACAATCCGCTTGAAAAATGTTAGGCGAACATTTTTCATAAAAATACATCCTCGTTCAGATGAGAGGTAAAATGGAGGTCCCATGTGTGAATGTTGTTACGCACGTTAAAGATCCCTACCTTGCTTGGAACAGCAAGGGTTCGGCAAAATTTCAAATTTTCCAGGTAAAAAAAACTCGCTTCCTGGCCAATGTAGTACCTATTTGGAAAAAAATCACATGTAAGGCCACGTCCACAATGCTCCACCCGAAGGTACTACATTGGGTTTAAACGCGAAATATACGTGCTCCAAATGTAATTTAACTTGAAAATCTTAAATACAAATTTAAGAAACTAAAACAAAAACTAAAAATAGGCTTAGAATAATGGTATTCCTAGCGTTGATTTTGGAGTTTGTCCGATCAACAAGACACAAGCAAAAGTAAAATGGGAGGAATCCATAATATTGCATAGCAGTCGCCAGCTCTGCTTACCGGTGCGACCTGAAGGGTCGTTTTAAAATTATTCAAATCTAGCTAGCTAATTTTAAACATGGATTCAAATTTTCTAAGCATTTGCCAAATATTTTAATAGTGAATCCAGCTATTTTGCCTACTATATAAATTTATAAATTCGTGCTTTCTGGTCTAAGTATTTAATTCTAAGTAAATCCTGTAGGCCCCTAACGTTCCCTATCGTTCCCTTGACATATTATAGTTACATTCTTCTTTCTTAAAGATACTGCGACCAAAAAATAGGCGACAGAGCGTCAAACAAATTAAATCGAAGCACAAAACGATAAAATGCAGGCAAAAGTATAAATACAAAAATAAATACAAATATAAAATAAATATACATATACATACATTTATACACACACACACACATACATATACATATATATACACACATACACATATATACAATTATATTTACTCTTACCTCGTATGCTTACAGCCATTCGAAACCTACCTTTAGGAGGAGATAAATATGCACTGATAAAGTTCTGGTGGATATGCACTAAAATCTTGGGGGTGGGGGATCACAATCACTATCACTTTTAAGTCCTAGAGGGATGCGCGGTTTCACTCTATTTTATTCTCTTTGTTTACTTTATTGATTTAATTTAATTAGGGTTTTTGATTTATTTGTTATTATTTATTTGTTATTGTTTATTCCCGATTTTCTGGGCGTTGAAGGTGGGATAGTGAATTGTTTTAGTGGTTTGAGGAGGGAGAGGGTTCGGTGCATATTATTAGACTCGAGGTTTTTTTATTTTTATTTTTTTTTTTTTTAATATTTTTAAATATACATAAATACCATCCGCTACACTAAAATTCAAATCAAGTCAATTTCCGTGCCAAGTTCGTCATCACCTATCCTGCTATTTTCTTAAGCCCTATTATCTGCTTCAAACCTAACCACCCTACCTGCAAATTCCGTAAGCGTGACCAAGAACGTATTCTGGTTCTCGACTTCCTAAACCCCTCCAATCCTAGGCCATCTTAGGCTTTTGATAGCCAACTTTCTGTCAGCTAACCCCCTATCTAAAGTCTCAATGGGGCAATCGAAGAGCACGTGTACAGCACTCTCCGATCTCCCGCCACACTCGCAACCGTTATCATTTCCAAGACCAAACCTTCTCAAGTATGCTTTCAACGCCCCTTGACCTGTAACGAACTCCGCCATTTTATGATCGAATTTAACCTCGATTTTGTCCCTAACCCTTTTATTTGGAATAAACCTGTGTCAATCTACCTGTGGTGACGTTATTCCATCTTTTCTCCCACTGACTAATCGATCTTTCTCGCAGCTTCCTCTTGATTAACGACTTTGGAATTAATGAATATGACGAATGAAACTCCTGTGTGAGGGGCCTCCGTAGCCAACTCATCGGCCCTAACGTTACCCTTGTTTTCCTGGTGAAACCTAACCCAAAAGAACTTCAAATCCCTAAAGCCTAGTGCTGTACGTGCTATCCTCCAGACATTACCCTGAAGATCTGTCGAAGTGAGCATATTTGACAGGACTCCTAAAGCTGATTTACTATCGCTGATGATAGAGTACCCACTCGTGCCAGAGTGGTTGACGACATATTCTATAGCTTCCCTTAGAGCCACCATTTCGCATTGAAAGATGGTGCTCCAATTCACAAGTTTTGTTTGGAAATGAAACACTTCCCTGTTCTATTTATTGACGGTCACAAATCACATTTGTCATATCAAGTGAGTAAATTTTGCAAGACAATCAAATAATTGTGTATGCCCTACTTCCGAACACCACACACCTCATGCAACCTGCAGGTGTAAGTGTTTTCAAACCACTGAAAACTAAGTGGAAAGAAACTGTTCACAGGTGGCAGTCTAAACCAGAACAATTAAATTTAATCGTTAACAAAACTACCTTTTGTCCGTTGTTGAATGATTGCCTTTCAATGCCATCATTACCAGATTCTATTAGGAGTGGGTTCAAAAGATGTGGCCTGTTCCCCTTCGATCCTAATGCAGTGCATTACAGCAAGTGCATTAGCAAAATTGTAATTACAACTGAGAAATTGTGAAGTTACCAAAAGTGATATTAACACCACGATTAAAATATTAAAAGCGTTTGAACAAAATTTAAAACTACGGTATATTGAAAGTGACATACTGATTGACAATTTAATGGAAATATATACAAGTAAAGTTGCACCTGTCGTAGAGAAAGAAAACTCTCCTAATGATGATGTTTTTACATTTAAGGTTCAAGAAAATGGAGCACTAGCTTTAGTTCAATCTGATAGGATTAACAAAAGTATTACTACTGATTCTCTGTCGGCAAATGAGATTAACCATACTGAATTGATCAATACGGAAGTTGACAGTGGCCTTAAATTTATGGAAAACCTTACACTTACACAAAATACAATAAATAGTATTGATAAGGAAGGTATAGAAACGGTTGAAAGCGTTTTTGCTCAACATGATACTAGTGCTCTAGAAGGAAATGCAAGAATTTTAGAAGAAATGGAGAAAATAGGTGTAGAAAAAGAACTAGAAAAAGTATTTGTATCACCTGGCCAAGATGATGAAAATCATAGAAAAAAAACTCAAAGACATTTCTTTAAATAACATAGAAATTGAAAGTAGAATGAAGGTTTGCAACAATGTTTCAATATCAAGTGCAACCAATAGTTTTAAAGATCACTTATTCTGGCTTAAACCCATTATAACTAAAAGATAGCCTGCAGGCAAAGAGACACTGCCATCAGCAAGCGCCTCCGTTGCATATAGAGTATCTTGTAGAAAAGGAAAACAAAAAACAGAGAATTGTAGAAGAAAAAGAGAAACGAAAACTACTTAAAATTCAAAACAAAAGTAATAAGAAAAAAGCATTACCAAAGAAAACATCAGATATGAAAAACGATAAGAAATTGACTGAAGTGACAGAAAATGGGACTAAAGTTGTTATCACTTGTAGCACATGTGATGAGGAACTTGCTAGTGATGTTGAGGACAATGATTTAAAAAATATAGGATGTGACCAATGTAACATCTTGTGTACCTACTGATTTCTATGGAATGGTGTACGATGAAGCCAGTGCAAAGGATTTCATTTGTTTAAATTATAGCTATAAGAATAATGCATGTAGGTAGTAGTTTTTGTTTACAGTTCTGTGTTGTGTATGAATTTATATTACGTATATTTTTAAATTAACTGAAATAACTAATAAAAAAAACTTTTTCCCATTTTTATTTCTAGACTCACTAAATTCATAAATAATGCAAACTTTGATGCATATAATATATATTATATAGGTAGGTACCTAATACAAAATTATTTTGTATTTGAAGCCTGGTCGACTATAGGAATATACTTGGGCAACATTAGATTCTTAAACTGTAATTATATTACAATGATATATTGTTTGATGTAAGCTGTAATTCCATTTTGCAATAGATCAATAGTTCTTAAACATATTTTGAAACAATTTTTAAAAATAACATCTCTTAATGGGTCGGCTACTGGCACATTTACCCTACATATTTCAACTACAGTGTAGCCTCCAACACTAGAAACAGACACAATATTACTGTTACAAAATTAAACATGTATAGGACGTATATGTTCTTTTATTTCAGAACACAGCTTTAGCTAGCACAACAAGTCCATTTAACAATTATTTATGTTGCATTTACAACATAACCAACCTTGATATCATTACTTCTACTACTACTTGTATAACTTGATAGCTCTTTTTGGGTAATAATATTTTTTAAACATCTGCGGAAATCTGAGCTACATAAAAAATAAGCACAAAAATTTAATGATGAATTTGCCAGCTCTAATAAATTAGCAATAGCACGAAATATTTGAAATGTTAAATCTGAATTTTTACGGTCTGAATAAATAATTGAAAGACAAGATGAAGGTATCATTGTAAAAAGGTACAGAATTACAATTGCAAAGAGCAATAGGATTAATCGTTTTTCTTCGCGATGTCTTTTCATTCGACAATAACTAACTGGAGTAGGAGAATTGGCGATACTCTTAGTTTTACGTTTTAAGACCATGACTCTGAACTTAAAGATTATTACAATATTTAAAAGTACTATAAGTATTGCAGGTATAATTCGAATTACTATTTCCGAACTTATAATATATAAATTCCAATAAAATGTTTCTACAATTTTTGTATTTTCTTGAACATTAAACATATCATTTGCTTCATCAGTGCGACAAGATTGCTTCATAAGTACAAGTGGTGCACTAGCTATTATCGCCAATACAAATGAAATTATTAGAGCAATGTGAGCATTTCTTTTATTGTTGTGCACTGAATTATATAGCAATGGTGCACACACTGAAATATATCTGTCTATGGTAACACATAATACAATATACGAAGTAAATGCTACAAAAATCGTTACAAGTATGAGTTCAAAATGTGCATAATAAAAAGCACTAGCTTTTGATTTTGCCTGAACATCAGTTAAACGGATAATTACAGGTACTTCAAAAATTAAAACATTTAAATCGGCAATGGCTAAAGCTCTTAAATATATTTTAGAACGGCCTTTTAAAAATGGTCGACCAAGTACGACTAAATTTATCATGTTTCCTAAAATTCCTATTATAATAAGAATTGGTGCCAGTATTTCATACGAAATATGTTTTACTTTCATAATTGAGTCTTTTTCTTCTTCTGACATATTCACAATATTCGAGTAGCACAAAGATGACCTGCAAAAAAATTTTGTTAGTAAGTAAAAGCATATTGATGTTTATTATTCAAACACAACATAATTAGATAGAAAAAATATATTGAAATATCGAACATTCAAGTAGATACGTGCACAAATATTTGAATATTCTGAATGAACAAATATACACAAAAGAATAATTAGGTATGTAGAGAAACTGCTACAAACCAATCTTCAAGTCAATTAGTTTTAAGACACATAATTATAAAACTTCCTTCTTTGAATTGCATTTAACTTCGGTAATAGAATAACAAAAGGCACAGGCACAAATAATTGTTACGTACAGTTTTGACCCCAGAAAATCTAGCCGGTCATCCACAGAAAAACTCGATGAAGTACTCCGTTAAAAATCCTGTTTCGGTAAAATACTGAAAACCTCGACTGTACCAACAAAGTTGGTTACCGACTAAATCAGTGGGGCAGGTGGTGCAGGTATTTGAAGAGATTTCTAGAATGCTAACTGGTGTGAAATATGTTTAATCGGGAAATATCTTGTGCCCCACCTAATGTCGCAGGGTGTCTAGCATAAAGCCCTGCAAAGAGTAACAGGAGGCTTAAAAATTCACCTTAGAAATCGTTAAGTACACTATTGCTTAAACATAAAACAAACATTAATCATAAGAACACTAATTGGTCTATTTATCACTACTAGCTGGAAGGCGTCTAAAATCAAATGTTAAATGACCTTTAGGTCATTACAAAATAATTTATTACAACAAAACTGTAATTATACCTTAGCGTTAATTGAAAAAAAACAATTATAAACATGCCAGTACATTATTATACATAGTTATGTTTTCAACGGTATTAAACACCCATGTTCTTTAAAATTACATGATAGACATTCTTAAGCAAATATTAAAAATCAAACATATCACAAATTTTTTAACTTAATTCTTAACCTACTCACACAGAGGTACTAGGTATATTTTATCAGTTCATGCAATCAATTCAAAAGTTTTTCATAAATACCTGATGAGTGATCGTTGACTGTAGCTAAGGTGGACACCATAAAATCCCTCTATCTACTTTGACTTGGAAATTCTCAACACATGTATGTCTAACATAAAGTTGTGCTTCTGGGAATCAATGTGTCCTTAAAATTAGAAACAACTAAGTTGGTAGAGTATTATCCAAACTTGGTTGACAACTGTCAGTCTATTCGATGACATATTCTCAAAGGTAGCTAACTTATTCAAGCTGTATGTTGATTATTTGGATGGTAAGTACGAAGTGCCCTTTATGAAATTTCTCTTCCCTACTTAAAATAATCTGAAACATCTTTGACAAACTTGGGATGAATGGATTAAGGCTACACATTGAAGTTATTTTTGTGTCGTCTTCTCTATATGATACATATGTACAATTAATTTACATATAAGCTAAGAAACTGGGACTTTTATTTATTCGAGTTAGCACAATTTGCATGTGACCTGTCTACGCTTCAGATGATGAGCTCATCGGCGCCAGCACAACACATTATAATCAAAACAAATTAATAATAAAACTGTAATAACTATAATAATCCGACACGGTCCACTTGAAAAATGTTAGGAGCATTTTTCACAAAAATACACCCTGTTCGGATGAGAGGTAAAATGTAGGTCCGTATGTGAGTGTTGTCACGCTCGTTAAAGATCCTTACCTTGCTTAGAACAGCAAGAGTTCGGCAAAATTCAAAATTTCCAGGTAAAAAAACTCGCTTCCTGGCCACTGTAGTACCTTCGGGTGGAACATTGGAAAATCAAATGTAGTGTATACGTTTACTTAATTTAAGACCTTGTGTTGAATGGAAGGAGTTGCTTACAATCTTCAACAGGTATACTCCTTGCTTTGTGATTAGATATTTCGTTTACTTCGGAATGCCACTCTTATCCACGAACACCAGTGTCAAAGATTTGACGGTACTTTAATTTTGGGCTATCTTCGAAAGAGAACGGAATGCGTTCTGGGGGCATTTGTTAACCAGACTCAGGACGGTTGTGAACGTTATCGTGTGTGCCTCGGTTGTGGTAATATAAGTGCAATTAATTGAATGCATAGAGAATGGTTGTGTCCCATGGGATGGGGTAACTCGTTGAAAAGCAGTCCATTAAAAATTTTGATGTTGTTGTCTCACTGAAGTTGGTAAGTGTTGTAGAAGCTTTATTACTTATAATTGGTTCGATTATTTAAGTTACACACCCCAATGCCGAAACATTAGTCCGTTCGTGCCGGAAGTTATTGTTGTTCGTTTATTGGTTATCCTTTTTGTTCCTTATTTCCCCAACCATTCCATGCGAATTAATTGTATTTGTTTTTTGCAAATTACAAAAAATTGCTCATAGTCTACTGAATATGAAACGTAACTTTATAAGCGGTTGCATCTTGGTAAACCGCATTTTGTGATTAGTTAGGTATTGGAATGCAATACAAATTTTTTTAATCTTGGTTTTTTGTTTACTGTATTGCAAAAACACACTCACACGCTGCTTTATAATGCAACACATTGTAAACTTTGAAATCACAGTTACTTCGTTAAAAATTCATTTAAATTTCTCCTTTCTTAACATTAATACCATGTGACTTTGGCTCCAACAGGCTTACCTGTCGACCTAAAATGACAGTTTTTACAGTTTAAAGGATTAAGATTCTTTGAACCGGTTGGTTTTAATTAACTTTTAGGAACGCTTACAATTATTGTTAGAAGTACCTGAAAATAGAGTTGGTTGTGTGTAACAATTCGTTGTAAAGGTTTGAAGTTATTTTAGATATTGAACTACAATGCGTTTGGTTTTTATTTGGTGGTGGATATTTTAATTCTTGAATTGTGATTATTATTAAAATGGGATATACACTCGATAAATTGGTTGTGGAAGCCAAATTATTGATAATAGATTATCATATATTCTTAGTAAACTCAAAGATCTCCCTAAGAAAAAAGTTAATGTTGCATTAATAAAATCGTAGTGTTGGATCGCTTCTGAAATAAGGAAAAATTGTGAAACTATGAAAAATTTCAGTTTACATTTATTAATCGAGTAACATATATGTATGAGACACGCTGACTGAATATATTTGTATCTGACAAAAATTACCAACATGGACCTTAGAATTTCCCATATAAATCCCATAAGAAAACCCTTTTTTTGTGTACATATTAACATAGCTTATCTAATTTCATGTGTTATCACTCCGAATCGAGCACAAGAACCACGATATAATACTGAAGTTTTGTACTACCCAACATATGCGATTGTTTGCCTGCTACTGTGTTAGCTATAAACACATGCCCTCAGATACAAGGTCTAGAATTGGCTGTCCCAGGTTTTCATGTTTCTTCCATGATATAAATGCTACTGGGAGCTGACATTTCTGCCCAGATAATTTTGAACGGGTCTCGCATGGGTAGGACTAACAAACGGGTGGCGATTCGCACCACCCTTGGATGGATATTAACAGGGAAGGTTATTTCTTCGTCTACTTCATTCAATTTACTCTGTGCCTTTATTGAACCCCTCGACCAAGATATTCGTAGATTTTGGGAGATTGAAGCTATTCCTTCAGAGGTCAGAATTTCACCTGATGAGGAAAGGTGTGAGGAAGATTTTTGTAAAAATTACACTTGAAATGAAAACGGCAGATTTGCAGTTTTGTTGCGGTTTTCAAGTTCAGAACACTTGTTTGTTGATTCTAGAACGATTGCGCTCAAAAGATTTTTGTCAGTTGAGCGTCGGTTGGAGAAAATTACCTAATTATACTTTAATTATCAGGAGTTTATGAAAGACTATGAAGATAGTGGTCACATGAAGCGAATCAATTCTCCATCTTCTTCTCATTTGGACGGTGACAAATTATATTATATTCCACATCACGCAGTTCACAGGTCAGACAAGTTGTGACATTCCCTTAGTAATAATTATAATCACATTTCATTTATTAGTTTTTGTATAAGTAAAGTCCACCAATAGTCCACCAATGGACGAACTGTTGAATTCAGTTATTCCGCAACTTCCATTTAATCCTCCATTATTAAAAATTTGTTGATAATATAGTGACAGCTATTCCGAAAGATAAAGTAGATGAAACTCTTAACATTTTTAATAAATACAATACCCACAATTCAATTTACAATAGAAACAGAATCGAATAACTCTGTACCATTCCTAGATACTTTAATAATTAGACATGATGAAAATGAAATTATTTTAGATTGGTATCAGAAGCCTACACATTGAAACAGATATTTAAATTATTATTCTTATCATCCATTTAAAACAAAATTAAATTCTATTTTGGGATCAAAAGATCGAATAAAAAAGATATCCCATTCTTCTTTTTATAATAAGAACATGAAAAAGCTTTCTAATATTCTAAAAAATAATAACTATCCTATACACCTGATAACAAAATTATTATATAACTCAAAAAATACAATAATATAAACAATAACAATGGTAATGTAAATAACAATAATACAACTAACGAATATAACAGAACTATACAGCTATATAAAACACTACCAAATATAGATGACCACCTAACTCATAAATTAATTAAAGTATTTAAAAATTACAATTTCAAATACGCTAAAAAAACATTTTAACATTAGGAAGCATTTTTTCAAAATTTAAAGATAAGACACTAGATTTATTTCAAAGAAACCTTGTATATCACATTAATTGTATAGATTGTGGTAACCTTTACATTGGGCAAACGTCACAAACTTTAAAACAACGCATAACCCGACATAAAAGTGACATTAGAATCAAACCAAACTCTTGTGCTTTATCAGGACACTCAATTGATTTAGATCACAAAATTGATGTTAAACATCTTAAAATTTTAGAACTAGAAGGAGATACATAAAAAAAACTATTTACGGAAATGTATCATATTTTTTGCCAAAAAAATTGTATAAATAAAAAAACAGATATTGGTGGTCTAAGTTCGATTTTGTAGTTGAAATAACCTGGGATCCTAGCTATTTAAGAATATCCTCAAAAATGTGGATGCATGAATAAGTAAACGCATTCTAATACGTCATTATTAGAAAATGTATACGTGACTAGGAATATTATATTTACATGAAAATCCAACATATTTCAAATAACAAACAATAAATAACAGGCAGTTCGCTATACGATAAGCCTTGAACTATAAGCGACACAAATATGAAATACGTGACAAAATTGCAATGGATATTTGGAAATTCTAAGAAGATACTATGGTATATTGAATGTCGACGTGCAAGGTAGAATGAAAGTACAACAATTGAAACCAGGAAATTTGAGAAATCCCAAGGTTCTACAGAGATAGGTGGAAATTACAAACACGCGATGCGCGCCAATTAGAACGTTGGAAGGTGGAGCTTATAAATAGAATATGAAACTCAAAAATAGACAGTACAGCTTTAACAAAGGCACAAATCACGTCGATTTAAAGTGAAAAGTACGTACTAATAATAATTAGTGAAAGTAAATAATTTATTAAAAGTAATAATTTGAAAGTGCCAATATGTGCAACGAAGAATAGGCCGTTTGTACGCGTAAAACGGCTTCGAAAAAACATCCAAGAAAAGTAAACGGTTGCGAGTAAACATCCAAGTAAACATAGTTGAATAAAGATGCAAGTAAACGTATTTGAATAAAGATCAGAAAAAGGGGTGCGTGTGGATAAATACTCTAAAGGCATATTTAAATGTACGTCTGAAATTACGTCCAAATAAATTATTACATGAAAATATGGAATTACGTGAAGATACTCAAAGCTACTCCAGAAATCCAAGGGAAAAATACAAGCAACCATTAATTCATCATTCTAGTAAATCAAGTGAAGCAGGTCAAGCCGTAACAATCAAGGGGTGCTAACCACAGACACTCTGAGGCAATTCCAGTGACGAGCAAGGAAAACACAGGTTAGACATCTTAAAATTTTAAACTGTTTCAATTTTAATATTTGCTAAATATTATATATCTGTAAGAGTCAACAAAAAAGTCATTTGAGAATTTGAATATAGAGAAATCATCTTTGAACGTTCGAAAGGTACTTTAGGGTAATTACAAATATATTTTTGCTGGCTTTCAGGAAAACTAAATTTGATAAATGTGAGTAATTTATTCAGGGGCTAATTTTTGAATTGAAATAAAACTGAACACATTATCAATTATTATACTGTGTAATTTTGGATTGCTTCATTTAAATTATTTCAACAGATAAAAAGGAGAATATCACAGAAATTTCAATGGTACGCCCAATCGTGGGGCATTTCATAACAATTTTAAAGGGCACACCAACGTAGGGGCTATTTCATAGCAATATTAATGACACCCATCGTATGGGCTTAAATCCTAAAAGGCTATTTCATAGCAATATTAATTGCGCACTAATCGATTTGAAATGATCATTTGGGCTTTGCATAAAAGTCTAAGTTATTATTTTATCCTATTCACTGTAATACGATAGTATTTATCAACTTACCTTGTGTAATTAACTATCTAAAATATTTATATATATATATATATATATATATATATATATATATATATATTTTATCAGGGACTTCATTGTTAACATTAAAACTCTCAACATACCGTTGTGGTAGGTCAAGTACATTAACTAAAGGTCTGCCAACAAAACGAAGTAATTTAAATATGTTTGGATAATTCACTGCTTAGTGGTTCAGTTGTATTTTCGAGGCACATTGGTTACCAGAGATACAACCCTTGTGTTGGAAGTAACTATGTTGGGGTAGTTGGAGCAATCATCTGAAGGAAAAATAAAATTAAAACCGAAAACTTCTGGAACTATACCTGAGTAAAGGTTAGTACACAAACACTCTTAGTTAAATGAATGGATTGAACGTACTGATAGCACGTCTGTGTATAGGTTAAGTTTTAGTTATTAGATTTGTGATATAGTCGATTTTTAATACTTATTTAACACTATTTTGTGTATTTGCAATAAAAACGTGCGTGCTATGTAGTTAGAAATGTCATATAAAATTTGTGTAAAGACTGTGTATATTTGGCTTTTCCATTATTGTAAACGGCATCTTCTTTACAGTTAGCAGTTTTAAATAGGTCCGCGTGCTTTTAGGTTTCCTGTTTGTTTTAGGTTCAAAATAATGTTCGTTTTAATGAATTGTCAGGTATATTATTAAGCCAAAATCACTCTTCTGATCTCCGATTTTGGCACCCCATTGTTATTCCTTCTAGAGTTTTTCCATAGCAACCTTGCGACATACAATTTCATACCCGATAGCATTCTAGAACCCTCTTCAAACAGTTACACTATCCGTACTCATCCCACTGAATTAGTCGGCAACAAACTTTTTATTAGTACAGTCGAGGTTTTTGATATTTTACCGAAACGGGACTTTAGCACCCTGGTGTCGTTACACGCCAAATGTATAGACTCGTTAAATGTATAGATACTCGTTAAAGATGGTCATAGAGAGTATCAAAAAATTTTATGAAAGCATTATTTCTCGGATCCTATTTCAAGCTAAAAGTAAAACACTGTGATGTATGGGGTCTCTCCGTCGCCTTTTTTTTTTAGAGTTACGAACAATTTAAGAACTAGCTAAGCTAGAAACAAACAAATATCTGTTAGTCTCGGGTTACGGGTTACTCGTCGGTGGAAACAACTAAACAATAGATCGTAGAATTAAATGACCTTTGTAAAGATGTGGGTTTTGAATTAAGAAAATGGAGTAGTAATAGGACAGAAGTTTTGTCGGGTTTGCCCAAATCATTCTGTTATTTGCAGTCGTTTGCTTTTGAGCACGACATCAATATTTCTATGAAAATCTTAGGTCTCCAATGGCATCCAACGCTAGATGTTTTTTCGTATAGATTACATTTTAAAAATTGTTTGTATACAAAGCGAAGCATATTATCCATTATAGCCAGAATTTTCGATTCACTTTGTTTTTATGGCAAACGTTTTATACAGAAATTGTGGCTTTTAGAGGTAGATTGGGATCAAGAGCCGCCTATTAATTTACAAATAAATGGAAAAAATTTATATCAGATTTACCCGAAATTTCGAATTTTGCAAATTCCTCGTCAGTTTGTTACAAATGATATGCAGAAATTAGAACTACATGGTTTTTGTGATTTATCCGAAACTGGATTTGCAGCCATCATTTACTTTTGTCAAACTTAAAAAATGTTGTAGTTACGTTGGTTTGTGCGAAATCAATGGAAGTGTCACTTAACAAGATCACACTGCCTAGAGTGGAAGTCTGCAGCGGCACTTTTGGCAGAATTAATAAAACTTGTATGTACGTTTAAACAGACCTTGAAATTTTCAGATATTATTGCTTAAGCTGATACAAAGGTTGTACTTGCACGGATTCAGCGTCGACCCTTAGGGTACCTTTAGTGCTATGGAGATTTAGCGATTTGGATATTTGGGGAATTAGATATTTTCACTTTTAATCATCTAGGGTATTTTCTGCTTCGGGTATTTGGGGAAGTTTGACATATGAAATTTGTTATTGTTTTGAGTTTCCGGATGTTAAGTTTTCAATGTTTGTTGCTAAGCTATGAGTATCTAAAGAAATAACAGATTTCCTATTCATTTCCAATATGTTTAATAGTCAAAACGCAAACTATATAACGTCGAACGAAAAGGTACGGTTAAGGTTGTAACAAAACAAACAAATCACGTGCTTTTCTGAACAAACGCGCATGCTCCGATCTCAAAATAGCCAGAAAAGTTGAACTTGAACCAACTTTTGGGAGATTGGAGATTCGGTGTTTTTGACGTTTCTCGGCGGTGTCACGTGATCATTTTAACCAATAGGATCATTCTCCAGATATCCAAATCGCCAAATCTCCATAGCACTAAAGGTACCTTTATAGACGGTAATTTTCCTCGCGATATTATTGCTCGCATTCAAAGACGTATTCTCCTTGAAAATGGCATCACGTTGCATCAAAGGATAATTCAAAAGAGTCAGCGCGGAAAGGATTATTTTAATCTGAGCTTGTAAATTATCCTCTATGGTGAACGGGCCCAGCTTGGTTAGTAGAATTTTACGGTTATGCTGAATTAAATCGGTCTATTGAGTTAGGTTCGTCGGCTGATGTTGAACGAAGCACTCGCACGCTTCTGGCTGTACCGGAAAGAAATATTTATTTATTAAACAGGTTTCATATTTGCAGAAATCCAAAAAACATTGGTATATTGTCGTAGATTTATATATAATTTGAAGAAAAAATCTAACGAGCGGTGTAATATGTAGAACATTGACCTTAAGCACAAATTAATTAAATTACAATGCTCAACCCTAGCAATAAATCCCCGGGAAACGAATTAAGGTTATTAAAACACTTACCCTGGGTATATTGTTAGGTGTTTCTTCTCAGGGATCGGGGTCCATTCGCTTGGTCCTGTTGTTAGAATTACAGTTGCTTCTACCGGTTGGACTTCTCTGACGAGACGTTAAGGAATGTAAGAAAGGTAGGAACTACAACACTCGCGTCAACACTGCCCGGTACGCTAAGTTATCAATGCGGTAGCTGTGGCGGTATGATAGTCCTTTTGGATAATCGGTGGCCTTTGTTTTTTACGTCTTCTCACACCAGTCGCGTCGACGCACTTCCGTTAGTTTTTGTGCGAAAATGAACTCTTCTCACGCCGGAATCCTGCGTCAGCGCTTAGGTTTGCACTGATAAGCCTGGCGCCGAGATGCGTGTAAATGTTACTATTCCCAAGGTTTCACAACATTGACGGAATTGCACTAATTAAACGGGGATTTTTATAAATATTAAAGTAAAGTCCTTAACTCCTAAATTAAATTTTAATTCCTAAACGCTTTAAAATAAAACGTTACAAATGTCGGGTAAGTCGACATTAGCACTACAAGACTCTCTTAATCTATTAGTCAAACACGTCCAGGGCGAAGTAATGGCAAAAGAAATTGAAAGTTGTAAATCGAATAAACCCGTCTCAAAACAACTACGTCCGTTAAGTCCATTTATAGATAAGAAAGGTAGACACAGGACAATTGCGAACTTGTTGTGTATGTCTCGCTTGTGGAAACATAAAGTGTAATCAATTGAATGCATGGGATGGAGGAGCTCGTTTAAAAGCAGTCCACTGAAAATGTGGAAGTTATTGTCTCACGGAAGTTGGTAAGTATTGTAAAAGCTTCGAAACTTATAATTGGTTCGATTATTTAATTTGCGCACCCCGATGCCAATACAAATATTATACAATAATAACACTTACAGTTCAAGACCTTCGGCGACGAACACCTTTCAGAGTTTCGGTAGTTTGGTTTTCTTAAAATTCTGTTACAATGTTGCCTACAATATCTCTGCAGTGTCCTAAAGGAAAAGGTAAGGAGATATAAACAAGAAACCCGAGCACTATATCGAAACACGCGGTAACACACACTCCAAAAACACCACCGCTTCCGTGAATTCCGGTACTGAAGTATTCAATTTAAGTTCGTGTAATAACTCCATCGTCCTAACACTTACCGGCTGTCTTACAACCAATTGGGATAGATAACTTCGTCACTTCAACTTCGCGTGTTCACATAATTTTCCCAAGAGCGATAAAAATTCCCGTTACGATATTTTAGCGTATTTATGCATACTAAAGCTATTTTATTTTTACCATATAAAAAATAATTTATAAAATATCCAGGACTGGATTCAGGAAACAAGGAATTCCTTTATTTTTATACAAAAGACCATAGACTTAATAATAAATATTAGAGATGGTAACTTTAATAGTCAATAAACCAAACTCATGTTTAGGGTTAATTTACATAACACGTAACACTCGCGGCAAAACTACAAAAAAAAGAGAAAAAATTTTCTTATTCATCCAAGACTGTCCAACTACTTATAACCTAAAGGCCTTAATGACTAAATAGTTTTTAAGCGTGACTTGATTTTTTTTTAAAGCAGGCCACACTAAATCAAGAAATGGAAAGGAGGTAGTCACTAATTGATAGACTACCGCATATAGCACGCACGCACTGTTATTTTTTACCGCAATTCCCGTCAGCAACACATTTTGTCGGAGAGTAAGGGACTTTTCTTAATCTAATATCTTACAGCTTTAAATTGAATTCTTAATCTTAAGGTATAACTTAGCTTAATCAACTATTTGGTTCTATTTATTGATAGAAATTTTTAACTTTACTATTTTTTTTCCAATTTTCATATATATAAACCTTTTAATATATTAATCATTCTGCACAAGATATTTATAAAGAATACAGATGAGTGTCCAAATCTTACCATGTCTGTGTGAAATCTGAATTAAACAAAATTTTCCTATAATTGATTAGACTTACTACGATATTACAAACACAAGTTTTTCCTAAACTCCTTAACAAATTATAATGCTAAAGCCAGTTAGGTTCTTCATTATACAAGTCTTCGCTTCAAAATATCTGTCAATTAAGATTCCCCAAAAAATTTTACCCAATCATAATAACAAAAGGATACTTCCTGGAAGGTTGTTTTGGTTTGTTTTGTATTTTCCTTGATCTTCTTTGTGAATTAAACCACTCATATTTGTTAAAATCGTTTTTATTTACGTTTCGATCCATGACCTAGGATCGTTGTCAAAATAATAAAAATTTCAAGTTTGACATTTATGACATAAATTGGAGGCGACTTTGATTTATTAATGTTTGATATATTTGGTTTGATGAAAATTTGATTAGACGAAAATTTTAAAGTTTAGAGGAATGAGTTCCTTCAATTTATGTTACGCCCGGGGAGCGACTTTGAGGTACCCAAACGCTTAACATGAAATCAGCTGATTTATTTTTATATAGTAAGATTTCATATAAATTCAATAACTTGGGATTGGAAAACATTTTTTAACGTGTTTCTATTTGTACGGTTGAGAAGATGGTTATTAAAGAAGTGTGCGAGTATGTTACCGTAAGGCTTAAGCAGCCGTTCTTTTATACTTATCTTCAGGAGGAAAACTCATTATGATTTAGGCAACCTCTTTGGTAGATTTTAACATGGTTCTGAGGCGAATCTATGGCGAGTTTACACTTGTCAGATACCAATGTTGTTCTACGGATCGCATGCTGCATCTATTGAGCTTACGATAGGTTTCAAAAAAATGTCTCTTTTATGTAAGTACCACGCAAACTAAAACGTTAAAAAACAGCAACACCGTGTTAAACACCGTAATAAATTTATCAAACAGAACTATTAACGACACAGAAAACTAATTCTATCAAAAGTCCTAAACTTTGCAGTAACACCAAAATCAATACCAACATTTGAAGTAATCAGCTGTATTGAGAAAACAACGAACCAACTCGAAGAAGATCAAGCAAATGAATTTAGGGTACGATGCAAAATTGAAATAGAAAAGAATCACAAAATAAAATCAAATGTAGGTAATAACGAAATAAAAGCAATTCGCAATCTAAAAACCATCCCTCATTGAGAAAAATATGGTACACGAGGCAGATAGAAAAGCGCTACTCAACTTACCAAAACGGAGTCAGTAACGCGGAAGGGAAGCACCACTCTTATATGAGGGACGGTAATCTTTGGGACTTAAGACGGGTTAGTCGAAAGAAAAATAAGGTCGACAAGAAGACGGCGAGATGTTAAAATTTTGAACAAGCGTCCTATATGAGAGAGAGAAAGAGAAAAGTTTCCCTAAATGAAAGGAACAAGAAGTCTAAAGGACTCTACCTAGCCAAAGAAACAAAAACAAAACACACGCCCTGCTATTTTCATAACAGAGATATTCAACTCAATGACATCAAAAATCGATACGAGAAAAATACGGTAAATTCAAACCACCGTGATCAATAGCGGTATAAAAAAGCGATAGAGTCTCACACTTATGTTAGACAAAAAAAACAAAAACAATAAAAGTGGAAAGTGCAAATAATATTAAAAAAAAGGATTAGCTTAAGATCGTGTTGTTTTTAACAAATACGCCCTCGTTCGGATGAGAGGTTAAATGGAGGTCCCGTGTGTGAGTGTTGTCACGCTTGGAACAGCAAGGATTCGGCAAAATTCAAAATTTTCCAGGTAAAAAAAAACTCGCTTCCTGGCCAATGTAGTACCTTCGGGTGGAGCATTGGAAAATCACATGTAATGTCTTTAACAAAAAAACACAGTACAGGAAAAAGATGGCCTTTGAAATGTGGTGCTACAAATGTATGATCAAGATATCATGAACAGACAAAGTTAAGAACAAAGAGGAGGTTCTAGAAATACTAGAGGAAGAAAGATATCTGTATACAAAATAGGGGACATAGAATGATAGGACACGTTCTAAGGTATGAGAGAATAGTGTGATATATATTAAAAGCGAAGAAGGGAGAAAAAGAGAAGTAGAGGTGGACTTAGATTAAACTATTGCAGATGTAGGCTGTGGGAATTTCAGGAAAACGTGTAGGTTAGCTTAGAATAGGAAACAATTGAGGTACGCGGCTAACCAGTTCCAGGACTGGAGACCTAATGAAGGTGAAAATTTTAAATTTTCGAACTTTTGCTATCTCAAACAAAGTAGGGATCTTTAACATACGTGACAACACTCAGACACGAAACCTACATCTGAACGAGGGCGTATTTTTGTGAAAAAATTTCGCGTGACATTTTCCAAACGGTCTATGATTTTTTCCTGGAATCTTCTGAAGAGCAAGGTCTCTACATTTGATTCCCCAATGCTACGCGCAAGGGTACTACATTGACCAGGAAGCGAGTTTTTCTTTGACCTGGAATTTTGAATTTTGCCAAACCCTTACTGCTCTAAGCAAGGTGAAAATCTTTAAAGTACGTGACAATACTCACAAACTGTAGCTACATTTTACCTATCATCCAAACGAGAGCGTATTTTTGTAAAAAATGCTCGTGTAACATTTTTCAAGTAGACCGTGTCGGAATTTGAACTTGGGAACTTAGGCTTAGTAGTCACACGTAAACTAACTGAGTCACAGAGCCACCTCAAGAACAAGGACTTGAACATCACCCAAAAACAATGGATGAACAATGGCGTCAATAATTTGCGAAGTTTCTGCAATACCAACAGACATGGCGCATAGAACAATTGAATACTAATGGGAGAGACTGAATTGGTGTGTCAATAATGAAAGCTTCCACTTTTTAGATAAAATATGTAAACCCATTTAATTCAAAACTAAAGGAACTTTTTCTGAATGCAGCTTGGTTTGGCTTGTATTAGCCTGTGACCTTCCTTTGAAATATTTATAATCATATTTCATTTTAATAGTTTTTGCATTAGTAAATCCAACCAATGTCTTTATTTATTTTTTAAAATATAATCTTTGGAATACTAAAGGATACTAAAGTAAAATTATTTTATCAGATATGGTTTATACTCAAAGATTGTCAATTTTATTATGTCAGTTTTTAAAGGCTAGAGATGATGTTATCTTAGCAACTTTGTTTTAAAGTAGTAATGTTTATGATTTATTTGTTTTGATTAATAATGTATTGCGTTGGCGCCCCGGTGATCTCATTGGCGGAGTATAAGAACTTCATAGGCAGATTTATGCCGACTTGAATAAATAGAGTTCCAGTTTCTGGTTGAAGTTATAATAGCTGATAATACTTAGAGATTAAATAGAAAGAAACGACACGAGATATTCTCTTTTGCAGTCTTAAGTCATCCATCCTAAGTTTGCCGAATATATCCTTAATTATGTTATGAAGAAAAGATCCATTTTTTAGAACACTTTGTACCCAACATCCAAACCATTAACATGTCACTTTAGTAGGTCAGTTACCTTTGGCTACAAGGTTATCGAACAAGGCTGAAAGTAGGCTAATTATGTTTAGATAATATCATACCAAATGGGCTATTTTTAGTATTAGGGGCATATTGGTTCCCAAATCAACAACCTTGTGTTGGAGATAAACATGTTGAGAATGGCAAAGTCACTATAGGCAGCTTATGGTATTCACTTTAATGACAGTCAATCACTTCTCGGATAATTATAAATACATTTGAAACTACGTTAGAGAGTGGTGAAGGAGGGGGGGATGGATGGCGGAGGGCGGATGGGTGGGAGAGGGGTGAGAGATGGAGAGAAAGGGGGAGTGAGAGATGAAGAGAGGTGGGAGAGATGGAAGGGGGAGAGAGAGAGAGAGAATTTATACTAAATAAACGTTTGTAATTTATTACATGAACTGAGAAAACGTATTTGTAGTACGTCTTAGTGTTTTGGTTAAGATTCTAGTTAAGTAAATTTCCGCTGTGCTTGATTTTTAATACTTGCTTCAGACTGTAGTTGTAATGAAAACGGAAGTGTATTACATAGTTAGAAGCAAGTGTATAGTGTAAAAACATGTTCATATTTGTTTTTTTCCAATAATATAACGGTATAGTTGCAGTTTTGCTGTAATAAATCGTTTTGCAATTATCTATAAGCGAGAGTAAGTGTCGTCCAAGATATTTCGCGATCAAGACGTATTTCAACCCTGACAACACTCTAGAACCCTCTTCAAACACTCACCCGTCCCACTGAGTTTGTCGGCACCCATTTTTGTTAGTACAGTCGAGGTTTTCGGTAATGCATTGAACCAGGATTTTTAGCAGAGTACTTTACCGAGTTTTTCTGTGCATTATCAATTAGATTTCCTAGGGGTCAAAACTGTACGTAACAAGCCTTCTAAATCCGAGCGTTTCTTCTGACCCATCCTGTATATATTTTAATGATTCGGTATAAATTTTTTTTATAAAACAAGTATTTGATCGGTAGTCAAATTTAATATCTGCTTTTATGACATGTTTATTACCGTTTGCACTGTCATATGACATATTTTCATTGGCCTAGATTTAGTACAGATTAAGTGTTCTTAATTATTATTGTGTATCGCCAATGTTACATAGTTACTGCGTTAACTAAAAATTAATTCTTAATCTAATGCACAAATAGCTTTAGTTTAAGTGTACTTTTAACGTTTATTTTTTATTTCATCATGGAGAATTCAATACAATGGACTTACATAAAAATAAAATGTGGATATGTAAGGTCTACTTACGTAAAAAGTGAACTAAACATTTTAACACACAATCGCTTAACTTTACACTGCAGTATATACTGTTGCCAAACTTTAGTAAAATAGTTTGTTATGAGAGTTATATATTTAATCAATCATATTCCCATTATACATTAAATTTATGTTATTAAGAATTAAGCCATTAGCAAATACAAACATACGCAAAATAGATAGGATAAACCACATATAAACAAATAAGATAGTGAAAAGTTAATCAATAATTAAAGAAAATCCTGCTTGCTTTATAAATTAATATAATTAATTTATATATTGTTATAGTTCTTAAGCTGAAATCAAAATAAACAAGTGGAAGGTTTGTTACGGTATTCTGCGCAAACACGAAAGAAAACGGTAGAAATCAGTAAAGAAATCGTTTACGCCGAACACCGCAACAAAACGGTGACAGAATGGTAGAATTCGGGCTAGCTCAAAAATGTCGTAGAAGGGCGTGGATGAAGTAGAAAGAACACATTGGAAACCTCAGTAAAACTATATTGTCAACATACAATCTCGAAAAGCTATTTACAAAAACAAAGAATCCAATAATTTGCGAAATTGTTTCTTACAGCGTAATGGTAAACAAAACGTTATAACATATAAATATAACATTGGTAAGCAAATATAACATCTTAGAATCTAAATACTTACTTAATGGTTCACCTTAAATATATATATATAAAAGAAAATTAAACATAAACTTTACAATAATTCTAGGAAAAGAAATATACATAATTTGTACATTCTGCGTTTGTTAAGTGCACTTCCTCAAGAAGTACTGAAACATTCCTAACCTAATTAAACTAATCAAGTGTCAACTACTTTTGTTACGTTTATTTTCCGCATAAATTAATTACCCTATTCTTCTCCCTTGTTCATTCATTACTCGTTCGAATAAACTCCGTTTCAATCCTTAAAGTCTTCAACAACCCCCTATATAGTGTACCTGTTCAGTATAAGCCCGCTTAACATAATTAATAATAAACACGCTTTCGAATAAATTCCTCACTCAAATCCCTTTTGCTTTTACAACGAAAATGTAATCGATAAATTAAATAGTCTATGCCTTGTGTTATGTATCCGGTAATCTCTTAAATTCTTCAATAACATCCTGTTTACAATAATAAATACGCTTTCTACAAATTTTCATTTTGAATTAATTTATTTCCAAACGACAAGTTTATACTACAATTAAATAGTCATATCCTGGTTTTAGATACCCGTTATCTTGGTATACCTTACGACCGCCGTATAATGGTTTTTTCTATTGTTCCATTGTAACGACTTGTTGAAACAAGGTCGCGCACTATCCGCGATAGGCCGAGTTTTCCAGTTTTACCGCGCTTTGATAAGCTTTGTTTGAACCATTGTTGAATTTGATGCTACAGCTTGTACGTCGAAATATTTTCTACATTTTATTCGTCTCCGTAATTCAAGCGATGCATGTTTTTCTGTTCACAACTAGGAGGTGTTTTGCGTGTATTCGCTTTTTTAGCCGGAGGCCAAATGGATTCTTTCTTTATGTAGAACAACTGCTTTTGTCTGTAGACCAAGTACTTTTTTCCGTAGACCGCTGCTGCAATTATGGTAGCAGAATAGATGTATGCTGACGACCATGGCGTTTCTATGCCGACTCACCCTCGACAGCTTGCAAGCTAAGTATCAGGACACCTACGGGTATGCAACTTGTTTTCTTTTGTGTGCGTCAATGGCATATTCCGTATCAACGTTTGGTGTAGTTATGTGACAAGAAACGTCACATTGTAGAACTATTGTTTGTTGCTGCGATTCGATATTATCGCTCTACAGGTGCGATGTACTATTTTTAAACATGCTTGTCAAAAGAACGCACACATTTATTCGCTTCACGGACTAGTTTATTTTACAAAAACTAATAGGCTGATATTTTAAAAACGTTCGACAAAAACTCTCACACGTTAATTCGTTCCTACTAATTAGTTATTTTATAAAAGTATTAGCTTTCACTGTTTTTATTTGCTACAGATTAATTTTATTTTGTGTAAATACGAGATGCACACTTCGTATCTAGATTCCTAAATAGTCCGTATAATATAATTGTTGGTTGTAAAATAGTAACGCTTAAATTATTTTCCTTTTGCTTGTTTGTATAGAATCCTTTATTTATTTTTATGTATTAATAGATAATCGTGGGCGATGTACTATATTTTTTTGTTTTCTTGGTATGTAGGCGAATCCTCCCACTCTCCGCGTCTGGTAGTTAGCCTGGTATCTACTTTTCTTTCGGCTACGTCTAGGTACATAGCACTTTTAAATTTATAAGTAAGTTGTTTACGTTAAAAAGACAAAAGAAACAGTTAGAAACGGACTCTAACATAAACTTTGATTAACTAATTTTTAATTTATGGAATGATTACATAGTCTCTTGTGCATTATGAATGTGAGTTCTGTAAGGTGGTGTTGATAATTTGCTGGATAATCATAAGTAATAATAGCAAATAAAAGTCTATTCTTCACAGTAGCATCAAAAAAGATTACGAAAACAGAAAACTGTAACTTGAGCAATCGGTTTCGTGCTGGTCTTATCTTAGGGCTGGAAAAATGCGGCTGCATTTCTCTATAAGCTGGTTGCTGGAACCACTAACTCAATTCATACTAGCACAGAAAGCATTTTAGTGGCGCCACTTTATAACATGTCTCTTCGGAAGAAGATGTATTCAATCTTGTCTTTCAAAGCACGGTCTCTATTTTATAAGGACAGAACCATGTATGGGGTAGATATTTGGCTTTCAAAGATATCGCCAAAGAATCAAGTGTGCAAAATTCCCAGACAACAGCTGCCGAAATACAAACTGTAACAGCTTGCCAACAAGGATAGCGCAATTATCAAAGAATTTTTAGACAAAGAAAAATAATCTTATTATTTTTAAACATCTTAGCAGCTGCAAAATAACAGTATGTTTATAGATTACAAACCCATTGTAAGCAGGTGCAAAGTGGCCTTATCTTTTAGAAGAAAGCTCATGCATTTACGTGCAGTTTTTAATTAAAATGTAGTCACTGCAGGTGGTTGGAAATACTGCAACTACTTTGTAACGTAACGTTTCCTAAGCAGCTGTTTGCTTTTATAAGACAAAATTATATAGAATAATTACTTGGGAAATTTTATTAAATAACACTAATTTCAAACGCTAGGAAATCGAGCTTGTTGAGCAATTTTAGGGTGTTTTAAAAAATGAATGCAGAAAAAATTATTTGCAGTGTTTTGAACGTAACAGGTTTTTACTAAAACATAATGTGGTTAATTATACGCATCTAGTGAATAAATTCTGTAAATGTTTGTTACTTATCATATGGATTATTGTAAGAAATTTTAAGAACAAATTACAGGATCTTTCTAATTAATAAATAAAAAGATTATATTTGCAACCAAAAAGTTGAGTTAACATGCAAGCATTCCTAAATATAAGTTTTAATATTGTAAAATAACTGGAGATAGTTTAATTTTCCTTATCAATCTTAGAATCCAATAACGTCACATGACTTTTACATTGAGAGGTGCGATTTCCAAGAGAAAACGGGAGAGCGTTAAATTTAAAGTATATTTATACATGTCAGCGGACGCATGAAGACAGAACCAACGCACTTTTGTACATTTAATGGGTTTTCCAATTCAAAAACGATTAGTGATAATGGGTTTTCCCATTAGAAACGATTAGTGGTAATGGGGTTTCCCATTAAAAAACGATTAGTGTTCATGCGTTTTCCCATTAAAAACGATTAGTGTTATGAGTTTTGCCATTAATACAATTAGTGTTAATTGAATTTCCGATTAAAAAACGATTACTGCTAATGGGTTTCCAATTAAGAAACGCCCAGCTCCTAGAGGTTTTTTTAACGATTTGTTAAACGTATCTGATCCAGAATTTCCTGGACTATCTAAATCTGTTTGAATTTTTAAAATCGAATTACCCTTTAAAGAGCTACACCCCTTTGGAGCCCCAATATTCTTGCTCATTTAGTTTTTAATAATCCTTTTAGCAACCTAAGATGCGCTTCTGATTTAGAATTTCTTGGGCAATCTAAATCCGTGGAATTTTACAAATCGGACTACCTCTCGCTTAGACGCAACCTCAAATCCCAATATTGTTAACACTTTGGTAGCAAAAAATAGGATTCTAAATATTTATAATTTTTTCAAATAAGATCAATTATAGAAAGTCTTAAAAGCTACCAATTTTTATACATAGATCTTTTAGGGTTCCGCACCTTATAAGGTATAACGGAACCTTTATAAGATCACCCTCGTGTCCGTCCGTTGTCAGTCACAGAGGTTTTCTCGAAAACTATATAACGTAGGAATTTGAAATTTGGCACAATGTTAGGTCTTTATGCGCGCATATATATCGGCAGTCAGAAAATAGAAAAAAATATTTTTAGATTAAAATGGCGGGAGTTAATTCGGTCAAAAGAAAAAAAGTTTTAATAAATATATCGTGTGAAGTATCATTTGAAAGAGGATTCTAAAAAGCTTCTAAAAATATTTTTTTATAGTTTTCGGTCCAGTAGTCTTCATGATATAGCTCAAAATGTGCCAAAAATGACCGCCCCCTCTGTTCTCCTACATTTACAAAGCTAAAATTTTGATTTTAATAGGGATAGTAGCTATTGAGTCACAGATTATCGAAAAACTGCTAGTTTTTTTGACAGTGTAATAGTTGCTGGGAAAAATTTTTTAAACACAGTAATAGACAACGTATTTACTAATGTACCAGTACAATGTGAGACAATATATTCATTTTTCAGTTATCACAATCAAATTTTGATAAGATTTAAATATACATAAAAAATAAAAACAGCTTAATTTGGTTTATTGATTGCTCACTGTAGAATTAGTACGGAACCGTAGTAGTGCGAGCTCGACTCGCTCTTGGCTAACTTTTTTTAATATCTGAGACAATGTAGATTTTTATAAAACATTTAAACCTTTTCGAAGAGAAAGGAAACCTAATACAACGCAAGCTAAATAAGAAACATTAATTGTTATCATTAGAAGCGGTACTCTGCTGCGGTTTTTCGAGTTTCAAACTATTGCGCAATCGTTTAATATGGCATGATTACGCGGCAAATTGTATCAAATACCAAACACGTTTAAAAATGATACAATTCTTAACTTACAATATAAATAAAGCAATGTACTCACTTAAAACGCGTCTTGCAGTTATATCCCAGGGCCATCTCCTTGTTCTTTGGGCGTGGGTCGGCTACGCCATTGTTGTTACAGATTCATTCGTCCATCCTCTTTGTTTGTAGGGGGGCAGCAAGGATAACCAGGTAGAAGGAACGACAAAAGGTAAGAGATAAGGAACCTACCACCTGAAAAGAGAAAAGACAGACACGCAACACAGGTAGCTGTTTTCGGCTTCAGGCCTCGTAGTATAATGGCGTCGTATCACACACCGCGCACTTGTGTCCTTTACTCCGTGCCTGCGCATTCTTTTGCGCAAACGCAACTGTCCGGAATGACGGAAATTAACAAGTTTATTTGAAAATATTCGCGGGAATTTACTCACATATTTAATAATGTACATTTCCAAGTTTGGAATGTAACAACTCATGTACTTAATTTTAAACTGGGAAGGTTAAACTTTTATAATTAGCTTCCATTGTCAGCACCCTAAAGTGCATTTGAATAAACCTGAAGATTCAAGTTAAAACGCGCGTTTTCCCTAAGTAATTTGTTTGTTATCCGAGATTGTCGTAAAAAGCAGCCTTTCTAACGGCGTTTGTTGGTATAGAAACGCAAACACGTGCATTCTACTGTTAGCAGGTTTTGAACACTTATCTGAAAATTTTTTCGAGCCTTTGTGCATCCTATTCAATGTTTTTTTAAAAAGGGATAAGTTTTACACCTGCTTATAAAGCTAATCAGCAAACTGCTTGTTAATTAGATTATTTATTAAATGAAAACTGATATTTTATTTTAAATAAATGAGAAAGAATTTTATCATAGCTTAGAATATGCAAATATTTTGAAAGATTGAATGGTTTTTAATTCCTAGGGTAGGCTAGGAATTTTACATTCAAATTTAATTTGAGCAAATATATGTATATGCAACTTTCTTACAAAATCACTCACTTACGTTTTAAAACCGCTGCAGATTTTTTAAATTTGTCTTTTATAGTATCAAGAATTTTAAAGAGATCTATTTTATACACCAAATACTAATTTTTTTCTTACAGCTTCTTGCATAAATTGAAGTTTGCGTTTATTTGCGATAAAGTCTAAGACGTCCGCCATATTCACACTCCAGATGTTAACTATCCGTCTACGTTTCTCCCGATATATATGTATATATATATATATATATATATATATATATATATACTCGTCAAAATTTTTCCTGTATCGTTCTTCATTCTAATCAAAATCTTTCACAGCAGTTACAAAACGTGTTTTGAGTCACCACTATTCCAACATCGTATGCATATTTCTGTAAATTTTGTAAATGGCATAGCACCGCCAACATGATTTAGAAAGATATTGTAACAGGCTACTACTACCGCGTTTCTCTAATTTAAAACAAGTAATAACAAACGTCTTTATTACTCACTGTTCACAAGTCTAATTAACAGTATATGCCTTGTTTATAGATGTTTTCAGTCCACTTAACAATGAAGCACTATTACACTAATGAATTACAAGCACTAATATCTTCTTAAGCTAAGTTCTTAACCATAGGTTTATTAACAACACTAACACAACTATTTATTTATTATACACTTCTATCTATTTATGTATACTACATGCTGTATTTACATTAGACACAGCATATAACATTTATGTATATTCTTAAACTTCCAAAAGCTCAAGTACGTTTACTGTACACGATATAATTTATATTAGACATTCAAGTATAGACTGCCTCTTGCATTTATTAGCGGTCTTATATATACTCTGAGTTAAAGATATGACTCATCCTCTAGTAATTACGAGAAGCTTAATGGGCCATTGAGAATAAACAGTGCTGGCGGCGTTTTGTGTGTTTGATTGCTAGAAGAATTCTCGAATCCTGAAGACTATGCAGAGTCTACTGCGCTGGTGTGTTTGACGGGTTGCCTAATAGTAGCTCGCAACACTACCCCCCCTTTAAAACCGTTACGTCTCGTAACTGTAAATACATTTTGAAGCCAATTCGATGAATGATGACGGTATCGGCAGCTATCTCCTCTGGTGCATCCACCGCGTCGTTGGAAATAACAGTCAACACTTTTCTTGGTCTTGGTAGGCAACCGGTTGATAACAACAAAGAAGGACCTGGACGTTGGTTTCCTGGAAAACTACTTCTAGCATATTTCGGACTATCCTCCAATTTAAACGATCCAGTCCACAGCCTAGCTTGGGCACCGCTAGTTTCGTTACTCCATTTTCCATCATCTGCGCCTTAAGATTTAGCAAATCCTCCCATAGATGTCCATAACTAGGTCTCTGCCATGAAGAATTTTTGGTGACCAGATAGTAAACATAACGATTTTTATCGTGAAGAACCAAAGCTTTTCCTACAGCTGGCTGCTGTTGTACTAATTCTTCCACACATCCAAACTTTTTCTTGAAAACAACAGCTATTCCCCTTGACATTTTCAAATCTTGAGCTACGCAATTGCAAGGGAATACTCTTCTGGTGCTCTAAACAGATCTTGCTGTGTTTCTACATTTGGCTCATGATTAATAACTTGTTGAACACCATTCTCATTATTTAGGCCTTCTTGGTTACTGCCAGGGTAGGATGTTAAACGGTCAAAGTGTACCACTTTCGGTTTACCACGGGAGAGCTTCTGATCCGGTACACTACATCATTAATCGTTTTCATCACTTCGTACGGGCCTTACCATTGTTTTTGTAATTTTGGCGACAACCCGCGCTTTCTTTGTGGATTATACAACCACACTAAATCTCCAGGTTGATAACCACCTTCTGGTGCTCTCGTGTCATATTGTGATTTCATTCGATCGCTTGCTGCCTGGATATTCTTTGGACGTTTTCGTGAATGCTATTTGATCTTTCACGAAGCTTACTAACGTAATCTTCACCTGCGATCTCTTCTCCAGGTTTAAATCGAAACTGAAGATCACATGGTAGCCGTAATTCACGTCCTAGCATTACGCAAGCGGGCGAGTATCCTGTGCTGTCATGTACCGAAGATCGGTACGCCAGTAGGAACAAATGTAAATATTCGTCCCAGTCTCGTTGATGTTCAGAGACAACTTTGGCCAGGTACTTTCCTAACGTTCTGTTCATTCTTTCAAGCATTCCATCCGATTGGGTATGAAGTGGCGTGGTTCTAGTCTTTCTGATTCCAAGATGCTTGCAGACGTTTTGAAACAACGCTGATTCGAAGTTTCTACCTTGATCGGAGTGTAATTCCAACGGAACTCCAAAACGACAAAACAACTCCCTGACTAGTACATCTGCAACCGTCTCGGCCTCTTGATTAGGTATAGCATATGACTCCGGCCATTTGGTAAAATAATCCATTGCAACCAAGATGTATTTATTTCCTTACTCTGATTCAGGAAACGGACCAGCTATATCAATGGCTACCCTCTCAAAAGGATTCCCCACGTTATACTGTCTCATTGGGGCTTTCCGTTTTGTTACCGGGTCATTTGCAGAGGCACACAATTCACATTTCCGGCACCACTCCTTCACATCTTCTTTGCAGTTCACCCAATAGAATCTTTCTCTCACTCTTTCGAGAGTTCTTTTCACGCCAAAGTGCCTTCCGGAAATACCATCGTGCAAGTGCTGCAACACTTCCGGCACTCTGCTTCTCGGCACTACCACTTGAAGTCTCTCAGTGCCATCTTCACATTCCAAGCGTCGTTTCAAGATTCTATTTCCAATCATCGAGGAGTCCCACTGTGCCCAGTATGCCTTCAGGCTTCTACTTAAAATACTAATTTCTTCCCAAGCTGGTCGTTGTCCTCTATTTTTCCACTCAATAATGCGTCCCAATTCGGCGTCCTTCTCCTGGTCTTCTTGTATTCTTTCGGGTTGCCAAATATCATCGGTCACCGTCATTCTATGGATGACACTTATCTTCTCTTCCATCTTGGAGCAATGATTGCAGTCCACCGGACAAGGTCTCCTTGATAGAGCGTCTGCATTCAGATGGCTGGTTCCTACACGATGTTCTGTGTCAAAGTCATATTCCTGCAGCCGCTCTATCCACCTTGCAACTTGCCCTTCAGGATTTCGAAACTGCAGTAACCATTTTAGTGCAGCATGGTCTGTTCTCAACAGGAATTTACGGCCGTATAAGTACTTATAAAAGTGCTTTATGGATTTGACGACGGCCAGCAGCTCCCTTCTTGTCACACAATAGTTCCTTTCTGGACGCGACAAAACCTTACTGAAACACCCAATAACTTTTTCTTGTCCGTCCTGCACTTGAGAAAAAACGCTTCCTCTAGCTGTGTTACTGGCATCGGTATCCAACACAAATTTCCCCTCCATCCGCGGATTGCTCAAAATTGGTGCTGTAACTAGTAGCCGTTTCAGTTGTTCAAATGCACTGTGCAGTCGTCATTCCAATCATATTCTTGTCCATCTTCGGTTAATTTCGTTAACGGTTTGGCAATGTTCGCAAACCCAAGTATGAAACGTCGGTAATATGTACACAATCCTAGAAAACTGCGTAGTTGGTGTATATCTGCTGGTGTAGGCCACTCTTTTATTTTGTCAGGGTCAGCTCTTATTCCGGTCTCCAAAACGACATGTCCTAGGTATTTCATCTCTTTTCCAAATAGGTGGCACTTCTTGGGGCTCAATGTAAGGTTTGCCCCGCGTAATTTTTGGATTATCTCCTCTAGGTTCTTAAGATGTTCTTCAAAAGACCGGCCTAACACTATCACGTCGTCCAGGTACACCAAGCATGTCTTCCAGGACAGTCCACGCAGTATCGACTCCATTGTTACGACACGAGTAGGAATATGTATATTTACAAACATTTGAACGAGACGGCCTGCGTGCCACAACCAGTCTCGCCCCACCTCTGGGCAGTGTTAAAGCTAGGAGAAGTTGTTAGACCGCGAAAGAGTGAGCATTAAAAAGACGCGCTCCCGCAATTGTAAATTGTAACATTGGTATTCAGTTATTAATAAATTCATTATTATTTTTTGTATGTCAGTGTTGTCAATTACAGCAAGCTTCGTAAGCTCCTCGATATACAGTCCATTGCTCGTAGTGTGAAGGCAACTCGTTTAAATTAGGTCTACCGTGACCTCCTCGTTCAACAAACATTGCTTTCACGTACACGCGGTTGTGAATGTTATTATATCGTTGATTACTTGCAACCACTCAATCTCGAACCACTGAGCTACATTCTCGAAACACGATCATTACATTTGGTCCATCGATGCAGGATCGTAACGTTTGTGGCCTCCTGTTTGTTTAATTATCTATCAAAAAACTCAGAAAATCTAACAATAATTAGTGCGTCTATTGCTAACTCGTTCTCGTATATGCGAATTCATATGGTGCTATCGTGCTTCAATGTATCGCATATGGTAACAAACATTCTTATCGGGCTAGAAGTGAAGCGTATCTTCACAGTCTAATATCCTCAGGTAAACCAGTGCGACAAATATTCGAAAATATTCTGGTTTACAAGTGTTCCGTCCTTTTCGTACATTAGAGCAAGGAGGAAACCACGATTTCGAAACAAGCTGCAAGGGCAACCTACAATCATTGGAACTTGTAGATAGCGGCGATAAACGATATACGCCGATATTTCTCGAATGCAGCAACCCTAGTGGAAGGAGGTCCACTACATTCATCATGTGCTTTGTGTTTACATTGGTTCAACCCGTAGTTTGAACTTGAATATAATACAGGTAATCTTGCCTACGATAAAGGTCATTACACTGTTGTTATTTCACCCTTTCCTTTAAATTAAACCCGTTTTCATTCAATAATACTTTAACATCATGGCACATAATCCAGACTTGGATTTAATTCACGGACAAATTAAGAAATACAAAACTAAACGTTCTTATCTAAAGCGCTCGTTTACGATTCTTGAAAAATATTTATCGGAAGAAATTTCCCAGGAAACTCAACAAAAAGCTTCGCGACAATTTGATACATGTAGTAAATTAATTGACGAACTTGAATCTTATTTACAAAAAATTTACAATCTTGATTTTGATGTAGAATTTCAAGATTTATTTAATGAACAAATGGAAACTGATACGATGTTTTCTACGTTACAAGCTAAAATCAACGCGTTAAATATTAATAAACCAGAACAAAAACCTGTTGTTCCTCAACCAGAAATTAATCTCAATACTTTTGCTAATCGCTCAGTAGCAGCGAGGTTACCGTTTTAAATCTCCCTTATTTTTCAGGAAAATTTGAAGAATATTTCTCGTTTATTCAGGTATTTGATTCTTTAATAGGTTCAGACCCTTCATTAAGTCCTTTGGACAAATTACAGTACTTGATAGGATGTTTAAAATCGGAAGCAAGGGAAACTATAAAATGTTTGGAAATTACGCCTGAAAATTACGAAAACGCAAAACAGATTTTACGTGATCGATATGAAAATGAAAGAGTTATTGTTACAAATCACATTCGATCAATTTTGAACTGCCCGCCTTACATAAAGAGTCTTATCAGGGACTACGTAATATTTTAGATATTGCCTCGCAACATTTAAGGTCTCTTACTGCCATGGGGAGATCTGTTGATAAATGGGACGATATGTTAGTTTATCTAATAACCTCGAAACTTCCTCTTACAACTCGTAGTGAGTGGGAAAATAAATTAACGTCCACGAATGTACCTACATATAAAATGTTATCTGACTTTTAACACAAAATGTCACGCTTTAAATGCGATAAATTCTCGTGAAGCTAGCGATAACACTAGTTTCAAACGACAATTCACAAAAAATAATTACAAGCCCGCGTCTTGCAGTTTGACTCTAAACAAACCAAGTAATTGTAATTATTGCACAGAAAGTAATCACTTTACAAATCAGTGCTCGAATCTTTTAAAACTTTCTGTCGAAGCTCGTATAGAAAACGTTCGTAAAAAGCGTTTATGTCTCAATTGCCTTAGGCCAGGTCATCCTGTGCCCAATTGCAAATCCTCTAGATGTCGAAAATGTGGTGCCTTGCACAATACAATTCTGCATTTAGATAAGGTGAATGCTAACGGTAATACTCGTAAGCCACCTTCACAGGAAGCTAAACGCGAAGCTTCTTTAAACTCGAATCATTCTGAGTGTGCTTCTAATGGCCAGAGCCCTCAAGATGAAATTCACGTATTACACGCAATACAAAACCCGTGTAATATCGTATTATCTACTTGCTTAATCGAAGTAAGAGATGTTACAGGATGTTATCAAAATGCAAGAGCTATACTAGACTCTGCTTCACAAATAAATATTATCACTACTGATTTAGCAAAAAAACTAGGTCTTCCTACAAACAAAATAAATCTGCCAATCACGGGCATTAGTGATAACACCACGAACTCGAAGTTAGTTATCAAGGCTAACGTACGCTCAAAATACACAAAATTCGAACTCGATTTACAATTTTTTGTGTTGAATAAAATATCTTCTAATTTACCCATAAAATCGTTTGATGCAAATTTAATGGATGTTCCGCCCAATTAGCAACTCGCTGATCCTGAATTCAATGAATCTCGAAGGGTAGATATTTTAATAGGTGCTCAAGTATTTTATCGTTTACTGAGCATTGGTCAAATACGTTGTAGTAACGACAAGGTTACTTTACAAAACTCGGTCTTTGGATGGTTGATTTCGGGAATCGTCCCAAATCAATACGCTTATCCCGCTGTATGTAATTTAAATACATTACGCCAGTTAGACAAAACATTACACAATTTTGGGAAGTCGAACACATTCCTGAAATTCCAATTAAATCTCAAGAGCAATCAGAATGTGAAAACATTTTGAAAACACAATTAAGCGCGACAGTTCTGGCAGATTTGTGGCATCTTTGCCTTGGAAAACTAGCCCAGAAGCATTAGGTGATTCGCTAGAAATAGCCAAAAAACGGTTTCTTAACCTCGAACAGAAATTAACAAAAAATCCCGAGATTGCAAGAAACTATCGTGATTTCATGCAAGAATATTTACAGCTCGGCCATATGGCAGAAATTGGTAATATTGATGATTGCAACAGCAATGGTTATTTTTTACCGCATCACGCAGTTTATAAAAATGAATCTTTAACATCAAGAACTCGAGTGGTTTTTGATGCCTCATGTAAAACTACCTCAGGGATGTCGCTGAACGATATTTTAATGATAGGTCCCGTAATACAAAATGACTTATTTAGCATTCTAATACGTTTTAGGTTCTATAAATACATCATAACCTCTGACATTTCCAAAATGTACAGACAAGTTTTAATCGATCCACACGATACTCCATATCAAAAAATATTATATCGATTCTCTCGTGATGACAAAATTAAAATCTTTGAATTAAAAACGCTTACGTATGGGACACGCCCCGCTTCTTTCATAGCTACAAGGTGTTTGCTTGAGCTCGCGAAACCCTTTGAATTTTCGAACCCCGAATTATATAGGGTAATTACAAATGATTTTTACGTAGACGACCTAATTACGGGTAGTAATGACGAAACAAAATTATTACAATTACGCGATAATATTTTAAGTGTTTTAGATGCAGGTTGTTTTCCATTGCGCAAATGGAACTCGAATATTGCAAATCTTTTGAAGGACATCGAGTCCGACCAAGAAAACTTGGTTATAAAATGCAAAGATGGTGAGAGTTTTAAGACTTTGGGTATCTTTTGGTCTCCCATCTCCGACACTATACAGTATAGTACTCAACTAAACTGCAGTAAAACTCAAATTACAAAACGTATGATTCTTAGTCATATTGCGAAAATCTTCGACCCTCTAGGATTACTTGGTCCTATAATCACGATTTCCAAACTGATCATGCAAGATCTTTGGAAAATTAAATCGGGTTGGGATGAAGTTGTTCCACCTGATCTCCTTAATCGATGGATAGCGTTTTCATCGTGTTTAACTGATATTTCTAAAATTTTTATACCACGAAAACTTATTTTAACAATAATTCCTGCATTGAGCTTCATTGTTTTGCTGATGCCAGCGAACGTGCTTATGGTGCTTGTATTTATGTCAGAGAAATAACCTCTGATAATTTAATAAATTGTGCTATTCTGTGTGCAAAGTCACGTGTAGCTCCTCTAAAACTATAAGCTTACCGCGTCTTGAACTCTGTGCTTGTCTGTTGCTTGCACAGTTAGTAGAAAAATTCGAACGGTTTCCAACACAAAATTCTCGTCTGTTAGTTATTATACTGATTCTACAATCGCGTTATCTTGGATAAAATCGTGTCCAAGTCGTTGGAAGGCTTTCGTAGCGAATAGAACTACAGAAATAAAAAACATTTCTGACACAAATTCTTGGTATCATGTTGATACTCATTCTAATCCCGCTGACATAATTTCAAGGGGTTGTTTGCCCTTAGAGTTATGTAACAACAAAATTTGGTTCAATGGGCCCAAGTTTTTATTCGATGTGAATTTCAAACCTAAAATATTTAACACGAAAAACCAAATAAATTTACCGGAAATCAAGGTGCTCGTTACAAATGTTAATTTTTCCAATGAAGAATTAATTGCTTTCACAAGTAATATTTTACGAAATATTCCAGCTTTACTAAACTAATTAGAATAATCGCCACTTGCAAAAGGTTTATTTTAATTGCAAAATAAATCTAACAAAATCATTACAGAATTATCTGTGAATGAGCTAAATGAAACCGAAATGATTTTAATTAAACTCGACCAAAAATTAATTTTGGTAACGAAATTAAATCTTTAAAAATTCTCAAGTTATAACTAATAATTCAAAATTCTATCTTTGAATCCTTTCTTGGATAAAAATCAAATTTTACGCGTAGGAGGACGCTTGCGTCATTCTAACTTAAAATACGATAATAAACACCCCATTTTAATAGCAAAGGGTTCACTTTGTGATTTAATTATTTTAAACGCGCATAAAAGAGTTTGCATAGTGGTATGCAAGGTACGCTAGCAGCAACTCGCTTGAAATATTGGCCCTTATCGGGCAGAAATTTAGTAAAAAGGTTATACGAAATTGTGTTCTTTGTTTTAGACACAACCTCTCAAATCTCAACCTAAAATGGCAGATTTACCTGCCTCTCGTTTAGTGCCTAATCAAAGGGCATTTACAAGACTTGGTACGGATTTCTTTGGACCATTTTTTATTAAAGAAGGTTCACGTACCTCACGAAAAATTATAAAGGCATACGGATGCGTATTTGTATGCATGAACACGAAGGCCGTTCATTGTGAACTCGTGGAAAATTTGACTTCAGAAGCGTTTATCGCTGCACTCAAACGATTTGTTGGCAGACGAGGCATTCCAGCTGAAATATTTTGTGATAACGGAACTAATTATGTAGGCGCAGCCAACGAATTACGAAATATTGTTAATTTTTTAACAGATAAAACGACACAAAATGCGATTCTCAGAGATACAGTTTCTCAGAATATTAAATTTATATTTAATGTTCCCAAAGGCCCTCACATGGGAGGTTTATGGGAGGCGGCCGTTAAGTCTTTCAAAAAACATATCTTTAAAATTGCTTCTAATGCCCATTTAACCTTCACAGAATTAAACACGTTGCTGATTGATGTTGAAAGTATATTAAACTCCCGTCCGTTGATTCCTCTATCTGATGATCCTTGTGACCTTGATTATATCACACCTGGACATTTCTTGATTAACGATAATCTAAAGGCGATACCTGAACTTGACTTATCGCAAGAAAAGGTCAATCGACTTTCTCGATGGCAGTTCGTACAACTGCTCCAACAAGACTTTTGGTCGAAATGGACTAAAGAGTACTTACAAGAATTACAAAGACGTAACAAATGGCATTCATCTACCAGAGCATCATTATGTCCTGGTCAACTCGTCATTATTTCTGAAGATAACGTTCCTTCTAGAATGTGGAAGTTGGGACGTATAACTGAAGTTCATCCCGGACGCGACAGTGAAATTCGTGTCGCTAGTGTTAAAACGGTGAGTGGGGTCATTAAAAGACCCATTGTGAAATTGTGTGTTTTGCCTATCGAGGGGCAAGAAGTTTAAAATCTAGTTGCTCGGCGCAACGTCTATAGTAGTAGCAATATAAAATGCTATTTGTTGTGTATTAGTTATTAGAACTTATAAACTATATATGTAATTCTTCTAAACCTAAATGTATTGTGAAATATTTACAATTATTTACATTATGTACACGTTCGTTAAATACGTTTGTCAATATGTACGATTCTTATTCTGTTTAAATTACTAATTTCAAGGGAGGCGGCTTATGTTACGACACGAGTAGGAATATGTATATTTACAAACATTTGAACGAGACGGCCTGCGTGCCACAACCAGTCTCGCCCCACCTCTGGGCAGTGTTAAAGCTAGGAGAAGTTGTTAGACCGCGAAAGAGTGAGCATTAAAAAGACGCGCTCCCGCAATTGTAAATTGTAACATTGGTATTCAGTTATTAATAAATTCATTATTATTTTTTGTATGTCAGTGTTGTCAATTACAGCAAGCTTCGTAAGCTCCTCGATATACAGTCCATTGCTCGTAGTGTGAAGGCAACTCGTTTAAATTAGGTCTACCGTGACCTCCTCGTTCAACAAACATTGCTTTCACGTACACGCGGTTGTGAATGTGATTATATCGTTGATTACTTGCAACCACTCAATCTCGAACCACTGAGCTACATTCTCGAAACACGATCATTACATCCATCAAACGTTCAAAAGTAACAGGGGCATTGCATAATCCAAATGGCATGACCTTGAACTGCCATAATCCGGTTCCAATTGTAAACGCAGTCTTTTCTTTATCGTTTGGCTCCAAGCCTACCTGCCAGTATCTGCTTTTCAAGTCCAAGGTCGAAAACCATTTAGATCCGGATAGAGTATCCAAGGTGTCATTAATTCTGGGCAAAGGATAGCCGTCTTTTTTTGTCACATTGTTAAGCCGCCGGTAGTCTACACAAAACCTTGTCGATCCGTCCTTTTTCTTGACAAGTACTACCGGGAATGCCCATTTACTATTCGAAGGTTCAATCACTCCTTGTTCTTCCATATCGGTGATAATTTGCTCGGCTTCTTTACGTTTTGCCAAAGGAAGCCGCCTGGGGTGTTGTCTTATCGGTTGCGCATCTCCAGTGTTGATCTTGTGTTGCACAACAATCGTCCTTCCTTTCTCACTATCATCCAGTGCAAACACACCTCGATATCGTCCGACCAGTTCTTTTACCTTGCCCAGTTGGTCGTCGTTTAATCCTTGACACGAGGGTATTAACATATCCAGCAATTTCTGTGGGCAACCGTTGGCTGGTTGATCTTTTGTGTCGTCCACACAACGTTTAATATGGCATACTGGAATGCAACTTCCCACAATCATGTCTTTCTTCAGGGTCACCGTATGCGGATTAATGTTCAGCACCCTTACTGGTATCATATTTCGAAACTTTACCAGCGTTCTTCCAACCAGTAATCCATCCTAACCCATTCCCGATTCAGTTGCTTCCATCATGCATACTTGTCCTTCCCGGAGCGTACCATCCGGGCGTCCCATTACAATCATTTCCGCCTTCTCAGGTATTTTCATATCGCAAATCATTCGAACTTGCATCGTCTGGTTACTCGTACCTTGAAATGGAATCTCATCATCATCTATCCGAAGCACATTTTCTTTCATGTTTACATGAAACCCATATTCTCTCATGAGATCCATTCCCAAGATCACTTCTTCTGTAATTTCAGCTACCAACACCCGATGATTAATTAGTTTGTCCCCAATTGCCAACGTAACGGCAGTCTCTCCGTGAGTACAAATTTTCTCACCACTTGCCGTTCGAAGACACACCGATACAGGTAGCACTTCTCCACGACCAACCAAATCTGGTCTCACAATAGTACTTGTCGCTCCTGTATCCACGAGTAATCGGACAATCCTACCATTAATTCTACCATCGATATAAATGCTGTCCAGACTTCCCATCGACTATGCAGCACGGATGATAATCTCCGGGACACTACGCTGTGCTGTCGACGTTCGCCCCCTTACATTGATCTGCTTTAACTCAACCGGTTGTTTCTTTGGTTGAGTACAGCGTCTCTACATATGACCAACTTCACCGCAGCTTCAGCATCGCATACGCCATCTCTGCGGTCGTAATCTTTCCAGCCTTTCCGCTTTTCGCTTTTCAAACACACGGTTGATTATTTCATCAATGCTGTTCTGCGATTGCTCAGGTTCTTCTAATGCAGACCGAACTTTGTGACTCATCCTGTGTGACGTCTGCTTAGCTGCTTCAAATTCAAGCGCATGAGCCAGTGCGTCATCTAACATTTTTGGCCGTGCTAATTTTAGCGCTTGCTGTATTTCGCCATCTTTAACGCCATCCACAAATGTTTGAACAGCCAGTTGTTCGAGGAAACTATCTGGTGCCGTTGGAGATGCCAATCTAACTAATCTGGCGATGTCAGCTTCAAATTCTTGCAGGCTTTCACTTGTCTTTTGCGAGCGGTTCTTAACTTGTGCATGGTAAACCTGTTGAAGGTGAGCATCTCCATATCTCATCTCAAGCTTCGATGTTAAGAGGCCGTAGTCATTCTGCTGGTGATCGGGAATCGTTTGTAAGATGTTAAGGACTTCCCCCCGTAAGGCCACTATTAGAGAGATAGCTTTCTCTTTGTTGCACCAACCGTTGGCTATTGCCGCTGCTTCAAATTGTTTCAAATATGTGGGCCAAGGTGTTTTACCATCGAATGTGGGTGGTTTCACTTTAAATTTAGACGGTATTGACTCGCTTTCTACCATGCTTCTTATTTCTGGAATGTTCTGATTTACAACTTGGTTTGCTAATTCGAGTGGCCGCATTGTTAGTGAAATCACTTGTTCTTGCAGTCTCATCACATCTTCTTCCATTTTTACCAATTTAGTGTCCAAAAATTTTTGATGTGCTATAGAATCCAGAGACGAATTGCCATCCCCAGAAACGCTACGAATTAAAATAGTAGAAGAAAGCGACGCTAGAAAAAGCGACGAACGAAATACTTCTCAGAATGCTTTGTTTGTAAACAAAAAACCGGGTCAGTGGCGGCGTGAAAACAAGAAACCCGCGAATAATTATAAAACTACCGAAAGTGTACTCGCGAATAAAGGCGGAAATGTGAATCAATATTTTAAATTTCGCTGTCATAAATGCAGAAAAATCGGTCATAAAGCCTCAGAGTGCTACAAACACAAAAATGCTAATGTGCAATCTTCAGCTAGTTGTTCCCAAAGTGCTAGTGAAAATGTGAGTTTTGTTACTTTGCAAGTGTGTCAAATTGGCTATCAAAATCAAGATACCAGATGGTGCTTGGATAGCGGAGCTTCTTCACATTTGTGCAGGAATATTGAAAGTTTTCAAAAACTCGAAGAATCCATGCATGGTAGCTTGAATTTGGCCAACAACAGTTCAACAGATGTTGTAGCTAAAGGTATTGTAACATTTAGCACGGATATACGAGGTGAGTCCAAAAATATTATTTTAAACGATACTCTTCATGTACCAGATTTGCGTACGAATTTATTGTCAGTTAGTAAAATTACTAAAAATGGTTTTAGAGTCTTATTTAAAAAAGACTGTGCGTTAGTTCTCAGCAGAGATGGGACTGTTAAATTAATTGCAGATCGCATCGGTGATCTTTATTACGCGCGCGAAAGTCAGAACATTTCGAACGTAGCAATAAATAACGGACCGGTACATATTTCTCAGAAACTTTTACTTTGGCACAAACGTTTAGGACACTTGAATTTTAAGGATCTAATCGATTCTATACGTAAAGGTGTTATAACGGGTATTGATCTTGAACTTGATCTGAAAAATATCGACCTTAATTGTGATATATGTGCAAAATGTAAAATGTGGAGAATGCCGTTCCCAAATAAATCGAACAGGGAATCGAATTTATTAGACATTATTCACACGGACGTTTGTGGTCCTATGCGTGTTCTATCGAATGGAAAGGCAAAATATTTTGTTGAATTCATAGACGATCACTCGCGTTGGTGCGAAGTACGATTTATTAGTCATAAATCGGAAGTTACAAAATTACGGTGGAATATTTAAACTTAGTTGAAAATCAGAAAGGTAAACGCGTCAAATGCTTTCAATCAGATAATGGCACGGAATATACAAATTTGAACTTTGATACTTTATTAAAGGAACGCGGAATTACTAGGCGTTTAACGGCACCGTACAATCCGGAACAGAACGGAGTAGCCGAGAGGAAAATCGTACTTTACTCGATTCTGCTCGCTGTCTACTCATGGAATCCGGTTTGCCAGACTCATTTTGGGCCGAAGCCGTTAACACCGCAAATTATATTCGTAATCGTGTGCCTACGAAAAGTCTAAATGGGAAATCTCCACATGAAATTTGGACGGGAAGTCCACCAGATGTGAGTAATTTTAGGCAATTCGGTTGCAAAGTTTTCTGTTTGAACAGAAATCCGAGCAAAGGAAAATTTGATGAAAGAGCTAAAGAGGGAATATTCTTGGGTTGCTCGGAGGAATCAAGGTCATTCAGGGTTTGGTTACCTGAAGAGCGAAAAACCGAAAAAACTCGTGATGTAAAGTTTGTTGAATCAAATAATAAGCAAAATTTAAAAGAACCGTCTGACGTTTTTTCTGAAACTAAAGAGAATAAATTAGGATCTGAAATCGAGTATGAACCCCCTAATACTCTTATTTGGTCAGAATCCGCCGAAGTCGATAATTTAGAAAATGATGTGTCTAAAGAGATCAGTTTAGTTAAAGGACCGGGAAGACCTAGAATTGTCCGAACCGGGCACCCGGGTCGTCCCGCGAAATTATTTAATATGGTACCAGAAGCAAACATAAACTCTGAAACAGAGGAATATTTATTTATGTCAGAAGTTCCCATGAAACAAGCTTTAAATTCGACTGAAGCTGACGAATGGTATAAAGCTATGGTTGAGGAAATGGTTTCTAGTAGTATAACTATGGAGAAGCTGGGACAGCCCTTTTTAAAGGGTCATAAATATCTTGTAAAGGGTGTGTGTATTATGGAAAAGAGAAGTATGTATGTGTGAAGGTCATCTATGTGTAGGTGTGTGTGTGTGTTGGTATTAGTTAGGTTTGAGGATAACGATAGTATGGCTATGGAGAAGCTGGCCGGCCCTTTTTAAAAGGATCATAAATATCTTGTAAAGGGTGTGCGTATTATGTAAAAGAGAGGTATGTATGTGCAGGTGTGTGCGTGTAGGGTGTAGGGTATGTATGGTTTGTCGGTGATGTTAACGTGGAAGTCGTGCCGCCCTCGTGATAAAAGTGTGTGTGTAGATATCGATCGGGGGCGGTGTTGTTGTTGTTTTATTTTCGAAAAGAAAGGTATGTATCGTTATGTGTATAGGTGTGTAGGGGGCGTGCGTGTTTTAGTCTAAGACGAAATATCGTAAGGGCGCGCAAGTGGTGCGAACGTGTTTTGTTTTAAGAGTGTGTTTTCGGATTATCTCATCGGACACGTGCAAGACGTTTCAAGTAATCTTTAATAATTTGAAAATGTTACGCTCGATGTGTCGTAGGCAATTATGATGAAGTATAAGAAGAATAAGGCTGGGGAAATAACCGCAAGGTTTTTATTACAGGTGTCGATAAGAAAAATTGCGTGCTGCGTTTGTATTTGAAAAAAATTTCTCCCCTACTACGAATAATAGTTTCGTCGTCTTGGTAAAAGAATATCCAAAATATTTTTCTATTTATTATTGTGTAATTATTCGAACGGTAAACATCGTGTGTCGAAAGTGTAAAAAATGTCTCAAGCTTCGGACGAATTAAAAATTCCAGACGCGCCTACCTCAACGCGTGCAATTTTAAAACAATTGAAAAGTGCTTGCAACGTAGGTCGAAAACGTCACTATGAATCGATGCTGCTAAATCTGAAATGTAATCAGATCGTTTCTAATGCAAAAAGCAAGCGTGATAGGGCGATCAGAGGGCAGGTATTAGTAAAAAGAATGGATCCGGCGATAATACTAGTGCGAAGGACGACGACGAGGGTTATGCGAACGACGTCGAAGTCGACGATCCTGCTGAAAATTTCGATAGATTAACATCAAAGAAGAATGTCAAAAGACGTAGAACGTCGAACAATATCGTGTGGGTCGATTTGAAATCGGCTTTCGCCCGCAGGATACGTTCGAGTGCTGTGGTCAATTTATATCACATAGATCCCATGCAATTTTTAGAAGATGCATTCGCCCTAATAGAGCGACGTTTGAGAAAATGTTTGAGAAAATTTGGATCTCTTAAAATTAATTTCGTGTTTAACGGTGAATACGTAAAGCCCAACGCATCAACATCATCGTCTTCAGAAGCCGTGGATACATCGTCATCATCATCATCGTCGTCATCGCTCAGACATTTTACTACTAAAAATTATAAAATTTTAAAAATTGAAGACTTTCAAACTCAAGTTAAACCCGAAGCCATTCAGGAATTGAACAATAAACTGGACGAATATACCGAAAAGCAGAGCGGGTTAGCTCTTTCGAGAATATTAAATTTAGGCGTCAATATAAATCATGCAGGAACCTATAGTATGCATTCTTAAGGAAGGGGATAAGAAAATTGTCTACGAGATGATATGTTTATTTTAATAATCATATACGTTTGTAATATAGAAGAATGTTGACGGTCGAGGATCTTACGAAATTACCGCTCGAGTATATCGAGAGGCATGCAAGTAAAGACGTCGCCAGAAATTTCGATAAATTACCGGAGTATTTGCAAAACAATTATGGACGCATCGCTATTGTTTAGCGCATGGCTTACAATCGTCGTCGCATGCAGATCAGATAGATGGACCTCCTCTGCAAATAAAATCGTGTCCTGAATGCGCATGTTCTACCCCATATGTACGCGCGCACAACAACACATCGCAGCCCTGCAATAAAAACCTATGAATGCAATTAAAATGCTCATTGTTCGAAATGACTCCTAAAGGACCGCCCGCAGCCGTCGCAGCATATCTCGCCTACTCTTTAATATGTAATAATTACCTATACATATTTAAACCGAGCGTGCCCTCCTGGCAAAGAAATCCGGTTCCCGTAGATCCTCCGAATGCATTCGTATGTTTCGAGGTTGTTGAAAATAAAGACGTTTTGGCATTGTCGAAGTCCGAGTCGTCACAACAACAACAACAAATAAGATGCTCTCGCTCTACAGATTGGAAACGTATGGAATTAATTACCATGCAGCTGCAACAGCAATGGCAGCAGCAGCAACAGAACCATTCGGAAGAGGTTCCCTTATCGCCATCATCAGAGACGTCGTCGTCGTCGTCATCGTCCGCGGTATCGAGAGACCTTTTAATTTATAAAAGTTATCTGAGGAGGAGGAGGACGCCTTCAACGACGACGAGAAATAGAAAACGTAGATGGATCCGGCGACGGCGAGGACGGCGACGACGACGACGACGACGGTGCCGAATGGTTGAACAATGGATCCGCGGGCGATTGTGTCGGAGACGGAGTTGGCATCGATCCTTTTCTGATGTTTAAAATAAGATTTAAATATAATAGCAGTTTTACGGAGACCGAATGGTACGTCATGCCATGGAATCATAAACGAATCGCCTTCGAAAGAGAAGAGAGAGCGAGAAAAAAAAGATCGAGAATTTGATAGTTCAGATGGTGTATAGACGTATTTAGAACACATCGTACTTATGCAATTAATAGGAGCGTGGGCATACTACATCTATTACAAATATAAAATAAACTATGCGCGCATGAGCAACATCGTTTGAGCTCGAACGAAAACCTACGCATGCAAAATAATTTTCAGTTCTAACCGGGAGGTATCTTCGTTCAGGGTGTGTAGTGTGCGTGAAATTTTGCATAATTAAATAGCAATTATGGTGAAGTATATTCAAGACGAAAATAATCATACAAGTGGTGACGACAGTCAAGTATTTTTAAATAACGATGATGATGACGTAATTTCGTCATCATCATCATCTACGTGTGCAGTATCTGGATCGCCGCAAGTTTTGTCAGGTATTCATGTCTACGATAACGATCAGGCGATGGATCCCCTGATATGTAGCACCGAATACCGATTGAATTCCTCCAAGGAGAATGCGCAATGGTGCGCTCACGGTCATACGATCGAAGTGGGCTTAACCAAACGAAAGAGCAATATGGATTTTAGCCCTGTTATCAGACTTATATGCCCCAACAGATTTTGTAAAGAAGGCGAATTGCAAATGGACGAAAACGAGTGGAAAGATTTGTCGTCTATCAATATCGAACATAAATTTAGAAAATTTTTTTCCAACCGCTCGGATACTGCCACGGTTGCATCTGCAGGCGCTACCGCCGCCTCCGTAGTCGCAGACGTATGGCACTGGAGGCGTGAAATGCATCAGACGATCGACGGATACTTGGAAGTGGAATTTAAAGACGAATACGAGTCCATTCATAGAGTCGAGGTGCAAAAACTGCTGCGGCTCTCGCCGCATTAGAATCAACAACAACAGGATCCGGATACAATGTTGCGCGAATTTCTCTCTCCGCGAAGAATTTGCAAAAGTGTTTACTCTAGCGCCTCTTATAATGCTCAAATTAGAAATATTGAAAGGACAAGATTTTCAAGAGTTCTACGATAGAAATATAGAGTGCGTCGCCACTTGCCTTCCCGAAGAGTTCGGAGCTTACGCGTATAACAGGTGCAAGAGCAGTAGCGGCGACGGCGACGACGATGGAGGTGAAGGCGTCCCCCTCCTCGAGGATGCTGGACTTTATTCGAACGTGCAGGATCAAATCTTATGTCGAGTCGAGATGATAAGCGAATACGTATTTGGAAATCCATCCCTAAGTACCCTAAACGTTCTTTACGACATCAACAGACTCGGCTTATTAGAAATCACGCGCCATTTCCCTCACGAAATTGTCGATGACGTATTATGTTTATATCAAAGAATTTAAATGTCGAAATGAAACCTTTGTATTTTAAAGATAGTGTATGATCCTTTTGTAAATAAAATTTATTCTGTATGCAGTTATTTTTATATATATATTGTAACGTATTTTTTTCTTGTTACACCAAGCCTAATAAATTAATAATAAAACAGATAAATTTTAAAGCATTTAATTCGTAAATATTCAGCCAATAAAATTAAAGTATAATGTTCATAATAACACATAGATTCTAGAAGATATATATTCTGAGGCTTGTTACCAAGCGTTGTCCAGTTAATTTTCAGCACTTTTGTTTCAAACGTCCGAGAGTGAAGTCGCTTTTGTAGACTAGAGATAAAAGTCAAGATGGCCCGACTAAAACACGAGGCGTCTAATAGAGTCAAGAAGAAGAACTTGAGTTGAGAACATGGAACGATAATATACATCATTTAAGACATGCAATATCTTATGGACATATCTACAACAACAATTTTCAATGTTAAATTATAATAAATTTTCGTCGCAATAATTTAAAGCAGGCAGTTATGGTTTCGTTCTATCTATTTAATACGCCGTATAGAAATGGTTTATTATACAAAGAATCTTGGTACTTCAAATTTACTGATGATTAATACGCTGGAAAATACAACAGCTGACGTCATGATTTTGCACCTGCAATTTATTTGGATACACGTGAGTGTTTGAAACTTTCCGTAACTTTGAAAGTATAGTAAATTATTATGAGATTTCCTACGTTGATTATTAGAGTAACAAAAATATAAAGTAGTTTTTTAAAGTTAATAACACACCGAATAAATATCTAGTTTGTCAGTTATTTGTACACGCATACAATGTGTTTTAAGATATTTAGAATGACAACTTATGTGAGATAAAAAAATAGTATAGATTCTGTTTCCTAATCTAGACGCCAGATGCAGTCTTGATTTAGTTTTCACATTTTGCTTAAAAACATTCAGGTCATGTAAAAGCTTTTATTGGTGCTGAAGTTCGCGTATTTTCTTGGTAGATTATAGTTAAATTTGAGTAGTTGCATTTTATGATCGCTATTTTTCTGATGATCAATCTTTGTTGTAAATGGTCAATGAAGTACTTCAATGATTATGGTAAAAATAAACTCATGTGTTATGAACTAATAATTTATTACATGTTTGCTTAAACTAAATTTTATAGAAATGATCCATTTATACATATTTATTTTGAATGTTAAACTTCACTAAAATTCTTTTTATAAAAAAATTTTATGACAAGATAGTAATCATATATATTGCAGTCACATGTATATAATCAGATTTCTATATATAAATAGAATTCCTTTTGTTTCTTTTGAAAGACGTTTTATTATTCAACATTTAAATTAGGAAAAAGAAAACTAGAGCAAATCCTCCTTAAGTAAAAAGACAGAGTAATGAAAATGAATCCCTTTAGTATTTCACAGATGTTTAAATTCATTTATTCTATTTTTGGCATATGCTTTTGAGGACACAAATGGTGTCCATGTGGTGTTTTTGTTTGTTCACAGGTAAAGCTGAGACAACTGTTTGACATCTGGTGGTTGAGGTTTTGGTAAGTGTGTGATAAAGAGTGAAATTCAAATTTTATGGCTATGATAGTGGTGTTAAGATAAGGTTTCCGCATTCCTTATACAAACACAGTTAAATTTTGTTGGCACTTGTATTAAAAAATACGGTGGCGCCTATTAAAAATATTTTTGGTCGATTATCCACCCATGACCCATGCTCATGATCTACCCAGAGCTAACACTCTACTAGCCGTTTAACCCCTAAGAGTTTTCTTTGTCTAAAGCCGTTTTCCATCTGACATTACCCTGGGCTTGGAGTATAAAGAAGAAAATCTCGACCTAGTGATATCAGATTAAAAATAGAGAGTTTTAGTATATAGCTGATAGTCACGAGGATAAAGGGTAATAAACTTACAAAAAGTTTTTAATTACCCCGTTTTTTATTACACTTACACTTGCGCTCGCAACGTGGGGCTGGAATTTCATTTAGAGGCTGGAAATTCATTTAGAGGCTGGAAATTCAGTTAGAGGCTCGAATAATTTCACTTAGAGGCTGGAACATTTAGTAGTTATTTTCATCACACTTATATTCACCGACTGAGGTTTGCTTTGATATTAGTAACGTCTTCTTTTAGTTTCATTTTTGTTAAAGTTTGTTACAGTTTATAGTGAGTTCTTCTTTATATAGTTAGGACATTCGTTTGTTTGAGATTTCATCTTCAAAAATTATATAATTGAGTTACGTTAGAGATATACAGATATTTAATTATGGCAGAAACTTATAGCATCGTACATTTACTTAAAAATGAGTTAGAATATGAATTGAACATTAGAGGCATTGAAAATTCAAGACCAGTTTCAGATAAAAGGAAAATTTTAGCAAGGTTGTTGGCCAAAGAAACAGATAAACCCGGTTGTTTGATAGATCATTCTTACTATAAAGTAGATTTCAAAGTGGAGAAAGAAGAGATTGAGTCTAGTATAGAGTCAGTTAAAAATGTTTTGTTAGAATTTATGGATGATCCCGCTGAGTCAATTTTAAAAGGATAAGGTCAAGATTAGTACATCTTACAGGTAGAATTCAACGGTTAAAGCTCCTAAAGAAAATTTTGAGGAAATTGTGTTATTTAAAATGAAAGTTTGGCTACTATTCTTGTTGTGGAAGCAGATCTGCATGAAAATTAAATAAGGATACGAGTTCAAATCATAAAGATATTAATATAAATCCTATTGCTGCATCTAATGTGCCCATTCCAACGGTTACATATGTCACACAGTCAGTCCCTATTGGATCTTGGTCGATAAAATATTCAGGAAACCCATCTCTTATATCAATTTTAGAAAACATTAGTGACATTGCACAGTCTCGAAAGGTATCTGAAATGGAATTGTTTAATTCTGCAGTTGAATTGTTTACCGGTGATGCCTTAGTATGGTATCGTTGCGTTCGTAGTTCATTAACAGATTGGAGTTCGTTGGTTAGTAGACTAAAGGAAGATTTCCCAAATCCTGAAGACGATATTTGGGAAAAATCAAAAATAGATTACAGAGGAATGGTGAATCAGTTGTATTGTTCATTGCTAATATGGAAAATTTGTTTAACCGATTACCTATTATTCCTGCAGAACACACTAAAGTTAGAATAGTCAAGAAAAATTTATTGCCATATTTCATTCAGCATCTTGCTCTTACAGAGATAGAGGATATTAGTACGTTAGTTAAACTGTGTAAAAGTTAGAAGAAGCTTCTTTAAGTAAACATAAGTCTGTTTCAGTTGCACCATATAGTCACAAGCAGCCTATTAATTATTTTAATCCACGTTTTAGAAACAAAACCCCTAGTTCATTTCAGAATGCTTCAAGTCGTGTTTATACCCCTACATCTTCACATTCCCCAGTACAAGTTCTTAATTCTGCTACCCCAATGACAGAAAAGAGTGGAGTAGGTAACTCATTTATTAAGCATAAATTGGTATGTTGGAATTGTTCACTTTCAGTGTCTGTAGATCTTTCAAGAGATTATTTTGTTATGGTTGTGGTCGTAAAAGAGTGACTAGTATCACTTGTCCGTGTTCCAACTCAACGAGTAGAGGAACAGAAGTTGAGTAGCGAAATTCCTGTTTCTAGATAAAATGATAAAGTTATTTGATATGGATGTTAGAGTTTATTTGATTTTGGATGTATTACATCGATAGTAGGTTCATCTTTTAGTCTTATTAGTTATGTTTGTTGGTCGATTAATGGTACACTAGTTTTTACTGTTGAAACATAGTTTTGAAGATTGCTCTTGTGCATGAGCACGTTTTGGTTTAGTTTGATTGGTTTTGAGTAGCAATTTTATGGTCGCGTTACAACGTAGTATGTTGAGTTAAGTTAGATCTGTGCGAGACTTGTTGTGGTTCATCGTGTAGCGTTATGTTAGTCTAGACGAAACTCCGGAAGGGTTGGTCGCTCAGCGTTATGTCAGTCTATGCGAGGGTCGTGGTAAGTTTGTCGCTTTAGCAGTTTTGGCATCGTCACTTGAGATTATTTGAAGTCGGTTATGATGTGATTCGTTTTGCTTATTTAGTTTGTCAGTCTAGATGAGACTCAGAGAAGAGTTTGTCATTCTAGCAATTTTGTTTATAAGTTAGGTGAGGCTCATAGAGGAGCTTGTCATACTAGCAAATTTATGCGTTGTGAAGCACTTTAGTTTATATCGACAGTTTGATTATGGGTAGAGGGGTACCAGAACATTTATTAATAGTTATCATGAAGTAAAAGAAAATAATTTCGTATTCAAATTCCCCTTTTCATTTATCCGTATCTTCAAATTTAAGTCTAAGAAAATGTTTAGTATCGATAATTCTGCGACAGATGAAGGTGAAAATGAAGATGATAAAATGTTTCTGCCTTAAGTACTTCTAATTATAGTTGATGTCAGTAGTAATTTTTTTGGTCCATGTTTTAAACCTTAAGTAGGACAAGATTAAAGTTAGTGAAATTTTTGGTTTGTTTAAAGTAATTTTTGTTTTAGTAGTAATAGAGCTTAATATGTTTGTTGATTTAGATGTTGCATGTGTTAAATGATAATTTTGATGACGACAAGGATGTGTTAAATGACGACAAGGATGTGTTAAATGATAATTTTGATGACGACAAGGATATGTTTATGGATTTTGAATGATGATATATTTTTGAGGTGTTTGAGAGTGCAGCATATGTTGAGAGATGTTGCAGGTATATAGAGATGAATATGTATTCGGTGAAGAGGTGCGTATTCAGTTATGAGGTACATGATGGAGATTATAAGAGTGTTTAGTAAAGTGTTGAGTATAGTTATATAGTTAGAGTGTGATAGAGTATTAAGCATTAAAGGAATGCTTGAGTTTTGGTTTAGTAGTTTGAGACTAGGCCTGATGTGCTTATTTTATTGAGAGTGTACATGAGCTAAGAGAGTTCATGAAGAGTTTTTTTGTGAGTTGCTGGTGGATGTCTCCCAGTAGGCTCAACGTATGATTTATTAGTGGTTTTGGAGTTCTTTGGTGATGAATCACTGATGTTGTAGAATTTTTGAGAGATATAGTTGAGTTTGTAGCATAGTAGTCGTCCAGATAATGTTGTGAGGTTTCACACAAAGATCAATAGGTATCTTATAGATGAATAAGTATTTAATACTTTGTCTGTTTCTCGGAATTAGTGATTTGTTTCGTGAATGGACTTCGTAAATAAACCTTTTGGCCTTAAATTCATCGATTAGTTTAAATGTAATTAGGTTGGAAAGTTATGTACGTAAATCCTTAACCCACCTGTAGTAAATTAACGAAGAGTATTCGTTGTACGGTTTTGGTTTTATAGTAACTTTTACTTTGAATATGGTTGTTACGGGAAATAGATGACATGCATCCACTGAGTTAGAATCCCATAAATTCGTAAATGCTGGACGTAAATAAGATTAAACTTCCCGAAATTTGTCCCTTTATAGGCGGTAGTACGCGCAATAAAATCACTCAATCCCAATCATTAATTCCCGATTGTAGGTTGATTTTTTTTAGGCTAATAAAACTCATCCTAAGTTATAGTTAAATTCGAAATTTCCGTTGTTCACGAAGCGCGGCAACATTGGAAGTGGGATTTATGTCATTTTGGAAAGTCGTTCCATACGTCCGATTGTGGAAATAATTGGTACTAATTTTTTTTGTTACAACTTAGCGGGAACCGAATAACCAATTTTCATAGCATTTAATTCGAATAATCCGGCCCAAGTAAAGTATAATGTTCAAAACACATAGATTCTAGAATTACTCTGTGCGTTGTTACCGAAGCTTCGTCCAGTTAATTATCAGCACTGTTGTTTCAATACGGGAAGGTTAATTTTCTTTTTGTAGCCTAGAGCTAAAGTCAAGATGGCCCGACTAAAAATAGGTTAAAGGGTCAAGAACGAATGAACTTGAGTTGAGCACATGGCACGATAATATACATCATTTAAGACATGCAATATCCTAAAAAACCGCGCGTTGGGCATGTTAATTTAATTTTCTTCTTCATTATTTAAAAGCAAGGCAGTTATGGTTTTCTATCTATTTAATACGCCGTATCGAAATGGTTTAGTTAACGCAAAATCTTGGTACTTCAAATAACAGAGGATTAATACGCTGGAAAAAGACAATCATCTAACGTATGATTTTGCACCTGCAACCTTTTAGTACGTGAGTGTTTGAAACTTTCCGTAACTTTGAAAGTATAGTAAATTATTATGAGATTTCCTACGTTGATTATTAGAGTAACAAAAATATAAAGTAGTTTTTTAAAGTTAATAACACACCGAATAAATATCTAGTTTGTCAGTTATTTGTACACGCATACAATGTGTTTTAAGATATTTAGAATGACAACTTATGTGAGATAAAAAAATAGTATAGATTCTGTTTCCTAATCTAGACGCCAGATGCAGTCTTGATTTAATTTTCACATTTTGCTTAAAAACATTCAGGTCATGTAAAAGCTTTTTATTGGTGCTGAAGTTCGCGTATTTTCTTGGTAGATTATAGTTAAATTTGAGTAGTTGCATTTTATGATCGCTATTTTTCTGATGATCAATCTTTGTTGTAAATGGTCAATGAAGTACTTCAATGATTATGGTAAAAATAAACTCATGTGTTATGAACTAATAATTTATTACATGTTTGCTTAAACTAAATTTTATAGAAATGATCCATTTATACATATTTATTTTGAATGTTAAACTTCACTAAAATTCTTTTATAAAAATTTTATGACAAGATAGTAATCATATATATTGCAGTCACATGTATATAATCAGATTTCTATATATAAATAGAATTCCTTTGTTTCTTTTGAAAGACGTTTTAATTCAAAATTTAAATTAGGAAAAAGAAAACTAGAGCAAATCCTCCTTAAGTAAAAAGACAGAGTAATGAAAATGAATCCCTTTAGTATTTCACAGATGTTTAAATTCATTTATTCTATTTTTGGCATATGCTTTTGAGGACACAAATGGTGTCCATGTGGTGTTTTGTTTGTTCACAGGTAAAGCTGAGACAACTGTTTGACATCTGGTGGTTGAGGTTTTGGTAAGTGTGTGATAAAGAGTGAAATTCAAATTTTATGGCTATGATAGTGGTGTTAAGATAAGGTTTCCGCATTCCCTTATACAAACACAGTTAAATTTTGTTGGCACTTGTATTAAAAATACGGTGGCGCCTATTAAAAATATTTTTGGTCAATTATCCACCCATGACCCATGCTCATGATCTACCCAGAGCTAACACTCTACTAGCCGTTTAACCCCTAAGAGTTTTCTTTGTCTAAAGCCGTTTTCCATCTGACATTACCCTGGGCTTGGAGTATAAAGAAGAAAATCTCGACCTAGTGATATCAGATTAAAAATAGAGAGTTTTAGTATATAGCTGATAGTCACGAGGATAAAGGGTAATAAACTTACAAAAGTTTTAATTACCCCGTTTTTTATTACACTTACAATATATATATTTAAATTGTTACGTTATTGCAGGAGAGATTTTAGTCAATGTTGGTACACGGGGGTGAAGGGTTGTTCAACAACCTCTTAAATAAATTGCCCTTCGAACTGCACCTTCCTGGTCATAACTTCTGCGGTCCCGGAACCAGGCTACAAGAGCGTTTAAATCGCGGAGACAAAGGTATTAATCCTCTAGACGAAGCGTGCAAGCAGCACGACATCGCGTATTCGCATCACAAAGACGTGGAGCGCAGGCACAAGGCCGACAAGGTCTTGCAAGAAGCGGCTTGGCGGCGAGTCAGGCCAAAGATTCTAAGTGGTCCGAGAAGATCGCAGCGTTGGGCGTAACGGCTGCAATGAAAGCGAAACGCAAACTAGGAATGGGAATAGACAAGAAAATGGCCGTGAAACTGGATCGTCGACAGCGAGGAGGACGACGACGACGACAAAACGACGACGTCGAGTACGTCGATGCTCGGGTAAATTCAAAGACAATAACGGTAACGTCGGCAGAAAATGCTCCTTCAGAGGCGGTCTTATAAGTAAAATATCTAAAGAAATCAGAAAACAAAGCATCAAGAGTAAAGGACACGGAGATGCTTCGCATAATCGTCTCATTTCGAGCGCGATGAATGCTGCACAAATTATAGTCAACAGGATGGGAGGTCGTTCGAAAATTAAAGTACCGCGCATAATACCGGTGCCCAAGCGAGGAGGCTTTTGATGATTCCGATATTTGCGGGTCTTTCGGCGCTCGGAGCACTGGCGGGCGGAGCGTCGAGCGTCGCAAACGCCATCAATTCGGCCAAAATGCAAAGAGGTATTTCGACGAGAACGCGCGTCACAACAGAGCCATGGAAAAAAATAGTCGGCAAAGGATTGTATTTAAAGCCGTACAAGAAAGTAGCGCCTTGTACTTGAAACCTTATCCGGGGATTCAAAAACGGATGACTTCGATGGTGCCGAGGAATGCTAAGCTCGCCACCACACGCACCACCCACCCTTACACCTCCCATGCGCGCATTGACCGATCTCGATCTGCGCAAATATGCTAAAGGTGTTCCGTATTTTAGAAGCGTATACATGCGAAACGAGCAACCGCTAAAAAGATGCGACGGAAGCTTAGCATCACCGTGGCGAAACAAAAGTGGCATTATAAATTTAGACGATGGATGGGGTCCGGTCACGCATTGGGTCGGTTATAAAAAAAAGGGCCAATACGGTGATATACTTCGATAGTTTCGAGACCTGAGCCTCCGAGGAAGTCTTAAGATATTTTCACGGTAGCGATATATATTATAACGTGGAAAGGGAGCAAGACTTTAACACGATCGTGTGTGTCATTTAGTGTTGAAATTTTTACATAAAAGAACCATAATGCCCTCGGAGCGCTACAGTCATGTCTAGGACATTCACGATATTCGGGTATGGAAATACCATCAGCAGCGGTACGCTATACCCACCTGTGAGACTGAACGATGGCGGTACGTACACCTGCGGCTTGGTGGGTCTTTACACGCAACACCGTTCGAAATATTTACGAGGGAAATAATAAGTTCTATTACGATAAAGATAAAGAAATCACCATCGACGAGGGATGCTACGAAATAGACGAGCTAAACACGTTCCTGAGAAAAAAGATATTGGAGTCGGCTAAAGCCAACAAAGAAATTAATTCGTCCGTAACTTTGGACGACGACGGATTGGTCGACGGCTTGTTTTCTTTAAGAGTAATAATAATACCCTAAAGTGCGAAATAAAATCGAAATACCCGTAGACTTCACGAAGCGCGGCAACATCGGTCGAATGCTGGGATTTTATGATCGAATTTTAGAGGAAGGTCGTTTGCATACGTCCGATCGCGATGTGGAAATAATTTCGGTATCTAATATTTTCGTAGATACTAACATTACGACGGGAGCGTACCGCAATAACCAACTTTGTCATAGCATTTACGAATTTGGCCTAACCGTGCCCAGGCTACAGCATAGAACAACAACCCAGCAATATAATTCGTTTCCTGTGCGTGGACGAATTCGATAACATTACGTTGAGACTGGTGGATCATACGGGTGAAGCGGTTAATTTTTCGAAGGATACGTACCTTTGCGTTCGCCTAGAGCAGCGGATAATAAATTATTGAAAAATTTTAAAAACCGACGACGTCACTCTACGAATTTAAATCGAGCCGTAGTGCAGGCCACTAAAACGATAAGAAAAAAGTTTTTAGATTTTAAACGAGATCAAAATCGAGCTCAATTAAAATACGGAATGAAGCATGCTCAATTACTAGAACCGTTAAAATCGCTATCAAAATTCTCTGCAAGTAAAAATCCTAATTATATTCGACGTCAGAATGCGGAGCACGAATCTGATAATGTCGGCGACGGTTCAGATGCCTTACTTAAAAAGTATGCCGACATCCTGTCCAAAAGCGAGGATCCCAATATAGACGATACCGGAATCGGCATTCAATACGACGACCTTTCGAATAAATGGTCTATGGGCAATTCAGAGTTAGCTATTGCAGACGACGGATCTACGATTAATATTAGAAATAAAAAATATCCTATTACGGAGGGCTTACTTCGATTGTTAACTTATAAGAAAATCCCTTCGAATAAGAAAACGCCTGCTGGCAATCCTTCCGAGCTAGATGTAAAAATTACATCGATATTTTGAAGAAAACCAATGCATATAATAAACTGTTTCGCAAGGATCTGCCTAAAACGCCCAAATATAAAAATTATATCGTTCCGAATTTAACACCGTCGCCCGTGGCGACTACAATATCTACGCCTCCTCCTCGCCGCAGCATGCTTCGTCGCCGTCACCGTCGTCGTTGTCGTCAAGAGAGATGAATACAGCATCGGCGACTCCTACGATTCCCATGCAATTACGATCCAAAATAACGAAGAAAAGAAAGGTCTCGGTATGGATAATTTATCGAAAAAAAGACAGCCATCGAGTAATATAAGCAGAATTTGGCGATACAAAAAATTCGATAATTCTAATCATGAGATAGAATACGTTCATTGGGACTCGCCGGCCGAGCTGGTGAGCCGGCTTCGTTTGTTGATGGCCGAACGTTCGGCGGGCAACAATAGCTCTCAGAATCAAAACGAATTTCTTTCTATTATATCCGAATTAAAGGAGGCGAAATTAATCGCCTAATAAAATATACACGTTCTATAGAATAGTCTCAGAAATAAAATGGTCGTCGATAAATTTGGAAGAGCGTATGTTGCCAGAGACTCTGGAGGCGGAGGGTTTGGTAATACCGCTGCGCGCGGGCCTCCTGGTGTAGGCTTTAAACTAACTCCGGAAGGCGATTTCAACATAGAAAATAGAAAACTTTGCAACGTAGGCAATCCCGTGACCGGAACGGATGCGGTAAATAAACGAAGCGCCTTGGTATTGGACGAGGACGAGAAAATAGTTAACTTGAAGGATTTTAGAATAGTGAATTTGGCCGATCCTAAAAATCAAACGACGGCGTAAACTTAAAATTTTGCAGCGAAGAACTCAATCTGCGTATAGGCAAAGCATTGGAAATATGTTTGACCGCTTCATCTTCGGGAAAAACGCATGCTAATAAAAACTTAAATTTGACGCCAAATCGCGATCCATTGTAAATTTGCACGACCCCAGAGCTCGGCGATGCCGTTAACAAGAGATACGTGGACTCGACGTTGTCAGAAAAAGCGCAAAATTTTATGAAACTAACCACGATCGACGACGGTAAGGCCAAGAACTTCGACTCTCGAGGCTTGAGAATTGTCAACATAGGCGAGGCCGAAGATGAGCACGATGCCGTTTCTAAGTTCTATGTGAACGCGAGAATACAAAATCTTATCGAAGGTGTCGCCATTCACCGCGATAACGTGATCATTCGAGATGTATTGCAATCGGTCGTTCAAGTGTTGAACGAAGTTGTTTTAAACACGAACTTCCTGATTTTCAACCACTTGAAATTAGACGGAGTCAAGACGTCTGCTGGAGGCGATTTACAATTTCACAAAATTAATACCGACGTTATAAGACACCTGCACGTGTTATTGGAGCAAGATAAAGCCTCGTCGTCTAACTCTCATACTCGTGTCAAACCTTAAAAATGTCTAAGAAATATAACGATAAGGAAATACTAGTGGATGAACTGCACAAGGGGTTAGAATAAATTTTCCACGTCGAAGAACGATCATCAAATCTTATCACGACTTATTCCAAGCCGATATTGCTGAATTTATTCCATATTCGAAATATAATAAAGGGCATAAGTATATTCTACTCGTGATCGATTGCTATTCGAAATATTTATGGACGAGACCGCTTAAATCCAAGAATGGTCATGAAGTCACATCTGCGATGCGCGAGATTCTAAATGAAATTAAAAGATCGCGGCCGCCTTTACCGAAAAATCTGCAAACAGATAATGGTACAGAATTTTATAACGGCCAATTTGCACGGCTGATGAAGGAATATGGCGATATTAATCATTACTCCACATATAGCTCAATCAAAGCCGCCATCGTAGAACGTGCAATCAGAACGATAAAAACAAACTGTATAAAGCTTTTTAGTCTGAGAGGCAAATGGAAGTGGATTGATATAATCGATTCGATTGTATCGAAATACAACGATACGGTGCATTCGACCACTAAAAGAAAACCCAAAATGTGACCGCGAAAACGCGTCTGAAAGTTTACGATAAATTAAAACTGGCGACTAGAAAACCTCGTTATGCCGTGGACGACTTTGTACGCATTTCAAAATATAGAAGTTATTTTTCTAAGGGCTACAATGCAAACTGGAGCGAGGAGACGTTTAAAATATGTAAAGTGTTTCGAGCAAATCCGACTACTTATTTACTCGTCGACATGCATGGCGATCCAGTATTGGGACAGTTTTATGAAGCTGAGCTGCAGAAAACGAGAGTTCCAAATATTTACCTTATCGAGAAAATACTAAGGCGAAAAGGAACCAAAATTCTCGTCAAATGGTTGGGCTTCCAAGAGCCTTCCTGGATTCAAAAAGCTGATCTTATATAGATTGTTACATTTAAAAATAAAACATTTGTTTTTATATTTTTATTATATAAATATGTTACATTTCAAAAATAAAAATTTGTTTCTTTTTTGTTTGATTTTTATTATACATTTTTTTGATCTTGTAAAAATAAGAAAGATAGAGACGCTACAACTGCGATACTTTGACATGCAGCAGCACTTAAAATGTATTATTTTAGTTTATTTTATACATAATATAAAAAATAAAAATACAATGCAGTTTTTTATCTTGGCTTGTTACAATATTTTAATTAATTTTTATAATAAATATAAAAATAACAAAATACAATGCTTTTTCTTGATTACAATATAACAAAGAGAGCCTCTACAACAGCGCTTAAAATATATTTTTAAATTAATTTTATACATAATATAAAAATTAAAAAAAATACAATGCGGTTTTATAATATAAAAATACAAAAGACAATGCAATTTCTTTCTCGTTACAAGATTTTAATTATTTTTTATAATAAACATGCAATTCACAAAATAAAATATGGTTTTATTCAAAGGTCCTTTATTAGATAGTGCCCATGAGGCAAAGTATCTATTCCGTTAGATAAAATGTATCTTTTATCATCTTGATAACTTAAAGCAATTTTCGTCTGACGTATGGAATATACCTTATGCAAATATGATCGTATGCTATTTTGGTCTCGTTCTATAACTACTTTATTTCGTAACGTATCGAGATAGTGATCGAAACAGATTTGCTGATCGATAATGTACTTTTTAACACCCTTAGCCTTCTTTATTATCTCACGGCCTTCTATTTTTAAAGAGTACATTTTCGATCGAAGGCCTACAAAGTGCGTTAAAATACGACCTCTAGTTTCGTCTTTCATAAGACCAATGACTTTTTTATTAATTAAAGGAATTTTATAGATGTTATCGGGATCATAAGCGCTCGTATCAAATTTTCTAGATTCGTCTTTATACACTCTTCATAGAAATCATTGCACGTCACACTATACAAAAGGCTGTCGGTGTCCATGTAGCATAATTCGCAATTATTTGCAAATTTTGCCTTCATGAAATCGTAGTGAAAATTATATAATTCAATTTTGATAATTCTAAGATGGCCATACCATGTAGATAGGTTTGTTGAACTCTATCTCTGTTTTGCTCAATTCGATCGCGACCAGATTTTTGTCAAAAATCGTTGCCGAATGGAAATTTGGTTTGGAAATTAAAGATAGAGCACCATACCGACCGCTCCAATGAGTCACTAATTTTATGACGCGTCTTTTCCTAACATTCTCCATTGTTTTACCAAAAATGGAATTGTTTGCAAATTTATATAGATTTTGTGCAAATTCCGTTTTAGCTTCCGTGCGCATTCTTGTATTTAATTCGACAAACGGTCTCAACCAAGGAGACTGACCGAATTCTAAAACCTTATGAACGCGCGTCATAACTACGCCCGCAGATAAATAAACCTGGAGATTTCTGTAATGCACAACGTAGTTGAACTTTTTCGTGAGAGTGCACATTAATTTTGAAAATTTCGAGCCCGGAGGCGTGTCCTGTTCTGGGCACATCGGCAACTCTTTCTGAGCGTCGTGAATGTCCGTAGGAAATTCCAAGTCGCATTCGATAATATAACCTTTATCGCTCGTAATGCTCACCGTTGTAACATTAAATTTTAATATTTCTTCAGGCGTTAGCCATTTGAAATCCCCGTAAGGCAAATAGCAAGATTCGGCATGACCATAGAGATTATTAATATCTCCGTAAAATAAAAATTTATTCGGCTTGGATGGATCATACGTTTGGGGATAATATTTATTATTGGTTCTACATATCGTTTTACGACTTGAGTAAGGCCCCCCCGAATGCCTCTTTCGATCATTAAAAACATGTCGACGTCACAAATTAGTTCTAGCCTGATTTTAGTATATAATAACATGCTAGACCACGAGTAGCTCGCCAAAGTCACAAAATTTAAGGGATCCAATTTGTATGTTTCAAGACAATTTTTCTAAAGTCTTGGAATATATCGCAAAAGTAAAAGAATGTCGCATTTTAAATATAGGTCCGCGTAGTCGCCTAAATTTTGCATTTAAAAGTGCTCCATACGGTTTGCGCATGAATATATTTCGATTCTTCAATATGTGATTCATTAAGATTGCTATAAAAACATTCTATAGGAGGAAGATTTTCTTGGCTTAATTTCAAAATGTCATCCAAATACTCGTAGGAAAATACCCTTGCGCATTAGCAATTTAATGCGATCCGGGTTTAGCGAGCTAAATTCCTTTTTAAAACTTTAAAGTCATCGAAAGACAACTCGCATGCTAATTTTTCCAATGACATTGCCATAAAGCGAAAGGAATCTATGAATCTGAACGTCACATTTGCGTCGTTGTATTTTTAGAAAATGTTATGTATTTTCATTATTCAAGGGTATTATATTCATGGGGCCTTCGAAAGCGTTAGCAAGCTCTTTAATAATAAAATGAGCATCATAATTGCTCAAATTATGATAGACTACGGAATAATTGGAAATAACCTAAAATTTAAATTACAGCTGCTATGCGCAACACCTCTTACAGAACCATTCATGTGATCGTGATCGATAACCTTTTCGTCGTCCGGCAAGAAATCGACTTCGCAAATAAAGCACGTTTTTGCCGTCGAGGCATCTATAGAGGACGTAGCAGGCTCGTTTTAAAAATGCGCTCCCATAACATATGGCAATATGTTTTAATTGTCGCACAAACCAAGAAATGCAGTCTGTGCCCGTGTATGAACTGTAATATGAAAGAGATTCGTCATATCCACAATAAAAATAATATCCTATTGAAAACGGAATATGTTCCTGGTATTTGAAAGTGCGTTCTGATTCGAGCTCTTTCGGTTTTTTAATAAGGCATTCTATGTCAGAATAAACCACCATCGGCACAGGTATTTTATACTTAAAATCTTTAAATTGTAAATATTTGTTTTTCGGAGGGTAAAATAACACGACACTCGTTAAGTTTTTCGCATACTTGCTCGTGGGCATCGAGACGTTTGCGATCGTAAAAATAGGAGAGACATCTATCGCATACGTAAAAGTGACCCGTATGTTTAGTTAATTGACCTCTCACAAGTGAGGCTAAATTTTTATAAGACAATAATGATATCTAACGCCCCGTTTATAATCTTTAATATTTTTTTAATTCTTCCAAACTTTTTCCAACTTTATCGGCCTCGTCGCCGTCGTCGTCGTCCTCGTCGCCGTTGACGTATTCGCCGTCGTCAGAATTAAATTTTGACGACTCGTCGACATACGCATCTTCAACAATTAACAGATTAACGTGTTTATCTCGTTTTGGCTAGTTAATTGTACCGGTGTTACGATGTATCGAGCGCGTTTTAAAATAAGAGCAAAAACATTTACAGAAATATCATTCTGCTTTTCGAATTTCGATATATCCGATATAGGCATGGGGCTGACGAAATTTTCATATTAAAATTTCTGCAAAATGCGGATACGAAGTTGTGCGATTAGCATGCTTACCTGCTGTAGGCTTAATTATTCCGGCTAAAACGCTCCAATAAAAGCATGAAAATCATTGTTTCTAATGTTTAAACAGGCCTTTTGTTTTGAATTGCGATAGGAAGAGGCATGAAACAACTCGCGTGAAACATATCATAGCATTTATTAATATTAACATTTAAAAATAATATTTCGGATAGCGTGAATCCTGACCCGTGCATTGCGTCGTTCTCTATTTTATCCAACAAGCGTGTTGCGATATTGCACGCAAACCACTCGTTAAACTTCTCTAAATTGCCGAAACAAATTAAAAGTTGGGCGTCGAAAATACCTAGTTTGAAACTCATTTTCGTTGAGCGCGACGGAAAATTTGAAAAATCGCACGCTAACACGACATTAATTTTAAGGTTTACCGAGTGATTTTTAAAAATCGTATACAATTTGGATAAAATTAGTTTTTTACAATCTTCGATAAATAAATTAAGATCTTTATGTGCAACATTAATAATTTGAGCTGTTTGAATTCTCGATTTAAACGCAGACACGATCGGCTTCCAAACCAATTCAGAATGTCGAGGCGTGCTCGAGAATACATCCATTGTTTAGGAACATTCTGCCGCAGTAGTTTTTTTAATAGATTTTTAAATAGCATTTTATATCTTTTCATATGGCATAGAAGATTTTCGAATAGATTCAGATAACTAGCCGAGAGCGAAGAAGAAGTTTGTTTCACCGTTCTTAAAATCGATTCGGTGTTGTGAATGTGTGATTTTAATATTCGAACCCAATTGCGAAATACTTTAGTTTTACGACATTTCGTTAAAATTGCGTGCACTTTTCGATACAACTGTAGCATCTGATCACAACACATCTAAACGCCCGCGTCCGCTTCGATTTTTCTGTTAGTTAACATTTTTTTTTTCGTATTTCAATGCCAACTTTCTGTATTTTGAACCGTGCAATTTTACTAATACGTTCGGCGTATCGTCTTTGGGCGATAAATCGCAGGACCATAAAATGGCTTCTAATTCGGCATGCAGTTCCCGTTTTATTCTAACAATTTGTACGAGTTTAAAAATCTTATACAAAAGGATAAGTCTATAGCATATTTTTCTGAATCTGTAATTTTTAGTTGATTTTATAGAAAATACATCTGTCGTTCTAACACATTTACTATAGACAAATAAATCGCCGATTTCATGCAAGCGCATGCGGAGGGTTTCTGCAAATCAACAAAGAATTAATAAATTGAGTTGAAAACACGAATTCTCTATTTTTTAAGTCCACGTATAGGCAATCGGTTCTTAGAGTTGCATAAAAGAAAATGTCACTTTCACATTTATACTGAAAATTAAACACTGTTTTTAATGGCGATACGGCAGATTGATCTACAAATCTAAACAACCTAATACCGGCCGAGATGCTTTCGCTAATATTATAAAATGCCCTTCGGTCGTAATTACATAAATTAAAAAGCTTTTCTTTCATACGAGACACGTCGGTGAAGCAAAACGCTATTGTGTTAGAATACGAATCTTCTAAGCACGTTAAATTGTCGAACAAATTAAATTGCATGCAAAATAGAAAAAGGGCTCGAGACCCAATCAAAAACCGTCCCGATATTTAAAGTCTTTTAAATAAGCAGGCAATTCCTTGCATGCGATTCTATAAAAATTATGTGGATAATCCGCAATTAGCATATCACGATTGTAATGGGTTGCTGATCTAATTCTATATTCAATACTCATAACTTTAAAAATCAAGATGTAAAAATACTAAAATTATAAAATTAATTACCATGTATAGGTAGGTATTCTAGTGTGATGACGATACGGATGGCTTTTAGCTCTTGCCGTTCTGATTTTCCTTGGGAGGATCCGTGAGGGCTGATGATGATGGATCCTTTTGTATTTCGCCCATGCAGCAGAAGGAAATACTCGCTGCAGGATTAGGTTTACCTTTAAAATAAACGAATTTCGTATTAGTTTTTAAATAAAAATTAAAATATTAATACTAACCAACTTCGAACGATCCTAGGTAGTGCAAACAAAGGCATTCCTGTTTATTCAGCTCTTCGATATCTTTATCGCTAATTACGTCCGCGATTCTCTGCGGAAGGAACACAACGCATTCTTCTAATTCGACGAGAATGAGCCGAGAATTCTTCTTTGACTGAAGAGATTTGATGCTTAAAACCGGATAAGGGCGCTGTAGCTCGAGATCTTTGACTTTTACGGTCTTCTTCCTATCGATGCGGCTTACTGAATTGATTTTTAATTAACTCCATATTTTATTTCTAATTACGAATATAATTACATAAAGTTAAAAATATATTTACAATTATTACCTGTTTTTAATGCAAGCTGCACGATGACAAAACACGTTGCACGACTCTCAAACTTATATTTTACAAGATAAAAGCCTTACAAGGGATCCTTTATTTATATCACTCCGAATGACGTACAATTTATTACGCATCTAAATTTGCATCCCAGCTACATACACGATTATGACATTAACGATAGCAATTCATTAGAATTAAATAGCATTGCTCTTGTTGGACAAAAAAGCCATTCAAATTAAAACGCCATCTTTTTATTATGCGGATATTGAAAGTCGCATAAAATTAATGAGCATATTTTTATTCAAAGATGTAAGTAACAAAACATTTTCCCCGACTCGGCATCGATAAAGTAATATAAAAATCCAAACGTCTATATTTCGAGGATTTATGAGCCCATATTTGTTAAAATAATGGGTTCCTATATAATTAATGATGCAAAACGATGTGTACTGAAATTAAAACTTACTCACGAATGATGTAATCATGAAACTACAGTATTTTCTTTACGCGTTCCAAGAAGCTATCTTTTATGCATACAATGTTTTAATCAAAAGCAATTCCAGACTTCGATAATAAAAATAATTATACAAACATACTCGATCATTTATATTTTAACTTCCTTTTCATACAATGAATGTATACTATACGAAATTTACGACCACTTTTTATTTCTCGGCAAAAATACGATTTTGTCATCGTATATGCTTTGGTTCATATAATGCACTCAAATTATTAAAAGATTATTAAAACGTCTTGCACGTGTCCGATGAGATAATCGGAACCAGTTTTTTCTCTTGCCCGACGATCTGAAATCTCTGCGTTATTTAAATACTTCATAATGCCTACGAAACGAGCGTAACCTATTAAATTATTAAATGTTTACTTGAAACGTCTTGCACGTGTGTCCGATGAGCTATTCGTGACCCCGTAATTTGTATACGAATTAAATAGCGCACTTTCGGCATCTTCTTCATGGAGGGCTAAAATACTTTACACGTCATTTCGAACCATCTTGAGAAAAATACGATTACGTCAGTAGTATAGTTTTGGATAGCTGGGACAGCCGTTTAAAGGGCCGTCAAATTTTAGTATCGACATCTGTAATAAAAACCCTTCCGTATTTACTCAGACTTATTCTCGAACGTGACCACCACATTGTAAAACACATTAAAACATAACACGTTCGCACCGTTTGCGCACCTTTACGATATTTCGTCTTAGACTTTACACTTACGGCCCTCTACACACTATACCATAACGATACATACCTTTCGTTTCGAAAATAAAACAAGAATAACATTTTGACGACTCGGATCGATATCTACTACAACAATTTATCAGAGGTGTTTCACGTTTTCCACGTTAACTTCACCGGTTACCGATACATACCCTACACCTTAAACAACGATGCACATACATACCTCTCTTTACATAATACGACCCTTTTACGAGATTTTATGATCCTTTTAAAAGGGCCAGGGGGCTTCTCCATATTACAAATCGTTATCCTCAAACCTAACTGATACTAATCACACACACTCCTACCATGCATGGCCTTCACACCGGCATAAAACTCTTCCAATAAATACAACAACACATTTTTCAAGAATATTTATGACCCTTTGAAATTGCGATGTCCCAGCTTCTCCATATAATACTAATTATCTATATTAAAGAATAATACTTGGTCTTTAGTTGACAGGCCATTGATAAAGAAATTATCGGAAGCAGAATGGTTTTACGAAATAAACTGCAAATGACGGGAGTTTGATCGCAGGAAAGCAAGATATTCTGGGATATTGCAGCAAGCCTGGCGTAACACTTGGTCAAACTTTAGCTCCTGTGCCTCATTTTCAGTAAGATTAGTTTCTGAAATTGAAAAGCATTTTGGAATACATATTAATCAATTAGGTGTGACGTGCTTATTTAAATGGAGAATTGCAGAGAAAATATTTTGGAACTTCAAAACAGTTAGCAAAAATCTTGAAGATTTTATGTAAACGATTAATCATTTATTGGAAAGGTATCGTTTATATGCTGAAACGATATACAGAGTGGCAACAAAGTTTGTTTGCTGAATCAGGCTTTATATTGTTTAGAACATTCTGGACGCAGTTGGTATGCTATTTAAACAAAACATTGCAAGAATGTGGTGCTAAACCAACAAATTCTGATCCTTGTTTATATCGAATGGGTCAAGGTGATGAATTAACTCTGATAATAATCTATGTTGACGATATATTGATTGCTTCCAGGAATCTGAAAACAATTGACAGTTTAAAATCTAAATTGTTCAGAAAGTTTGAAGTTAAGGATCTCGGTAGCGTTGGATACTGTTTAGGATTGAATTTTCTCGAAAGATGATAAAATTATGCTACATCAGAAAGGTTACATAAAGGAAATATTAGACAGATTTGGAATGTCTGAACTAACCAATCAGTACTCCTATCGATCCGGGCACTAAGTTGTCTAAACCAACTGAATCCGCGTCGGATGAAGAAGATAAATTACCGTACAGAGAACTGATCGGAGCGTTGACTTATCTATCAGTTGCAACGCGACCTAACATAAGTTACACTGTTAGCTATCTTAGCCAGTTTAATAACTGTTACAGGAATTGTCATTGGACGGCGATTGATTTCTTCGATATCTTAAAGGAAGTATTAATTTAGGGTTGGTGTATTCTCCAACCAAAGATGCTCTTAAGGTTACGTAGATCGTTTTCTTATGACCATCGACAGAAGATCTTTAAGGATTTTCATTTATGTTGTCTAGTTGTCCAATCTCAATGGGAACAGAAAGCAGCGTACTGTGGCTCTCTCGTCTACAGAGGCCGAATATATGGGATTGACTGAAATTGCCAAAGTGTTTATTATCTTCGAAACGCCCTGATAGAACTTGGTTTCGAAAAATTAGCTCAGGTAGTTGTTTATAATGACAACATGAGTGCATTGAAGTTAGCTGATAATCCAGTGTTTCAACTTAAGTAAACACATCGATGTGAAGAATCATTTCATACGTGAAGCCCTGAACGACAAGCAGTTTGTTCTACAACATTTACCTTCGGAAGGCTTTTGCGGATGTGCTTACTAGCTTTGTCTCGTAAAGTTCGAAAATTGTGTGAAAATGATGGGTTTGTTCAACTCTACAGTTAGTCGCGTGTATCAGGGGAGTGTTAGTAATAACGCTAGTGGTAGTGATATCCCACGCGCAGGATACCATTGTAGTGATGCGCTCGTGTTACGACTCGCCGATAGACAGGTGTAAAGTTCCGTCTGCCGTTATACAACAGACGTACTTGCGTCTAACGCGATGTATAATGTTTCTTAATAACCATTGTACATGTATAATATTTAAGTTGTACGTTATGTTGAATTTTCCTTGTAACTAAGTTTGTTTCTTATTAAATCGCTTTATAAAGGCGTTTTGCTTCAGTTTTCATAGCGTGTTGAAATGCTCTGTTACATCACATCAACAAAACCCTCCCGCGAGCACCTCAAATGTTAAACAATAGTCCAGTGTTTGTGCATTTAGAATAAAATTACCTAAATTAATCAAGTTTGGAGCGCAAAGCGTAAGTCTATAGCATATTTTAAGTAATTTTTAGTTGATTTTATAGAAAATACATCTGTCGTTCTAACACATTTACTATAGACAAATAAATCGCCGATTTCATGCAAGCGCATGCGGAGGGTTTTCTGCAAATCAACAAAGAATTAATAAATTGAGTTGAAAACACGAATTCTCTATTTTTAAGTCCACGTATAGGCAATCGGTTCTTAGAGTTGCATAAAAGAAAATGTCACTTTCACATTTATACTGAAAATTAAACACTGTTTTTAATGGCGATACGGCAGATTGATCTACAAATCTAAACAACCTAATACCGGCCGAGATGCTTTCGCTAATATTATAAAATGCCCTTCGGTCGTAATTACATAAATTAAAAGCTTTTCTTTCATACGAGACACGTCGGTGAAGCAAAACGCTATTGTGTTAGAATACGAATCTTCTAAGCACGTTAAATTGTCGAACAAATTAAATTGCATGCAAAATAGAAAAAGGGCTCGAGACCCAATCAAAAACCGTCCCGATATTTAAAGTCTTTTAAATAAGCAGGCAATTCCTTGCATGCGATTCTATAAAAATTATGTGGATAATCCGCAATTAGCATATCACGATTGTAATGGGTTGCTGATCTAATTCTATATTCAATACTCATAACTTTAAAAATCAAGATGTAAAAATACTAAAATTATAAAAATTAATTACCATGTATAGTAGGTATTCTAGTGTGATGACGATACGGATGGCTTTTTTGCTCTTGCCGTTCTTGATTTTCCTTGGGAGGATCCGTGAGGGCTGATAATGATGGATCCTTTTGTTTTTCGCCCATGCAGCAGAAGGAAATACTCGCTGCAGGATTAGGTTTACCTTTAAAATAAACGAATTTCGTATTAGTTTTTTAAATAAAAAATTAAAATATTAAATACTAACCAACTTCGAACGATCCTAGGTAGTGCAAACAAAGGCATTCCTGTTTATTCAGCTCTTCGATGTCTTTGTCGCTAATTACGTCCGCGATTCTCTGCGGAAGGAACACAACGCATTCTTCTAATTCGACGAGAATGAGCCGAGAATTCTTCTTTGACTGAAGAGATTTGATGCTTAAAACCGGATAAGGGCGCTGTAGCTCGAGATCTTTGACTTTACGGTCTTCTTCCTATCGATGCGGCTTACTGAATTGATTTTTTAATTAACTCCATATTTTATTTCTAATTACGAATATAATTACATAAAGTTAAAAAATATATTTACAATTATTACCTGTTTTTTAATGCAAGCTGCACGATGACAAAACACGTTGCACGACTCTCAAACTTATATTTTACAAGATAAAAAAGCCTTACAAGGGATCCTTTATTTATATCACTCCGAATGACGTACAATTTATTACGCATCTAATTTGCGATCCCAAGCACATACACGATTATGACATTAACGATAGCAATTCATTAGAATTAAATAGCATTGCCCTTGTCTGGACAAAAAAAAGCGCCCATTCAAATTAAAACGCCATCTTTTATTATGCGGATATTGAAGTCGCATAAAAATTAATGAGGCATATTTTTTATTCAAAGATGTAAGTAACTAAAACATTTTCCCCGACTCGGCATCGAAACAACTAAGAAATTTTATCGACTGTTTTACAGAAAATTTATCGATTTTGGCATCATTACAGTTTGATGTTGAAAGTTGGGACTTCGTTCTTGCAGATCTATTATTATGTAAACTCGACGAGGAAACTCGTAAACGATTTGAATTGCACTTCAATTCTACTGAGATACCTACATTCACTTTTATCAAAGATTTTCTGTCGAAACAGTGTGTGGCCTTGGATAATCTTGTTTTAAGCCAACGCTTGAAATTGCCTAAAGGTACCGCTAATAAGCAATGTAATAGTAAAAGTCCACGCATTCGAATTTTGATTTGAAGCTTAAAACAGTTTTAGCCCAGACTACTAATTCTCCTAAGAATAGTCCGTTGTCTTGCATTCTTTGTATGGGAACTCATTCGTTGTATTTGTGCGAGCAAATTCTTAAATTGTCTCCAACTAAACGTCATGAGCAAGCCAAACATCACTGGTTGTGTTTGAATTGTCTTCGACCAAATCACAATATGTCGTCATGTCCGTCAAAATCGTCTTGCAAAACTTGTAATAAAAATCACTATTCATTGTTGCAGTTTGTCTTGTGGACTGCTACGTCACAACCTTCTTCAACTCCAACTCGTGAGGAAAATTTGCAAATCAGTTGGTTTGATCAAGTTATTTGTACAATGACAGTTGGGTTTGAAACGACTTGTCTAGCTGTTACCCACGGATCGTCTTGAGATTCTTGACAAGAGAAATCAACCTCACATTATTCGTGCTCTTGTAGACACTGGGAGTTAAATTTCATTTATTACTGAGTCGTGTCGCAAGGCTATCAGTATATCGGCTCGCTCTTCTTCAATTCCCATTTCTGGTTTGGGCCAGACTTCACACCAAACTTTGGGCATGATATCTGGTACAATTCGTCCCATTCAGGAATATGATTCAGTTTCTAGGGACAACAATTTGAAAATAGACTTAATGGTTTTGCCGTCTATTTGTAGTAATCTTTCAAACAAGTCTATTTAATCGTATTAGTATCACTTAGAGAACATAAAACCAGCAGATGAAGACTGGAGACATTCCTTTCCAGTACAAATTTTATTAGGCGCAGATGTCGTCGGTCGTATTTCGCTCGATTGGAAAGTTGATCGCATAGAAATTTTGCCTGTTGCTGTCAACATAATATTCGTCTACATGGTATACGGTACTGTCGGTCCCATCTCAACCAATTGTATTAATTCGTTTTTCGCATCTGTCAATCCTTGTATGGACATCAATCTCAAACAACTTTGGGAGCTTCAAGACGTTCCTTCGAAAAGTTTGTCGTCTCTAGAAGATGACTTTGTTCAACACTCTTTTGAAAATTCGTTGTATGGTTTACCACATGGTAGGTTTGGAGTGGGTCTCCCATTTCGAGAAAATGTTTATGATCTTTCAAATTCCAAATCTAATGCTACAAAACGTCTTTTGTCATTAGAGCATCGCCTCGAAGCCAATCCGGATCTGCGAAATTTGTATATAAACTTCATGCGTAATTACAAATCATCATCTGGTCACGTATCGCTTTATCAAAGCCTTCAACTGACAATAATTCGTACTTCATTCCACATCGTAGTTTTGGAAAGTTATTCTGAATAACTCTGCATAACTGAAATTTTCGTTTAGTTATACACGGTGTCAACTTTTATTTTGAACATAGGGAATTTGCATAAAAAACAAATTTCCCTAAATATGGGCTCCCCTAATTGCTTTACAGCAAAATGCTAAGTAAGAAAGTTTTTAGAAATAAAAAGTTGTTTCTAGCTCTGCGGTCAGATTTTGAAGCAGTTCAGTGGTTTTCGAATAAATAAAAACACTTATTTAATAATACCGTTTATCATGTTAGGCTTGACTATCATAGCGACTATAACAGTATAAAGAATAAATAACAACAAACATTGAACTATTAGAGTGTATTGGGATGTTTCTCCGCAGGTTTTAATATTTGTTGCTTTAAAGTAGACTGTCGTTGCAAATGAATGTTCGTTGTCGTACAGCTTCTTTTTTAAAGCATCCCATAGAAAGAAATCACACGGTTCAAGTCTGGTGAGCGGGCTAATCAATGTGCGGTACCACCGCGGTCTATCCAATGTTCTGTGAATGTTTGATCCAAAAAATTGGGTGCATCAACGTCATTGTACGCCAGACATCCGTCGTATTAGTACCATATTGCCTCTTCTAAATTTAAAGTCAAAACAACTGGTCCGACTTCTTCTTGAAGTAATTGAATGTAACGCTTGCCTGTTATTATGCCTTCAATAAAAAGTGGGCCAATTACTCTAAGGCCCAGATGTTAAGTCTTACGATACTGAAATTTTGTCTTAACCGATAGGTACAAATTTTCCGTACTCCAATATCTAAAATTTTGTCGGTTGTGTACTCCACTAGTTTAAAATGAACACTCGTCCTTCGTAAATAAAACGTGACAAAAGGTTTCAACCATAATTTATTAAATTAATCATTGTCGCACAAAACTACATTCTTTTAAATTTATCCTCTTCGTAAAGTTCTTCCTCCCTACTGTATTTAAAAGATTTGAACGGCGGAGTTTGTTTCTTTATAGTATTGTGCATAGTAGTATGCGAAACTCCTAAACTACGACCAATCTTTCGTACACTATGTGTTAATGCGGCAGTTAACTTCGATAACCACAGATGGTGAAATAAGTGGACATGTATATGAAAACCATAAGAATAGCGGAAACCTTCAAGTACCTGAGTTATTAGATTTAGCGATGTTCGAAAAACTAGTAGTAAAAAACGTAGACTTTTGACAGGAGGTCGTATCGGTCTAATAAAAATACCATAGCGACGCACAGCACACTTTTAACATAGGTTAGATAAGTTAGTATAGATGTGCCACTTCGTATTTAAAAATTGTTGGCGTCTTTTTTCGCCATCTGGGAGAATAGTGTTAATACTTCGCATGAAATTATGTTTGGTTTGCATCTACGCTATTTTTCTAAGATTAAAAACTCTGCAAAGGTCACATTTAAGAAAGCACTTTACATTAAGGGCGCGATAGCATCCCTCTATTTTCATAACACGAACTAATTTTTAAAATAGCTGACTTTGTGGCAAATAACAGTTGCTAGGATACGGCAGGATGCAGGTTTTTTTCTCAATTCTCATTCCTGTAACTATTCGTCGTAAATGACCTTCGGCGAACTCGAAGTTGTTGAACAGCAAGCAAAGCGTTTATTTCTAATCACCTAAAGATGGGTCTAGTTTCGTAAATTGTTTAATCCTAAACAAGCTTTTACGCTTTTATTTTTAATTTGGCCTGATATATATTTCATAATTAGTGGGAGTTTTGAAGCTTATGGTTTATTATAATCATTTTTTGCCGGCAGCACAATTTGAGAAAATGACGTCATTATCACACCTATTTGACGTTACATGTAAACTTTGTATGACCAAAAATGACCTAAGTCTGCTACGTGGGGTAAAGAATGAGAACACTAATAAGTTGCCTATATATTTAAAGCTGATTTTGACACTTTTCAAATTGAAAATATAATTACCAATGCAGACCCCTGGTGAAGATACACAAGACAATGAACGTCCCCAAAATGAAGTGTAAAATGATGTAGGAATAATTATTGTAAATCATTTTGCTGAGTACCAAACTCGCAACCTAATTTGTAACAAAATGTATCCTAATTCCTTGTGATGGTTCCACTAAGATATTTTAATAAACTTCACTCTTGCTAACTGAAGCAATATTTTGCCTACAATGAACATTGTAGAATTTCTAATTACGTTTTGGGATACGGCAGACTACCCTTTTTTAAAAACTATTATAACATAGTATAAGCTTCAGAAAGTAACACTGCTGTAATAATTTACTTATCGCTTGTAAACATAAACATGGAAGTTTACAAACAACCATGGATGTTGAGGTTATGTCATTTTTGGCTTCATAAATATTCGCAATTAATCCAATCATTATTAAAATTACACTTATCAAAAGGTAATTCACCATATATTATTAGTATACTTCATTTCAATGCGGCAAAAACAAAGTCCAAAATAATTAAATTTGAACTATTCTGGTTTTAAACCTTATTCTACACATCATTAACAGTGCCATCTTCGGCGAAACTCGTGAACAATTTCTATTAAAATGGCGTAAAATTAATGTAATAATTCAATAAAATCCATTCAGTACACTACGACTATCATGATCAATATTTTAAAAAATTTTTTAAACAGAACGATTATATATGTATTCTGCTATCCAACGAATGCTTTTTTTTATATACAAATTGATTCCCTTAGATGTAGTAATTAAAGTAAAGTAAGTGAAGTTTAACATTACTTTTAACAGTTATTTCTTACTTATTACTCCACTTTAGAGAAAAAAGCAAACTTTTGTTAGAAAATACAAAGTTTTGTGAGTCTAATGGTGAAGTTACATTTTGCATAGTTTCAATCCAACAAAAGTTATTTATCAAACAGAATAACCTGTTTTTGATGGATTTTAGGCAGCCAACCGTACATCCGATCGCGCCCTTTATTTGAAAGCTTATAGATGCAAAAATTTATATTTCCATATTTTACTAAAATGAAGTGCATACATACTTTATGTATGTACATAGGCCAAAGTAATAATACTGAAGATATAAACGTGTACACCATATATGCATTTTAAAAAATGAAATAAACAGAACATTTTACCGTTGATTTTACCAAAATATATTATTGGGTAATTGCATATTATAGGAAGAAGAAAAACTGATTTCAGGTACTATTGACAAATACAACAAAACACGGGTCACCGACATACAAATTTAAAAAAAGCAATCATCAAAACGTATTTCATTCTTATCAGGATTTGAAAATCGTCTAGTGGCATTCTTATTTCCATAACCACCCACATACTAGAGAACATATCTATAATTCATTCAAATAAAATGATGTAACCCATTATTCTACTATTTGTTACAAAAAATAATAAACATGAATCTCTCTTATTAAAAGTAATGTATAAACAAACACCAAGCTTTAACTTTAAGATATCAGTTTCTCTGAATTTTCAGTATGTAATAACAGCCATTGATGGTGAAATAAGTACCAACAAAAACAACACTAATTTAATTTTAAGTAAACCTAATAGTAGTTTTTGTAAACGCACACATGGATTGTTACGTGCAAACTGAATTTGCACTTAAACATTGTTTTAGTTCAGTTTTTTAATGTACGGAAGTTTTCCCGCCATAATTTTAAATACGCAAGACGCGCGAACATTTTTAAATGAACTGGGCGGGGCTTCCGGCACGTCACAATAGTGCAATTGGAAGTGTGAATTATCCCTATAGGGGTATAGCAATGCTACAAAAGAGTAGGGAGTTCCGCGGTTCTCGCGCGGAAACGTGGCTTTTTTACGCCAAACTTTGAAGTGAACAGTCGTGCCGGGTGTCGTGTTATCTTATTATGTGGATTTCCTTATCTTGAGTATCTTTCCTTAATTCCCTATTCCCGTCTTCCACTGCATATAGGAACGAAGATGACCCTGGACCATGACCCCGAGATAATTTGGATGTCCAACTCTACCAGCAGCGATGCCGAGGTTACCGTGGCGTGATTTCCTGCCGGTTAGCGGATCCTTCACGTGAGTAGATTATCTAATTTTTATTGTTTAAATTTTATGTACCTTCTCTTAATTATGGCGCAATATAAATTATCAGTGACGTCATGTGTATCTTATGAACTTTGGTAATTGTATTACCGGCTTTTAAGAGCCATCTATCGCCATTTCAATGTACCAGAATCTAAGTGTAACATTTTGTTAACTGCATTACCGACCAGGTAAAACTGTAAACGAAGTGTAGCAGATGGCGCCTTCAACCTGTTCAGGCTATGAACTTCAGGGGCTTCTTCTTTGTTTTAGGTTAGAATAATTTCCTTTATAAGGATACAATGCATTAATAGCTTCTTCACTTAAAGAACTTTACTTTTATTCATGTAAGTATTTACCTTACCTTATGTCTTTAAATACAGTATTATAGAATTACCTATTAAAATATCTTTAGTTGCTTTCCTTAACTTTGAAAGGCCGTTTTTGAAACTTAAATACATTGTTCTTTATGTTACATTCTAAAATTGCATTATGGTTTATCTTTTACATGAAAATTTTGTGTTTAAAAAACACTTGAGTGAAATAAATTGCTAGTATACCTTTTTAAGAAGTGTTTGACTATACGTTGTTGCCTTATAGGTTAAATAACATATCCTCTGCGCCCATTTTCCATTTTGGAAGGCTTGTCTGTCATTATCTATAAAATATGTATTTAACTGAACATTGATTTCGTTTCCATATACCTTAAATGTGTTTCTTTGGTGTTATCGGTGACGTTCTAACAAGTTCTTACCTCTAAATATCGTATCGTATTACCTTAAAGTAACTGTAACGTGTTTTTACCTTCTAACCTGCGTCAAAATCGCATATTTTTATATCGTGTCTTGAATATTGTATTCATAATGAACGTATCACATTTAAAATCGCTGGAATTAATCTACGAGCTGGAATGTAGAAGTATCATAGCTGCGAGCAATCAGAATGATAGGCGATCTCAACTTAGGGCTGTTTTGTCACAGGAAACCAAAGGCGTTGCTATCTTAAAGAACCCTGTTGGCGATTGGCCACTCAACGTATCAGAAATTAAATTAACTTTAGATGATATATCGGGTATAATAAACAAAACAGATCCTGCGGCCACTAATATCGAATTAGGGAGATTGACTTCAAGAATAACCCACGTCAAACACCGTATCGAATCATTATCTTTATATAACGATGACCAAGCGACTCAAGCTAAACAAAGTTTGTTGTCCGAGGTGTTATTGCTTGAAGGAATTCTTTTAGAAAGACTTAATCCTAACGCAGACGTAGATATATCGTCACCTTTTTCAAATCTTGCGCTTGCCGAACCTAAACCATTAGGAAAACCTATACCTGTATACAAATGGGGTCTCACCTTTGAAGGGTTTGATTCGAAGGTTTCTTTATCATCCTTTCTTGACCGGATTAACGATTTTAAAATTTCCGCGGGTGTACCGACCAAGATCTATTTATCTCAGCTGGTGATTTGTTCGCAGGCTCAGCATTAATATGGTACAGAAACATACGACACCAAATTTCTACCTGGAATGAGTTAGTTGCCTGTTTAAAACGAGATTTCCTACCTTATGGCTACATTAACGATCTTTGGAACGAAATTCGTAACCGAACTCAAGGTCCCGACGAAAATGTTGTGTCTTTTATTACCTCATTAGAAGCTTTATATAGCAGACTCGACAAAAAACCTTCCGAATCCGAAATTATCGATCAATTACTTAGAAATTTAAACCCCCATTTCTCAGAACGTTTGGCTTTACAGCCCATATCTTCGCTAGCTCATTTTAAAGACCTATGTCGCTCTCTCCAAGAAGTGAGGTCAAGGATTGACAAATATCGACCACCACCGAGAAATTATCTGGTCTTCTCGAACCTGATCTAGCTTGCCAAGTTCGAGCTTCTCGTAAAGTATCTACCCTTAACGTTCCTTCTACCGTCACTAACAACGCACTTACCTGTTGGAACTGCAAGCGAAGTGGACATAGCTATACTGTCTGCACTTACCCTAAAAATATTTTTTGTTATGGCTGTGGTCGCTCAAATATCTACAAATCTAACTGCACCAACTGTAATCCTAACGTATCGGGAAACTCCCGTCGAGATATTTCAAATCAGGGTGTGAATATCTCAAGAAACCAAAATCGCCCTCAACACCAATCATCCAACGGACACAGACGCCAATAAATTTAAATTATAAAACCACTTCTAACGTTGTACCGTCATTAAATTTATCTAATAATAATACCGCTACTATTAATGTACAAAATACCTTACCTTTATTAGAGGAATTATGCTACACTACTCCAGCCGAGTGGTCTAAGTGGTTACAAACCGTCAATTCCTTTTATCATAAAAAGACTGCTACCGTTTCACAACTTGTTAAAAAACCCTTCGATAACCGTCCACACTTATCTATCTCAATTGGTTCCTTAAATGTAATTGCTTTACTGGATACAGGTTCTTCATGTTCTCTTATAAATAACGAAGGTTTACATCAATTATCTCAACAAAATATCAAAATTCAAATTATTCCTGAAAAACTTCCATAAATTTAGCTGACGATAATCAAATACATGTAACCGGTTCCTTAAGTTAAAAATTCGTGTAGAGTCTCTTGAACGTGATGTTTTATTTTTGATTGTCCCTGCATTAGCGTATCCTTTTCTGCTAGGCGTTGATTTCTGTAAACTTTTAATCTGTCACTTTACTTTCAGGATTTTTCATGGCAAACCTCTATTAAAACGAACTCCTGTGCATCTACAGGAATATCTAACAAAATCTCTCTTACTGATTCCCAAGATGTAACTCTTAACGCTACAATCGACAAATTTCGCAAACTTAATACCTCTGAACTTGGTTGTGTTACAACGGCAACACACGTTATCTCTACAGGTGATGCCCTTCCCTTTAAGCAACGTCAATATCCCTTATCGCCTGCCTTACAAAAGCATTTACATGCGGAAATAGACAAAATGTTAGTATCTGGTGTTATCTCTCCTTCAAATTCACCGTGGACCTCTCCCGTATTGCTAGTTCGGAAAAAGAATGACGAATGGCGTGTCTGTTTTGATGGCAGGAAGCTAAATTCTGTTACTGTTCCAGACGCTTATCCTTTACCTAGAACTGATTCAATTTTGAGCAGGCTTCGTAATGCAAAATTTATCTCATCTATCGACCTTAGACAAGCTTTTTATCAGATACCTCTTGACTTATCTTCTCGTCAAAAAACTGCTTTTTGTGTCCCAGGCCGAGGTCTTTTCGAATATAATTTTTTGCCATTTGGTCTCTGTAACGCTCCACAAACTTTACAACGTACTATGGATCAAACGTTAGGTCCTATCTTACATCAAGAACGTGCCTTTGTATTTTTAGATGATATCTTAGTTATCTCAAGTTCTTTCGATGAACATATCGCCACATTAGATGAAGTTGCTGAACGTTTAAATGCAGCAGGTTTTAAGATAAACTGGGAAAAGTCTCAATTTTGTCGTTCATCCCTTACATTTCTTGGTTTTATTGTCGATGGGACAGGCTTACGAGCCGATCCTGCTAAAGTTGATGCCATTACTAAATTAAAACACCAAAAACTGTTACCGAAATCAAACGTTTGATAGGAATGATTAGCTATTATCGCATTTTTTACCTAACCTTTCAACTATATCTGCACCCATTACCGCTTTAATTAAAAATAAAAGAAATCCCAAACTATCGAGTGGAATTTAGAATCCCAACAAGCTTTCGAACAAATTAAAACACTAATCACTTCAGCACCTATCTTAATCTCTCCAAATTTCGATGATAAGTTTTATATACAAACCGATGCTTCACTTACGGGTTAGGTGCAATGTTGTTCCAGGTAAACAATGGTTTAGAACATCCAATCGCTTATGCGAGCCGTGCCTTAACTTCTGCCGAACAAAAATACTCTGCTACCGAACGAGAACTATTGGGTGTTATCTTTGGCATCGAGAAATTTAGAGGATATGTCGAAGGTACACACTTTACCGTAATCACTGATTGTGCAGCACTCACTTGGCTTAATAACTTGAAACAACCCGCAGGTCGTTTGGCAAGATGGAACTTGCGTATATCTCAATTTACTTTCGACGTTAGGCATAGGCCTGGCAAATTAAATATCGTACCTGATGCGTTATCTCGAGATGTTTTTTCTCTTAACCTTCCAAATTTAATTCTGGATACCTGGTACCTCAATATGATTAGAAAAGTTTCCGATAATCCCGACAAATTTCCTACCTTTCGAGTAACTAATAATAGACTGTATAAATTTGTATCCTCGTCCCCACATAAAATATCGAATATACCTGAATGGAAACTCGTTGTGCCCACTGCAAATCGCAGTGAGGTGCTCAAATTATGTCATGACGATCCCTTAGCTGCACACCTTGGTGTTACAAAAACTCTCGCGAAAATATCTGAATTGTATTACTGGCCCACACTTAAGCAATCTGTTTGTCGCTACATTAAGAGCTGCAAAATTTGTGGTTCTCATAAGAGTTCACAAGACGCTCGCCCTGGTTTAATGGGTAACTTTAAGCGTGTATCTTATCCCTTTCAATTAATATCGCTTGACTTATTAGGACCTCTCCCTCGATCGAAAAGAGGTAATCAATATCTTTTGGTCGTTACCGATTGGTTTTCTAAATTTGTTATGGTGCAACCCTTACGTAAAGCTACCTCCGCTGCAATAATTAAATTCCTAGAACAGAATGTCTTTCTTATCTTTGGTGTCCCCAGATTATTCTTTGTGACAATGGTGCACAATTTATCTCTAAAGATTTTCAGAATTTCGTTAAAAGTTACAAAGTACAAAAATTTGGTTTAACGCAAAATATCATCCCCAAGTAAACCCTACCGAGAGAGTAAATCGAGTATTAATTACCGCTATCTCGTCTTATATTAATTCAGACCATACTACATGGGATGAACATATCTTTGAAATTGCTCAAGCTTTGCGTACATCTAAGCACGAAGCAACCCAATTCACTCCGTCTTTTCTTGTTTTTGGAAGATATACCCCAATCGATGGGAGTTACTATGGTTTAGTGCCTGACGATACTAACGTAATTGAATTTGACGATAAAGTACGCTGGGACAAAGACCAACAGTCATTACCTTCTATCTTTAACGACGTTAGAAAAATTTGTTAAAAGCTTACGAAAAGAGCAAGGACCATTATAACTTGCGTAAGCGAAATATTTCCTTTGCCTTAGGCGAACAAGTTTGGAAAAAGAACTATGTCTTATCGGATGCATCTAAGAAATTTTCTTCAAAATTGGCCCCTAAATTCATTCTTTGTAAAGTCACACGTGTTATTAGTCCCTTATCTATGAACTTCAGGATACTGAAGGAAAACGCCAAGGCAGGTGGCATATTAAAGACCTTAAGCCATTCTCTGCCGACCCAAATGCTAATTAAGTTTTCATGCCCCATTCTCCTCACGATTTACCTAATATTTTTTGTTCTCACCATCAATTAGTATCTTTAATTACTTATTCCTTCTCTCATATAGTATATAATTTCTTACACGTTTAACTTTACTTACCTTAATTTAGCTATCTTTTTCTTCTGGTTGACTTTCCTTGACCATACCGTTACTCATATATCACTTCATTCTCTACACCCCCCAATATAACTCTGTCGTTTCATTTAATTAACCCTTGAAATTTTCCTATTACATATTGTTCGGTCTTTAGTATTTCTCTTATATGGTTTAATTGAATGGTAATTGTCGTAACTTTGGTTGAAATAACCCATTGAATTTTTATGACTGGTTTTGGCTGATGTTGAGTGAATGCTTTCTTCTTTGGGCTCACATAGAACATGCGCAGTCTATGCCATTGAAAGAAATAGTTCATATTCGCAGTTGCAAAAGCTAGGATTGTCTATTCCGCGTGTTTTTTTCCTCTGAATTATTGCAATCGCCCACATTATACTACATCATTATACTACAACATTATTCCTTCCTCCTTCTACTAAATCTACATAACTTATAAACTTTTTTTTTCGTTATTTTTTATTGAACTTTGTGGTGAGGTGCTATTGTTTTCTTATTGTTATCTTATTAAATTCTCGGTTGTTTTAGCATATGGGGACAGTGTATCTGTATTTAACTGCTTATAATTGGGCATTTGTGTGTGTTTAGGGTGCTACCGTTTTGAAAAACTACCTTAAAACAGTTTGTTTTTTGTGTGTTTGTATCTGTGAAGATACTTTTAAGTTGTCGTGTCTATCTTTGTCTGATTTTCTTATCGTAGTTGAAGCACTCGTTAGGAAAATTATCGTACTAGTTCTCTTAGGAGTCTAGGAATTTTTTTTTTAATTTATGTCTTATCTTACCTATATAACGGCTCTACTGGAGCCACTCTTTTGTTGTTATCATTGTCTTGGGTAATAACTAGGCCAATATCTTTGTCTTCTTTATTATCTTCGATAATACCTTTAGGTTTAATATCGTTATCTTATTGATTACCTTTGGTAATAACCTTAGTTTAGTATCGTTATCTTACCGATTACCGTTGGTAATAATTTTGGTTTAATTTATCGTTATCTTACCGACTACCGTTAGGAATGACTTCGAGTTATTTCGCGTTATCTTACCGGTTATCTTGAGCAATAACTTCTGTTTAAATTCATGTTACCTACTATCTCTTATAATCACTTTAACTTAATATCGTGTTATCTTATCGAGTATCTCAAATAATAACTAAAGCTTAATACCGTTATCTTATTCATTACCTTTGAGGATAACAACTTAAGCTTAATATCATTACCTTATCTATTATCTTTAACATCAATTTGAGATCTTATCTTATCTTTTATCGTCCTAACGTGTGGTATATATGACCAGACGTGGGAATTATCTTTCTGAAAATTAAGTGAAAAAGCTAACCCAATTTAGAAATGTAATTTGTCAGGTTAGCATATAAGGATTTAGTAGGCGGTACTTTTGGTAAATTTGTGGATTCACAACTGTGTCATGGACAAGTTAAATGTGCATCGGAGGAAACCAAAGTACCAGAAACAAAATTTGCTAGAGTGCAAGTGACGCTCTCATGAACTTTTTAAATTTGGGCACTTCTTGCCAAAAAAGAAGAATAGTTTGATGCGACACTCATGTGTGTTTGCATATAAGAACTATATGTTAGCTTTAGTTAGATAAGTTTAGATAGGTTTAGATAGGTTAGGCGACTTGTCGCACCCGTGTTAGTTTAAGCAGTGTTTCATGCTCCCCGACAAATTTGTGCTGTCGGTAAGTAGTGTAGTCAAAGACTATCGGCTTACCTATTCCGTTTCCTGGTACTTCGGTAGACGTGTTATCGGTCGAAAAACCAGGTGGCGCCTTATATAAACATTTTGTAGGTTTTAAGTTAGGGTTTATGTAGGGTAGTAAGGACTTAGATTTTAAGCTGTTACTGTGCTAACAGACTTTTCTTTTTAAGTTTTTCTTTTGTGGCTTTGTCGCGATTGTTACGTGCAAACTGAATTTGCACTTAAACATTGTTTTAGTTCAGTTTTTAATGTACGGAAGTTTTCCCGCCATAATTTTAAATACGCAAGACGCGCGGACATTTTAAATGAACTGGGCGGGGCTTCCGGCACGTCACAATAGTGCAATTGGAAGTGTGAATTATCCCTATAGGGGTATAGCAATGCTACAAAGAGTAGGGAGTTCCGCGGTTCTCGCGCGGAAACGTGGCTTTTACGCCAAACTTTGAAGTGAACAGTCGTGCCGGGTGTCGTGTTATCTTATTATGTGGATTTCCTTATCTTGAGTATCTTTCCTTAATTCCCTATTCCCGTCTTCCACTGCATATAGGAACGAAGATGACCCTGGACCATGACCCCGAGATAATTTGGATGTCCAACTCTACCAGCAGCGATGCCGAGGTTACCGTGGCGTGATTTCCTGCCGGTTAGCGGATCCTTCACGTGAGTAGATTATCTAATTTTTATTGTTTAAATTTTATGTACCTTCTCTTAATTATGGCGCAATATAAATTATCAGTGACGTCATGTGTATCTTATGAACTTTGGTAATTGTATTACCGGCTTTTAAGAGCCATCTATCGCCATTTCAATGTACCAGAATCTAAGTGTAACATTTTGTTAACTGCATTACCGACCAGGTAAAACTGTAAACGAAGTGTAGCAGGATATATTCAAGAAAGTCGATTATCAAAATCATAATTCACAATGAACTTTTTGAAATGCAGTAATTCGAAATTCAACAATCTTTAAATAACGCTACGGCTAGAGAAACAATTCTAAACGTCAAAATAATGTCAGATAAATGACAATCAATAATAGCTTTTAAAATTGTGGGCGCCATCTATTCGGATAGTGTTAATACTAAAATGCGCCAACAAAATCATATATAGAGTGCCCACACCGTGACTTTTACTAAGTTTTTGCGGTACATCAATAACACAGAGTAGCTTGAAGGCTGAATCGTGACAAATCTAATGACATTTAATGTCCACAGGGCGGATGCAAGTTTACCTGCAAGCTTCATCTTATGTTACAACTAACAGTTAATTAATTATAAATACAAACGGAACACTATGGTTTTTGTTTTCCATAATACTCATTATTATTTGAAAATCTCGTTCACTATCCCGTAGAGGTCGTTTAACCTGATACTGACAAGGTTTATTTACACTCCTTGTAGTTGTAAAATTCTCTATAATACTTCTAATGGTTCCTAGAGATGGAATTTGACGAACTTGATAAAAAGCTAAGTATAAATGTTTAATATTCCTTATTAATTTACAGAATCGTTTAATAAACATTACCTTTTCTTCAACAGTATAGTAATCCATTTTATAATCTTAAAGTAATTGTGTTAAAGAAGTGTGAAAAATTACACTAAAGATGACTAATTAGCAAGGAAGTTTTCTAAATAAATTGTCACCGTAATGTCAAATTCATGGCCAACGTTATAAATAATGTTATATTAAATAAATAGTTTTTCTTTAATTTCTCGAAAACTACTGGGGACTTATTTACGATCTGATCACCGCATTTGAGGAAGTTTTTTATTTTAAAAAATTTTTTACTTTGTGATTTTGTTGTCAAATAATTAGGACAGCCAATATTATAGAAGATTGCTTCTATATAGAAATTCCCTATGTTGTGAATACAAGTTGACACGGTGTTTACTATGTCTTATATTATAATTAGAACCTACGCATTTGGTATGTATAAAACGCAAGAGTACTTCAAGAATTGCATAAGTGTTTTTAAAATTGTAGGCCCATTTAATATTACTTGCGGGGGAGTTAGTTCTTAATTACGTCACTGTTACCATCGGTTTTCGATTATTCTAAATTATCGTATGTCAAGTTTGGAAACCCACCCTACACAACGCTCATCGATATTATAAAGTTGTGTATGCTTTATATTCAAGTTGAAAAGGTGCTTATCGAAACAATTTATACGTCGCCCTATAAACTGTATTACTTAGACTTGTTTCTCAAAAACATAAATGTCTTTGCGAGATTTTCTACACCTAAATCGAGCAAGTATACTGTACTTTAATTAAATTAATCAAGCCTAAATTTTCGAAGGACCAGTACATAAATACATATGTACACACACACGTGACAAGTATTTCAATTTATATGCAAATTCAACACACTCACCTGAACAAAACACATCCCGTTCCAACTGTATTTTCGACACAACACACCACGTCTGGTCGTCTCTAAGGATGGCGGCAAACAGCCCGGAATGTCCGTTTTCCATGCATCAGGTAACAAACCACAGCAGGTGGTCGAGAGTGGTGGTTTCACTAAATTAAAATACTAGTCTATCCGCGAACAAAATTTACACCCACAAATTTACAACATAACCCCTATTAATTCTAAACTTACCGCTCACCAATAAGCTCTGCTTATTTAAAACTAAAGGTACAAACAAACAAAAACTACTATATATATATAGATATATTGAACAATTAAACTAGACTTAAAAACGACTTGAGTAAAAAATTGGTGCCTTGATCGCTGTATAGGTCACTGCAGCGACCACGACGGGCAACAAAACGACGAAAATGCTGCTAGAAAAGCTTCAGCAGTGAGATCTGACACTAGTTCAATATGAAGTGCTTTGGTGGACATGCATACAAATAAACACACATAGGCTTTGGTGCGTTTTGTACCTCGAATACGCCCCGACGTGATGGTGAAAGGGCCTGCAAAGTCTACTCCAGCATGACTAAACGCTTTGAGCTGAGATATTCGGGAAGAGGGCAAATCTCCTATTAAAGGAGCAACCGAAGGGGGATTAACTTTAAAACAACGAATGCATTTGGCTACAACATGGTTAATAGCGCGCTTAACTCCCAGAATCCAAAATTGTTGCGCGATGAAGAAGGCTAATGATTGGGGTCCAGGGTGAAATAGCTTACGATGCATACTTTCAATTATTAATTCGGTTAGTCGATGCTTTCGGGAAGTAGCATGGGATGCTTTGCATCATAAGATAGTTGAGAATGACGTAAACGACCACCAACCCGAATTACACTATTGGAATCCAGAAACGGAGCTAATTTTTGGATAGGTTTTTTGCATACTTTGCCACTTTGAATACAAACAAGTTCGTCAGGAAATACATCATGTTGAACTACCTTTACAATACAAATTAAGGCGTTGTACAACTCATCCGCAGTTAACGAACCACCTTGCCTTTCATGCCTTTTCAATTTCGTATTTCTAATGAATCGAAGCACGAAGCCACTACACCTTGCAGTTTACGAAGTGAGGAGAAACGAGCTAGCAAACTATTAATCAAACTATCTGGCACTGTATATACTAAGACAACTTTTCGCTCTTCGCACTCAGCAGTGGAATCTGAGTCTGATGGATTAAATGGTTGATATATACGGTTAGTTGAATAAAGAAACTTTGGACCTGACCACCAATGGGCGTGGGATACAAGATCTGAAGGCAATAAACCTCTAGACCCACAATCAGCAGGATTATCTTTGCCACTTACATGATGCCATAAGTTAGAGGAACTCTATCTTGAATGTGAGTAATACGGTTACTAACAAAAGTTTTCCATCGGTGTGGAGAGGATTTGATCCATGATAAAGTAACTGTAGAGTCAGACCAGGCATGAATTGCATCAATCGTGATGAACGGTTTATAAACCTTATTTACAAATTCTATTAAGTCAGATAAAAGTACAGCTGCACACAATTCTAAACGTGGCACAGAAATACGTTTTAAAGGTGCTACCTTGGATTTGGCATACACTAAATTTACTGAAATTATTCCCACTTTCGAAACACAGCGAATATAAATAGCTGCAGCATATCCAGCTTCAGAGGCATCACAAAACCCATGAAGTTGCAATGACACAATATCGTCAACTAAAACACAACGTGACAAGGATAAGGTCGCTAAACAAGATAGCTGCCGTTTATATGCGGACCAACAATCCACAACATCTGAAGGTGGCACCTCATCCCAATCCAACCCTAAACTCCATAACCGTTGCATTAAATTTTTCAGAAGGAAGGTCACAGGGGTCAACAAACCAAGCGGGTCGAAAACCTTTGCTATGTCTGAGAGTATAACTCGTTTTGTGCACGGACGTGCACTACTATCCACTTTGAACTGGAAGCAGTCTTTTGTGGGACACCACTGTAACCCTAAGACCTTTAAGGAAAGTGAGTCAGCGTCATTAAAAGAAAATGGCTGAAGTTCTTCAGGGGGGAATGACAATAATTCAGGACGATTGCTTGCCCATTTCCTAAGGACAAAACATGCACTCGACAATAACGAAATAAGTTGACGTTGGATTTCTAAGGTTTCTTCCAAGGATGCACAACCTGTTACTATATCATCAACATAGGTATCAGATATAAGAACCTTTGCCGCTAATGGATATTTTTGACGATTATCCCTTGCTAATTGTTGAAGAACGCGAATAGCCAAGTATGGAGACGAAGATACCCCATACGTTACGGTGTTTAATTGATACTCTTGAATAGGGTCAGCTTTTGAAAATCGCCAAAGAATACGTTGGTACGATCGATGCTGATCTGTCACCTCAATTTGCCGGTACATTTGCTTAATATCAGCGGTTACAACAAATTTGTGTAGTCTAAACCCTAACAAAATACTCGATAAATCCTGTTGAAGTTTAGGGCCGATCAGTAAACCATCATTTAATGACTTGCCGTTAGATGATTTTGCTGACGCATCAAAAACAACCCTCAATTTAGTGGTGCTACTATCTGGTCTCTGAACACAATGGTGAGGAATGTAGTATCCCGATGACAAATGTGTAAGAGGTTCATGAACTGTGGACATATGTCCAGACTCTAAATAGTCTTTCATGAAATTTGAATATTCCGTATGTAGGTCAGGATTTTTCAACAAACGATTTTCTAATAATTCAAAACGACGCAGTGCTGTGGAATAAGAATCGCCTAGTTCTATACGAGAATCTTTAAACGGCAAATTAACAACATATCTACCGTCCTCCTTTCTTTGATGTGTTTCTAGAAAGAGAGTTTCACATTGAATATCTTCAGGCGAAAATGTAGGAGTTGCTGGAACATGTTCAACCTCCCAGAATTTTTTTAACACAATGTCCAATGGGGTATTCATAACCGATGTACAAAACGAACTCACACGATTAGTTGACTGACAGTCTGTTTTACCGACCAGTACCCAACCAAACACTGTATTAAGGGCAGTAGGCTCTCCAAATTTACCACGTCTAATGCCAGGCTGAACCACAGTAGAATAAATATCTGCACCTAACAATAAATCGACCTCGCGAGGGCGTCCAAAGTACGGATCTGCTAATGTTAGACCTTCAAGGAAGTCATAACGATTTGAAACGGGAGCCGACGGCATAGAGCCGGCAATTGCAGGAATAACAATTGTATCTACAACGAATGTAGGATTGGCCTTTTGATATGGCCGCAACGAACATGTAACGAGACCATAGCTAGAGGTGCTCATTTGATTTAAACCGCTAATCGATATGGACGATGATGACGATTTTAATCCAAGACTTTTCATACACGCTTGGGACATAAAACTTGCTTGACTACCATTGTCAAGTAATGCTCGACAAGTTTGATAGTTTCCACGTGCATCCTGTACTTGTAACAAGACAGTAGACAACAAAACAACAGACTGACTAGCCACTGTGCTAGTCATCACGGCGACTTTATTAGAAGACTCTGGATTTGAGGGCCCTTCTGTCAAGTACGCTTCACCTTCTTTGTCTGGCGTCACAGCAGAAGTGGGAAAATGCAACAATGTGTGATGTTTTTTATCACAAACACGACAACTAAGTTTTGATGGACACTTAACAACAGAGTGGTTGGTTCCTAAACAATTATAACACCAGTTTGAAGTTTTTGCAACTCTATGTCGCTCAGAAGGTTCTAATACTAAGAATTTGTCACATTTAAAAACAGAATGATTAGCTTTGCAATAAATACAACTAGTACTATGGGTTTTCTTAGCGGTGGTAACAAAACTTAATGATTCTTTTGGCTTGAGCGCAACAGGATACTGTCGTGATACTGTTGGCTTCTGAACACTAACAGGGCCTGGCTGTCCTACAATAACCTGGTTTGTCTCCAATGCCTTGCAATGTTTAGAAACAAATGAGTACAAATTTTCATAGCTAGGAATTTCAACATCATGAAGTTCAATTTCAAAGCGTTTCCTAGTGGAGTTATTCAATTTTTGCAATAATAGATTAAAACGAGTAAAATCCCACATATCATGATTAAATTGTGCAATTGCCGAAGAATTTTCAGAAAATGTAGACAATAATGTGCGTAACGAGGACGCAGAATCTGAACTAACTTTCGAGGCATTACAAATGGCCTGCCAATAGCTAGTGAGCAACAACCGTTTGTTTTCGTACCTATCTATTAATTGTTGATATGCAATCGTATAATTATCAGAAGTTAATGGAAGCCCTTTAATAATTGCCAAAGGCTCCTTAACCAATGATGAGGTTAAATATTGAAATCGTTCAATATTGGATAAAGTTTCATTTTCATGAATTAGTGTACGGAACAAATCGTAGAAAGAGCTCCAATTTTTATAATTACCATCGTAGGTGGGAATTACAATTCTTGGCAACTTAACTTTATTAGGGGCACCCGAGTGTTGTGTTTCAATACTAGAACGAGTATGAGACTGCGACCTCTTAGCTGCTAATTCTCGGTGCACAATTTTGATTGAATATTGAATTTCATCAAAACTATCTTGGATTACCTGTTGTTGATCTAACTCAGCAACCTCTACACAAGCAACTATTTCGTAATGAACTTGTTCAAATTTATCTACCATGTTTGGTTAATCGGTAAAACGAACATCAAAGGCAAGAAAATTATTCTCAGGATCCATTTGAGCTGCTTCAGCACATTTTAATAAGGCTTGTGCTTTACGCATTAACATGTTACGTTTATTTGACAATTTTTCAATTTCCATTGTCACAAATAATGGAAAACAATCAGAAAGTAAATCACAGTTATGCAAACCCCAGTAGCAGTTATCTACTTGATAAAAATGTTTATCTAACAAACAATTGCACAGCTATCAACATGCGAATCTCAGAATACAAAACTATCAACAAATACATTTAATAGATCCTCTAAATAAATTATCAAAACACCATAATGACAATTCTTTTGTAATGCTAAAATAGGAACCGCTCACCGTAACATAATAATATCTCAAATGTAGATAGCCACAAGTTATTCACCTCTTAAATACCAAGAAGATTTTAAAGGCTGAACCCTAATTCCATGGAATGCAGTTAGATACTTCAGTGCCACCCTCAAGCAGGTATCAAGATGTTTAAAGGGATAGCAACAGCCAGGAATGTCAAACCCTTTATTCTGAAAACTCCATAGTTCAACAGGGGTTGACCTTTATGTAATTGTACTAAAACTACCTTAAATATTTTTGAAGTCACTAAGTTATGTGTAATACTATTTTTACAGCCATATTATTATGTGAGCGGTAATGTCAATTTTAATTGAGCTTTTTTTACTAATTTCTAACGAAATTCGTCGTCATTTACGCAGATATTCATGCAAATATCTTACGCTAATGATCGCCGTAAATTAACGCGTCAACACAGGATAAAAAACACGCAAAGCCAAATTACGTGTTTTTATGAACTATAAATCCACTAGATTAATTCAAATCCGGCTCGAAGGACCAAATGTACTTTAATTAAATTAATCAAGCCTAAATTTTCGAAGGACCAGTACATAAATACATATGTACACACACACGTGACAAGTATTTCAATTTATATGCAAATTCAACACACTCACCTGAACAAAACACATCCCGTTCCAACTGTATTTTCGACACAACACACCACGTCTGGTCGTCTCTAAGGATGGCGGCAAACAGCCCGGAATGTCCGTTTTCCATGCATCAAGTAACAAACCACAGCAGGTGGTCGAGAGTGGTGGTTTCACTAAATTAAAATACTAGTCTATCCGCGAACAAAATTTACACCCACAAATTTACAACATAACCCCTATTAATTCTAAACATATACGTTTAAAATTTCTTTTTACTGCAAGCCTTGCCCGTGTATTGGTAGATATCTTTTCAGCGTTGATTGGTTAATCTTTATGTAAATTAGTTCGTTTAGGGTTAGGCGCTATAATTTTTTCATTAACCATCTTCCCTAGTCTTTACGTTCGAACGAGTCCCGCGATAGGCTTTTTGAGGTTAGGTTACTGTTAGAAATAGATATTATTATTAAAAAACACAAATCACTTAACACGAATATCAAAAGTCTTTTTTTGTTGCGTGTTTAGTGATTTGTGTTTAATGTTTTTAAATAATAATATCTATTTTTAACAGTAACCTAACCGCGGACTCGTTCGAACATAAAGACTCGGGAGGATAAGAAAAAAATTACTGCAGGCTGTACGGACGTTACACATAGGTTGCACGCTTTATTCTCGGAAGATTTCTACGTATAATAAGTATTACTGATGCTTCCTGATAGTCAATATCGCCCTCATCCCATATGCTTCATAGAGGAGTAGAAGAACGGTGATAAGTGTTTGAAGTTCTGACCTATTATTAACACACACAGTAGACTTCTAAACTGCTACGATTTCCACTTGTACCATTTCGTACTAACATATTTATCTTAACCCTTAATACAAAAATTTACTGTAAGTGTATGTATAGCGTACCGCATACTATTTTTAAGTTTGCATATCATACGAAATCGTTCTATATCGTTATCAGTTAACCAGCAATACGGTATCAAGTATATCAGAATAAATGTTAGGGAAGGTGTTACATTGATTTTATTTTAAGCAAATATTATACACTTATTTTATTGTACACGTGTGGTTTTGGTACCTGGTGGAGTGTTTTATAATGTGGCCCCGTGGATCAGACAGGTTAGCGTATCCCTGCTGATTCCAAGTCCCGTGCTTTTTCCGACACGGCCACCTCAGAAATATTATGTGGAATAACAAGGGTTCGATAAACAAAACTCGCTTCCTGGCCAACGCAGTATCTTCGGGTGGAGCATTAGAAAATCAAATGTAGGGGATTGTTTTATAACCATTATCCCAGACTTTTCTTGTTTAACTGATAATCATCTTTAAAGTCCACCACATCTGTCGTCTGTAGTATTTTGCTAGTAAAACGACTCTTCCTTAAATAATGTTTAGTTTGGTGTTGAGCTCATTAATTTTAGCAACTATTTCCATCACTTTTAGCTATTTATTGTCCCCGTGGCGCACTCTCAGTACTTTGTAGTAGCGTATCTACATGTGTACTTTAAATTGCGCCCTTATTGCATGCTTGTCTTATACCATTGCTATTTATAAATATGTATTACTGAAGAAAGAAAAAAACAAAAATTTACAGTTGGGATTTTTTAAATAAAGGAAACATCAAATGATAACTTTCTTATTTCAGCTAAGCGAGTTGTTTCCTTGAGTTTTCTACTCTGAATCTACGATTGTTGCCAGTTATGGTATACTAGAAATGTGACGCGGTGGTTGACCGTAACAGATTGGTTGACGTTATTTTACAATATAGCGTTAAAAATTAAATTTATGCTAACGTTATGGTTTATCTTTATAATTATATGGGAAAAAGTATGCACCTGCAAAGTTTATAGTGAAAATGAAGGATAACGGCGTTATAGTTGATCTTAAAACTTGACACCATTGTAGCCTGAAAACTACAATACCTAATTTTATATAATAAACTCTTCTAAATTATAATGACGTTTTTCTGCTACAAGTGAAACACCTGTATAAATTTATTTTTGAGATTTAAGCTCCTTTTAATACTGTAGTTAGTTTTAGTAATTTGTTCATATTTCGGAACGTATCTGCAAAATTGTACATAAATCTGAATGCACCCTAATTATTAATTTGATTTTGAACCTTATTTGCTGTAACGGTTTTATTTTGTGTTTCTCGAAAACTGTTTTAAATCGCAGACCACATTTTGTAATTGTAATGTATTAATTTGTAATCATCCACAATGGGCGAATTTTGTACCCCAATACGTGGTAATCGACGGTTGATTAAAGATAATCCAGTTGTTAAAATTCCACCTTCGCCTTTTTTAAAAAGGTTGGGTTATGGCACTGGTGAGTATTTTACATTAAAATCGCTCTGCTGTAGTGATTCCTACGTCTCAAAGTATTTTCGCGTATGTAAGAAAAAAATTGAGTGGGTGACATTAAGTAAATATATTTTTAACCTTCCAGAACATGCCTCCAATATTTGTGCATATGGTCTTCCTGAAGACGCCCAGTTAGTAGAAAGATTTTAACTTTAAACGACAACAATTATTAACAATGACTTTATTTTTTACAAAGGAAAAGTATTAAAAACTGTTATAACTATAAAAAAGTTTGTCAAGAGCGAGTCGAGCTCGCTGTATTAGGGTTCCGTACCAATACTACAGTGGGCGATCAATAAACCAAATTAAGTTGTTTTTATTTTTTATGTATATTTAAATCTTATCCAAATTTGATTGTGATAACTGAAAATGAATATATTGTCCCACATTAAATTTTTTCCCAGCAACTATTACACTGTGAAAAAAACATGCAGTTTTCCGATAATCTATGACTCAATAGCTACTAATCCTATTAAAATCAAAATTATAGCTTTGGAGATGTACGAGATCAGGGGGGCATTTTTACGCATTTTGAGCTATATCATGAAGACTACTGAACCGAAAATTATAAAAAAATATTGTAAGAAGCCTTTTTAGAATCCTCTTTCAAATGATACTTCACACTATATGTTTATTAAAACTTTTGTCTTTTGAACGAAATTAACCCCCGCCATTTTAATCTAAAAATATTTTTTTCTATTTTCTAACTGTCGATATATGTGCACGCCATAAAAACCTAGCATTGTGCCAAATTCCTATGTTACATAGTTTTCGAGAAAAACCTCTGTGACAGACGGACACAAGAGTGATCTTATAACGATTCCGTTATACCTTATAAGGTACGGAACCCTAAAAAGACTATATAATAAACTCAAAACCAATATTCTAAAAACAGCGGTTCATCAAAACATTCTGAACAGATATGTAGTCAGTATTCACCCCACATATACTTCCAAAATATTTTTGTGGTCCGCATCTTCTTATGGTTACAGTAACCATGGCGACCTATGACTGGTAAATTCTCTTATTCTGTCTTTTTATTGTTTTTGGTAGGTTTTGTTTACACTCTTGATTTGAGATGACTTTTGATTAGATAGAATGATATGTCTTCTGTACACATGTACGTCAATATTATTTGTAAAATACAATAGCACTGGACATTGTCTGGTATTTCGAGTACAATTATAACTTGTGCATAATATGTTAGCTAAGTCTATGCTACTTTTTGTGTCATTGTAGTCCATATCTATCTCGTGTTCTAGTATCAATATTTATATTGCTATATTGGTGTAAGCTAGATACCAATAAAACATTTTTTGATCTTTTTGTTAATTAAGATATAAAGGTAATATTCTTCTGAAACCCAAACGTACTAGAACAATAGGTCTTTCAGAAACAATTAACAGATACACTTTACTCGATGCTTATCCTCTGCCTAGGATAGAATAAATTGTATACACAATATCGTAATACCAGATATTCAGTTCGATTGATTTGAAAAGTGCTTACCACAGATCCCTATTCGCAGTGAGGATAGACATTATGATACGGCATTGGAAACATACGCTAAGCTTTTTCAATTTTACCTCATTTGATGTTAATTGGTTGCGTATCAACAGGCAATAGATAGCATTATTGAAATGCAGAATCTTAAGAATACTTACTTGTATGTGGATGATGTTACTGTGTATGAGAAAACACGAGGAGCATTTTACTTGAAGAGGTTTTTAGAAGCGTTAAAAAGCACCGAATGGAGACAAATGTAAATTTTCCAAGAAAACTATTAATATTTTAGATTACCTGATTGTAGAAGGGACCCTAAAACCTGACTCTGATAGGCTTAATCCTTTGTTGAACCTTGCAATGCCAGTAAACAGCACGTTTCTGAATAGGGCTGGCTATTGATATATTGTCCTACTACTTGAGATGGTTATCGACATTTAAATAAAAATAAAATCTCTTCTTCAAAGCGAGAGTTTTCCTTGGGTACCAAGTGCAATTGCAGTCTTTGAAGATATAAAACGAATGTATCAAACACTGTAGTACAGTCTATTGATGAAGATGGTCATTTTACAGTGAAAACGGATGCCTCTGATTTTGCTATTGCTGTGTTTGTCGCAAGATGAGCTACCGGTGGTGTTGTGTACTCTATTAAAACACTGAATAATTAAGATACTAGTAATAATATGCAGACAACTTTATTAATATGTACAAGAAAAATACATGTGCCGCGAATCTCGTTGACCATACCGGTAATGTCGTCATCAAATCGCCAGGCCGCACTGTCTCTCAACCCGGACCACTATAAATGTGCATTACTAAACTTACTCATTTATAACATCTCCCCCTTTTATAAATCTACAACCAAATACAAAAGGTACCCGAGTTACACAATTAAGTTATCACATATCAACTTACAAACTAAATCAAAATTTCATTACAGTCTTTATTCCGTTTTGGTAAGTTTACATCTCTCTTAGGTCTAGCATTTACAATATCACCATCAGTCATATTTACACTTGTCTCAGTTACCACATTATCTCTACTTTTATCTGAATTACCGTTGGAAGGTAATTTATCGAAACCCTCAACCCTATTGGAATCCTCAACACCGTTATCATTGGACCTGCCATTGGTATCATGTAAATCAACATCTATGCCTATTTTTAAATTCGTATGTGTGGGCCTTAAATGAATTGTATTTTTCCTTAGTTTATTTCCTAGCTGATTTTCAACAATATACGACCTCAGACTTTCATGTTTACTAACTATTTTAGCAGGTTCCCACATATTATTCTTGATTAATGCATTATCTCCCGGATGAAAATGCTTATGAATTTTGACATGTTTATCATATGCTTTCTTATAGTTATTTTGATTTTCAACTTTTGTATTAATACTATTTTCAGGTTTGAGTAGATCCGTATGAACCGAAATCTTTGTCCTCAATCTTCTGTTAAATAAAATTTGAGCCGGTGATAGGTCAAGCCCAGGTATTGTAGTATTTCGATATTGAAGTAAATATAGTTCAATATCTTGATCAAGTAACGAACATTTTTTTAACATATTTTTACATGTTTGAACTGCTCGTTCGGCAAGTCCATTGCTCCTGGGATAATTTGGAGATGATGTAATAAAATTGAAATTCCAATTACTGGAAAAATTTTTACATTCTAATGAATTGAACGACATATTGTCAGCAACAACAAATTTGGGTATGCCATGAACTGATAATATCTTTTTTAAAATACATATAGCTTCATGAGATGTTTTGTTTTGGGCAGGAAGTAGTTCCAACCATTTTGAATAATAGTCTTGAAGTGCTAAATAAGTTTTCCCAGCAAAATCTAAGAAATCACATGCAACTTTGTTAAAAGGTATATCAGGAATTTCATGTCCAACCAAGTGGTTCTTTGCAATTTGAGTTAAGAAACCTTTCACAAATACTGCATTAACCAACTAAATTTTCAATATCGGTCATTAACCCAGGCCAATAAACTGTTTCTCGGGCCAATGATTTTGTACGCACTATGCCACAATGTGATTCATAAAGTAAACATAGGATGTAAGACCTTAGTCTTGAAGGTACTACAACTCTGCGACCAAAAAATACTAAATTTTCTTCCACTGAAATTTGGTCTTGGTACTTATAATAAAATTTAACATCTTCTGGGACTTTATTTTTGTTTTCTGGCCAACCATTAAAAAACTAGTGTTTTAATTTTGAAAGAATTACATCATTTTTTGTTTCTATTTCAAATTCTTTTCTTTTGTTATCTGTAATGTTCAAACTTTTGCTTAATGGGTGTACCACTTCTTTGATCCAATCTGTATTGGCATCTGTATTGTCGTTCAAGAATGACCTAGATAATAAATCTGTGACATATAGATATTTACCAGGCAAGTACTTAACATCTAATTCATATTTTAGTAGTTTAATTTTCATTCGTTGCAAGCGTGTAGAATGTATGTCAGATATACTTTTATTCATAATACTAACAAGTGGTTTGTGATCAGTAATGACATATTCCGACTTCCGACCATATATATAATAATGAAACTTATTTGTGGCATAAACAATTGATAACAATTTTTTGCTATCTGAGCAAAATTAATTTCATTACTATTTAGGCTTCGTGAAGCATAAAAAATCGGTTTGCCTTCCTGCATTAGACAATATCCTAGCCCCGATTTGGAAGCATCAGCTTTTATTGTTATCACTTTAGATGCATCAAAATTTGCCATCGCATGGGGATTTTGAAATTTTATCCTTTATGGACGATAATGCTTCAGCATGAACAGGAAGCCATTGGAATTCATTTCCATTTTTTAACAACTCACGAAGAGGAGAAGTTAATTTGGACATGTTTTCTACAAAATTTCTTAAAAAATTTATCATCCCTAATATTGATTGCCTTTTTTTTATTGTGAGGGTTATTTATAGCTTGATTTATTGCTTATAGCAGATCGATTTTAATTCCTTCATCTGAAAATATGTGCCCTAGGTACTTAACTGAATTTATTTTGAATTGAATTTTGTTTATATTGAATTTAACCCCTATCATCTTTGCTCATTTAACCACTTTTTCTAATATTTTATCATATTCCTCTTCAGTATTGCTTGCTATTAGTAAATCGTCAAAATAGACTTGCACACCCGGGATGTCACCGAAATTTTTTGTATTAATATACTGAAAATATTCAGGAGCCATACTCAAACCATACGGTAACCTTAAAAATTTCCAACATCCAAACGGAGTTGAAAATGTGCACAAGTCACTAGACTCCTTGTCTAATTCAATATTCCAGAAACCATCCTTTAAATCTAGGACAGTGAATACTTTTTTGTTACAAAGATTGTCGGTTATATCATCTAAAGTGGGTATTAATACATTTTTAGGTTTTTTAATACCTAGATTAAGATTTTTTGGATCTAAACATATTCTTAACGAACCATCTCTTTTTTCAATAATAACCAAATTACTGACCCAGTTTTCTGGACTATCAACTTTTGCAATAATGTTTCTACTTTCAAGTTCTTCAAGAGCTAATTTTAATTTGCGACGTATTACAAGTGGAACTCTTCTGGGTGGATTAACAATAGGGTTGTGATCCTCCTTAATTTCGATTTTGCATTTTTCTGTTAACGCTCCTACACCCTCAAAAATTTCTCATTACTTTTAACAAAGTGTTCTTTATAATTAGAAACATGATGAGATACTCTATGAACCAGACTAAGTTTTTTGCATGTTTCAAGACCTAATAATGGTGTGTTAATATTTTTTACAATCAAAAATATTTTGAAACTTTGAACATTATTAACCGGACAATTTAAGTTAACAGTCCTAATGGTGTTAAAATATTTCCTCCAAATACTTGTAGCTTAATATTTCTTGGACGGAGTCTGTCACTTAAATTAAGATTTTGAAAAGTTCTATGTGGTAGAATACAGCCTACAGTTACGGAAAATGAGAACCCAAATATCTCCAAAAGGCATTGTTCTTATGAATTAACCATGTCACCAATAAACTTTCATTGCCTTTTGCATAAAGAACTTTACCTCAAGGCACACAATATCCAATTGACGCAAGTATCGAAATCCAATCTACCATGTGTACGAGACAGTTTGTCGAATTATTGGAAATGAAACAAGGTGATCCTAATTTTCATCACAAAATAATCTTCTCTACTGAAGCTCATTTCTATTTGGATAGCAAAATTGTCAAATTTGTAGAAAAGAACAATTATATGCCATTCATGAGCTAGCCCTGCATCCCTGCAAAGAGAAACTTTGGTAGATTTTGGTCCCGCTTGATTGGGTCATATTTTTTCAAATGACGCCAGTGATAGTTACGATTAATGGTGCTTGCTATCATGAAATGATAATCAATTTTTTTTGACATCAATTGGAAAACCTCAACATGGAGGATGTTTACGTCCAAGAAGATGGTACAAACTGCCACAGTAAGACTGCAGTTATGGCAAACCAAATTTTGGAGTTGAATAATTTTTTGGTTTCCAGATCAGAAATTACTGGTAAGATTGTGCGACTTTACTTCTTTGGACTTTTTGCTTTGGGTGTATTTGAAGTGACAAGTCTACAAGAACAATCTTCAAACAGTTCCAAATGTAAAGAATGAAATACAACACTGCATTACTGAAATAAAGCCAAACTGTGTTGGAAAATCTTAGTTAAGGAATGAACATCTATCAGCGCAATAGTGGAACCCATTTACCAGATATTCTCTTTCACGCATAATGGTAGACTTTGTACTTAAAAAAATAATGAAATTTTCTGAACCAATTTACTAAGTGCGGTATTTATTTTTTAAATCAAAAATGAAGTTGTTGAAATATCTTTTATGTTTGTATCCACATATGCATGTATGTATAACCAACTTTTCATCGTTCTAAAACGTTGCTAGTTTGGTGAAAGGCATTACAAATAATGTAATTTTTATATTGCTTGTATTATAACAAAACTATTAAATGCAAGTTTGAACTATAAACGGATTCATAATTGTTTTTTTAATTGTTACATACATGAATAACCGGGATGTTGATTGAACATACTGAATAGAATTATGTTAATAATTAGCGTGATAAACAATGTTCAGCTTTATCATTTATGGACTAGGGATCTTTTAATTTGCCAGATACACTTCAAAAATCTTATTTCCTAAAGTGAATAGTGAATATAATTCTTACCAGTTATACATAAACCAAATGAACGTATTTGAATTGAAGTAAATTGACTTTTTAAACACTTTCAACTGGTACATCTATTTTGACCTTGAATTCTTTCTCTTTCCATTATGAGAATAGTATCTGCATGGTTTTATCTAAGTTGCTTCATAAATTTGATTGTTACTAGTATTTAGTATACTCTCTAAAATGAATATATTGTTTTTAGGTGTGGGAGTGTACGAATTAGAAAGATCTCCTACAGCAGGAAAGGCCAATTCCCCATGGGCAATAAAGAAACTACTCAGGTCACGTATTATTAATTCCGAATATAGCGATCGTCTTACAGAAGAGGCTAAAATTTTGCGAACCTTAAATCATCCAAATGTTATAGGTTTTCGTGCTTTTATTAAGACTACTGATGATAGACATTGTTTAGCAATGGAGGAATGTAGCAGCTGTTTGGGGGATATGATTGAACAAAGGTATGAAGTCGGACTACCTGCATTTCCAGCCACAAATATAATGAAGGTTGCTCTGGATATTTCAGATGCTTTATATTATTTACATGCTCAGGCTTTCATTTTGCATGGCGACATAAAATCTTTTAATATTCTTATAAATGGAGACTTTAACATTTGTAAACTGTGCGATTTTGGCGTTAGTCTTCCATTAACAGAAGATGGAAAATTAGACATTAATAAAATTAGTGATGATACTGAATACGTAGGATCTCAACTGTGGAGTGCTCCTGAAATATTTAAACTTCCCCAAATAGTTACAACCAAAGCTGATATATACGCATATGGATTGGTTTTGTGGGAGATGCTTTCATTGATTCCACCTAATTTAGAACGTGTTGATAGAGGTGTTGCTTCTAAAAATACTAGAGATTCATCTGAAAGTACTAATAGTGGTAGTATTTCTGAGAATTCTGGAGAACATTTGGAACATATTGATAATGAAACTGAATTTAATAAACGGCCCAATTTACCAAATGTAGTTTTTGATAATAGTTATGTTTATGTTTTGGAACTTTTCCACTGCTGTACTGAGGCAAATTTAGATGATCGGCCTTCTGCTCAAGATTTGACCATCAGTATACCTGAAATGATAAAGCATCTTGGATATAATAGTAGTTAGAAATTACAGTAAACAAATTTATTAATACATCATAGTAAAAAATTCACTTTTATATGTAAGTATGACTTAATACAAATTAAATAATCTACTGCATACTAATAAACATTTTTTTATTTAATTAACATTATGAGCACGCATACTACTACCACAGCTGCAATGATGAGTGCCAGGTATATTTTTTTCTGAAATAATAATAAATTAGTACAAATAGCACAATTTTTTTCACTTCTAATTAACTAAGATATTTATTATATAAAATAATTTCAAATACTAATTCGAGGTCTTTTGAAATTTAAATCTGGTTTTTATGAATAAATAACTTCAATAACTAGTGCATTCCATTGTTAGATTTGTGAAACTAAAAGTAGTTTGCGGTCCCTCTGAGACAAGATTTCTTATGTGTGGAGATGTTTCGTGACCAGTAGTATTGCCTGCATCTCTGATGGCAATTAAACGGTTTTGCATACGCAGACATGTTTTTTGTGAGCAAAACTATAAGAAAGTGGTCGTCTTTGGTTTGATTTTTTATTAAAGTATATATTTATAACTTAATTTACATTCCACCATAAACTATTTTTGTATAACTTGTAATAAACGATGGAAGTCTAATCATCGTGGTACATTCACGACAACTAACCTAAGAACGACTTACATATTCAAAAGTGAACTAAACTTTTAACTGGTAAAACCTAAAAATTAAAAATACAACCAATAAGAAAGGAAACACATATATATGAATCTTTCTCACAATTTCTCCCTATTTATAACATAATTAAAAATGTAATTAACAAATATTCTTAATTTAGAACATAAAAAAGGTTTCATTAAATTATCAGCTACATTACAATTACTATGAATATATTTAATTGATAAATGACTCTCATTTAATAGTTCTCTTATAGGGTGATATCTGATGTCAATATGTTTAGTACGGTTACTAATTATTGCATTGTTTGAAAAATGTATAGCAGACTTTTTATCGCAAAGTATAAATAGAAACATGTTAAAAAATGTTTTCCAATTTTCAAGTTATTGAATTTATATAAAATTCACCAATAAAAATTAATCAGCTGATTTCACGTTAAACGTATTGGCTACAGATAGGAAAGTCGATCTCAGGTCGCAACACAAATTGAAGGCAATCATTCTTTTAAACTTTAAAATTTTTACTTAGTATACTCAAACCAAATATTTCAAACATCAATAAATCAAAGTCACCTTCAATTTATGTCATTAATGTCAAACTTGAAGTTTTTATTATTTTGACAACGATCCTAGGTCATGGATCGAAACGTAAATAAAGATGAATTTAAAAACTATGAGTGGTTTAATTCCCAAAGAAGATTAAGAAGAATACTAAACAAACCACAACAAACATACAGGGAGTATTTAAAAGTATAACTGGTTTAATGGTGTTAAAATTAGAATTCTTGAATTCAGATAGGATTCTAGAAATCCAGATGATTTATATACATGCAGAATCAATAGCTTCCATAGCACGGTGAGATATACATTTTTGAATGTTACACCACCATCCAAGGAAAACACCACCTAACGAACAAATATAGCCACTAAAGGACCTACGAGAGTCTAAGGTCGTAGCCCACAATGCATCTGTATACATAAGTAATTTGTAAGAATCAGCAAGAGGTAGCTTAATACTATAACTATTTGTATTCCCAAAATATTTAAGAATTCATAATACAGTGACGAATTCCTGGTCTTGATGAAAACTGAGCTAAGTAAATGATAGGAAACATGATATCGGGTCGTGTTCTATTTGATAGGAACAACAACGATCCCAATAATTCTTTAAATGACACATCATCTATCTCTGATTCGACATAATTTTGAAAAGTAACTCCACATCCATAGGGATATAGACGGGAACAGTTAGATCAGCATGGAAACGTTCTAGTAGTTTTAAGATGTATTTTTGTTGATGCAAACTGTAACTGTTTTCTTTATACCCAAATTCTATCCCGAGAAATTCCTTTATATGCCCAAGGTCGACAATTTTAAAGTGGTTACATAAATAGTTGAAATTCTACTTCATTATATTTCTATTTGGACAGAAAACTGCAATGTCATCGACATATAATAAAACAACACATTCCGTACTAAGTTGAAAAATACATGGACAATATGAAAATACCTTAAACCCATTTGTCCTGATTGTTTCAGACCATAAATCGATTTTCTCAATCGAAAAACATTTGCATTCGAATGTATGTTTTTGTATATCCTGGATGAATTTCCATGAATACTACTTCATCTAAATTACTATACAAAAATGCACACTTGACATCCCAATGCAATGTGCATGTACCCATCCTTCAATAACTACGAGTAAAACAAAAAAATAATTTTATTAAATTGTCATATACAATATCAGAATCTGCAATATAATTTTTATCGGTTTCGTTTTTTAAACTAAATTCTGGAGCAATTGTTGCCATATCATTTAATGCTCTTAAATCCGTTATCGATTCATCTACTTTAACATGTCTGAGTTCTAAAACAATATTACGAACTGGATCGAATACTCTATGCCCACGAGTAAAAGCCGCATAACCAATAAATATTCCCTTTGTAGATTTTGCATCTAATTTATTTGTATAACATCTAGGAACACGAATAAAGGCATCATCATTAGGTCTTCAGTCCTGGAACTGGTTAGACGCGTACCCTCATTGTTTCCTGTTCTGAACTAACCAACACAATTCCTTGAAATCTGCAGTCTGCATATATCACTATCTGCGCGCGATAGTCTGATCTGGTTCTACCTCTACCTCTTTTTACCTATCTCTGCTTGTAATATATCCCGTACTATTCCCCAAAAATGCCTTAGAACGTAGCCTGCCCTTCTATTTTTTTTTGTTTTCCACAGATATCTTTTTCTTCTACTATTTCAATAACCTATTTGTTATTAACTTTGTCTGTCCATGCTATCATCCTCATACATCTGAAGCACGATATTCCAAAAGGCTTCCACCGTTTTTCTGTCTGCTTCTCATACTGCCCCAATTTCATAGACGTACTATGCTGTGCTCCACACATATGCTCTCAACAATTTTCTTCTTGTTGTCTTTGAACATTCTTAGATGTGGCTTGGTCGCCTTCTATTGTTTTACAATTAAACAGCCTGTGGCTACCAAGTTCCCCCAGCACTTGAACATTTGCTGAATTAATAGTTTTTCCAATATATCCTTTTGCACAATAAATATTAGTTGAAAATACTTTACAACCAACAGCTGTAGTTGTTTATAATAATCATCAGATTTAAGTGCACTTATTTTTTCATCATTAGGTTTCGGTCTTGAAACTGGTTGGACACGTACATCCACTTATTTATATTCCCTGAAATTCCCACAACAGCCTATATATAGCTCGGTTCCCCTTCAATTATTTTCTAATCATATGTCCTATTTCAGAGGTTCGGTGGTATGTGAAGGGGGTTAAGCAACCTGTGGCTGCCAAGATTCCCCAACACATAGACATTTTCCTAATTACTAGTTTTGCAGTAAATAAATCCTTTCGCATAATTGACATTCGAGAATATTGCACAACCAATACCTGTAGTTGCTTATAATAATTATCATGTTTGAGTTATTTTTTTTGGTCATTAGTTTTTCAATCTGGGGACTGGTTGGTCGCGTACCTCCATTGATTTCTATTCTGAGCTAGCCTACACATTTCCCTGAAATTCCCACAGCCTACATATTTCACTTATTTTACTTATTTTATATATTCACATATTTACTATCTGTGTGCAATAGTCTAATCTAGGTCTACTTCTACTTCTCTTTTTTCCTATCTCCGCTTCTAATATATTCTGCACTATTCCCTCATGCCTTAGTATGAGGCCAATCATTCTATCTCCCCTATTTTTTTGTTTTTTTGCACATATTTCTTTCTTCCCCTACCATTTCTAGTACCTCTTTGTTCTTAACTTTGTCCGTTCATGATATCTTCATCATACATCTATAGCACCACATTTCAAAGGCTTCTATCTTTTTCGTGTCAGTTTTTCCTACTGATCAGGTTTCACAGCGGTACAGTGCTGTGCTCCACAAAATGTTTTAAGCAATCTTTTCCTTGCTTCTATGTTTGTAGTCGTTGAACACAGACGTTGCTTTTTCTTCTTAAATGTAACACGACCTGCTATCTTTGTTTTATATCTTTTGCGCTTTTCTTATCTCGCTTTATGTGACTTCCTAGGTAGTAGAAATCCTTAACCTCTTGTAAGTTTTCGTTACCTATTTATATTCTTGTTTTTGATTTATTTTCCTCTCTTTTACATACAAGTACTTTAGTTTTATTTTTGATAATTTTCATACCGTATCTCTATTAGAACTGTTTACATTTCATTAAGAGCAGCTTCTAACTGTTCTTTGCCAGATGCTAATACTATTATCTCATCTGCAAATCTTAACATTTCAATTTTTTGTCCATACATAGTAATTCCAAATGTCTTCCTGCATTTGACAGTAATCATTGCCTCTCAATGTACAAGTTAAAAATTAATGGGGATAGGGCACATCCCTGTCTCACCCCTTTCCTAATATTTACTTCTCCACGTTCCTGCTCTAATTCTATTACCGCCGTTTGCTCTTTGTATAAGCTATGTACTATCCGTCTATCACTAAAACTTTCCCCTTTTTCTATTGTTTTCTCCATTATCACCCTCAGAGTTTCGCCTAACCTCAAATTGATATTCTCCTAGTATTTCTTTAGCCTGGTTTTTCCATTCGTCTTTGTACAACTCTAGTTAATATTTTTAACACGTGTGCTGTCATATTTATTGTTCGAAAATTTTACATCTATCCGTCTCTCTTTTTTGGTATAGTTACTATGATGTTACGTTTGAAACCTTTGGGTATCTAGCCTGTATCATACATATAGCTTACAAGTTGGAAGTGATATTCTGTTACTACTTGCCCAGTGGCTTTTAGAGTTTCTGCTTGCACCTTAAATGTACTCGGCGCCTTACCATTTTTCAGACCCTATGCTAATTCAAATTCATATTGTCTAAGTATAGGATATCCCGTCATCATTTTCAATGTATGGTTCCTGTTCGAATGCTGTTAGTTCCTCTCGTGCATATAAATCCCCTATATATTCTTGCCATCTATCCACTTTCTCTACAGTTTTTATAATTTGCTCCCGCATCCCTTATATTTTTGCTATATGGTTTTATATCCCTAAAATTCATTCTAATTAGTCTGTATGCCTAGTCTGTCCTTCCTATTTCCATCTTAGTTTATACCTCTTTGCACTATCAATCCATTGTTCTTTAGCTTTCCTGCATTTGCGAATAATTTCCCATTTTATGGCTTTGTATCTCTGTTTTCCGGTTTCGTTTGATCTATTTTTGTATTTTCATCTTTTGTTATCCATGGTTTCTTATTTTCTTTTTTGTATACCCCAGAATATCACGGGCTGCCATATCTAAGCTGGATTTAATGTTATTCCATTCCTTTTTCTACTTCTGAATATCAGAAATTTTCCCGATATCTTGACTTTTTTCAGATCTTTCGTGGATATCTATATCTTTTAGTTTCTCAAAGTCAAAGTGCCTTTTTGCGTTTCTTATTTTCAACTTTTTAAATTTAAGAACGGCCTTCATAATTACGATGTTGTGGTCAGTGGCTATATCTGCTTCTGGGTAGCTTCTACAGTCTTTTACTTGATTCCTAAACTGTTGTCTAACAAGAATGTAATCTATTTGATATCTTTCTATACCTCCTGGCATCTTCCACTATATCGTCTTCTAGCATGATGTTGAAATAATGTGTTTGTGATGATTAAATTGTTCTTGTTGTAAAATTCTTCCAGCCTATTTCCCCTGTCGTTTCTCGTGCCTAAACCAAATAATCCTACTACCGCTCCTTCACTGCCCTCACCTACTACAGCATTAAAATCCCTCATAATTATTAAATTTTCATGTCGTTTTACGTACCTAAGTATGTCTTCAATATCTTTGTATATCTCTTCTACCTCTTCGTTAGCTACAGGTGGGCATATTACTGTATTTACCGGTTTAGATTCTAATCTAACCATGAGCACTCTTTTGTTCTTTTGTAAGTAATTTTCTACGGTGTCCTATCTTTTTTCGCATAACTATACCCACACCCGAATTTCCTTCCTCTGCTGTTGTAAGAATTACCCTGAAGTCTCCACTCCAAAAATCCCACGCCTCTGGCCACCGAACTATGTCTAATGCTAACCTATCCATTTCAACTTTTAAGTTCTCTAGCTTACCTACTTGCTTCATACTTCTGACATTCCACGCTTCAACTTGCAGAATGTTCCCGGCTCTTTTTCTAAATTTTCTGATCACATCCTCTGAAATAGTCCCCTCTCAGAAGTCCGAGTGAGGGACTATTTAAACTCCGTAATTTTTTACCCCAGAGTATGCCATCATCTTTAATAACAATTTAAGTGTGCTAAGTACTTGGGAGGTAGTGTGGTGGTTTCCCGTTGCCTTCCACATCGCAGTAGTGTGTCTTAGAATGCCATATCGACCCCTATAGTCTCTGTCACTCTAAGTACCAAAAAAGCTGCTACCCTCTTTTGGGGACCTGTCTTAGTCTGGTTCCTCACTAAAGACCCCACTAATTTGGTTAAACCTATAGTTCGACTCTTTAGTTCACTGGACCTATGAAGCCGTTCTACCCGTTCTAGTAATCTAGGACTTCTTCAAGGTGCATCTCCATTTAGAACGGGAATAGAGGCAAGACCACCGAAAATTCTGAAATGAGATATACAAACTTTTCTCCCTGTTCACATTCATACGGAGTTTTACTTAGATTAGTTGCATGAGGTATATGATTTTTAGTATAAATATAATATTGAAGTGCTTCGGTCCAAAATCTAGCATTCAACTTTGATGAAACTATAGTGCGTTTAACGAACAGATTCAGTAAATGCTCCGCCCATAAAGCAGCGCCAAGTTTAAATAAAGATTTTGTATTGGTTGGCCGGATTCAAACAAACACACATTTCAATTTGTAACATTAACCTACAAATGTCAATTAGTTTTTCGTGTTTGTCTTTGCTTTATTTTTTGTTCACTCGTCTTTCGTAGTTTTTGCTCTTGTACTTTTTTTTTTAAAAACAGTATTTTTCAATACTTATTACATTTGTGTAAGTTATTTACAATTAATTACGTGTAACATGGATCAACAGGGTCGCTGTAAATCAAGCTTATGCTCAGTTTGTACTGCGCAACTAAGCCCATCCTATTATTTTAATTACTGAATCTGTTCGTTAAACGCACTATAGTAATGTCGTAACGGCATTAATTGCATCTATATTCATTTTCTCGGTATTGTGCAACTCTAAAATCAAGAAGATCCTTCTACATAACGCGAATCTTGTAAAATTGAGGACACACTCTATGATTATTACCTGTCTGTCTACATTTAACATTAGATTTACTTACAACCCTGGAACTATTTGGAAATGGCTGGCTCCATTCAAATGTTCTATTCGTCTTTATGCAATATTTAGCAATATGACTTGGTTCATTACATTTATAACATTTAATTGAATTTTTTCGTGCAAACTCTGCTGTGCACCTATTAGTGGCACCACCCATAAATGCTCCTGAAACTTTAGACATATTAGTACTATTAACTATATTAAGAACAGAATCTTGCAAGCGTTCTTCAGATAATAGTGCTGTTGCAACGGCATCTGAAGAAAACTATTCATCCGGAAGTTGATACAAATGCTGAACTATAATGTTGTACCACTCTGGCATGCCACTAATCATTTTATATGCAATATGTGTCCTTAATTTCACATGTTAAATTCAATAAGCATTGTTGCAAATCACGTTGCCTTGCTATATATAATGAAATTAATTCATCCTCTTACATAATTGTAAGGGAGAAAATTGTTAATAATCTTCCGATTATTGGCTTAGATGATGGTTCAGTTAGTTTCTAAAGTTGTCCAGACACTTCTTGGATCAGTTAAACCATTAACAATTGGCTTAACTAATGTACTTAGACAAATAAATAGTCGATTATGCCTTATCTAGCCGACCTGTATATTCAGTTCTTTCTTTATCTGGCATATCTTCAGATGGAGCATTTTTCTTTTCTTTATCGACATTCCCATTCCGAATGGACTTGCACCTTGAAGAATTTCTAGATTACTAGAACGGGTGGAATGGCTTCCGTGTCCCAGTGATCTAAAGAGCCAAACTACAGGTCCAACCAAAGTAGTAGGATCTTTAATGAGGAACCAGACTAATACAGGCCCCTGAGAGAGGGCAGCAGCTTTTTCGGTGGCAGAGACCATAGGGGTCCGTATGGCATTCTAAGACACACTACTACGATGTGGAAGGCAACGGGAAACCACCACATTACCTCCCAAGTACACAGAGTACTTAAATTGTTATTAAAGATCATCTAGGGTTAAAAAATTACAGAGTTAAAATAGTCCCCCATTTGGATCTCTAGGAGGGGACTACTTAGGAGGATGTGATCGGAAAGTTTAGAAAAGAGTCGGGAACATTCTGCGAGTTAGAACTTAGAATGTCAGAAGTATGAACCAAGTAGGTAAGCTAGAGAACTTGAAAATTGAAATGGATAGGTTACCATTAGACATAGTAGGGATCAACGAAGTTCGGTGGCCAGAGGTGGGGGATTTTTGGAGTGGAGACTTTAGGGTAATTCATACAGGATCAGAGGAAGGAAATTCAGGTGTGGAGATAGTTATGCGAAAAAAGATAGGACAACGTGTAAAAAACTACTTACAAAAAGAACGAAAGAGTACTCATGGTTAGATTAGAAGCTAAACCGGTAAATATAGTAACAATACAAGTATAAATATCCACCTCTTGCTACAGTGAGGAAGAGGCGATCTACAAAGATATTGACGACACACTAAGATATTAAAAGGACATGAAAATTTAATAATTATGGGAGATTTTAATGAAGTGGTAGGTGAGGGTAGGGAAGGTGCGGTAGTAAGTTTATTTGGTTTAGGTACGAGGAATGACAGGGGAAATAGGCTGTTAGAATTTTGCGACAAGAACAATTTAACCATCACGAACACATTATTTCGTCATGCTAGAAGACGATACACGTGGAAGATACCAGGAGATATAGGAAGATATCAAATAGATTACATTCTTGTTAGACAACGGTTTAGGAATCCAATAAAGGACTTTAGAAGCTACCCAGAAGCAGATACAGACACTGACCACAACATAGAAATTATGAAAGCCACGCTTAAATTTAAAAATTTGAAAAAAAAGATACTGAAAAGGCACTTTGAATTTGAGAAACTAAAACATAAAGATGTCCACAAAGGATTTGGGAAAAAGTTAAACGAATTGTTGAAAGACATCGGGAAATTTTCTGATACTAAGGAAGTATTCACAAAACGAAATAACATTAAATCCAGCTTAGACATGGTGGTCAGAGATATTCTAGGATATAATTAAAAAGAAAATAAGAAACCATAAGTGACAAATGATATTCTGAATTTAATGAAGTAAGGTGAAAATACAAAAACAGACCAAATGGAGGGAAACATACAAAACCATAAGGTGATGCATTATTTGCAAATGCAAGAAAGCTAAAGAACAATGGATTTAAGAAAAGTGCAAAGATGTACAAACTAAGATGGAAATAGGAAAGACAGACGAAGCATACAAACTAATTAGAATGAATTTTAGGGATATAGAACCGTATAGCAAAAATATAAGGGACGCGGGAGGAAACGTCATTATAGAAAATGTAGATAAAGTTATGTACGAGTGTTTTATGAAATTTATGTGCACAAGTTAACCTTAAATTACATATTAATTTTAGTAAGTCGTTGAATTAAACTGTGTAGATTGCATTTAAATAACAAAATGGGTCACAATTCAAAAACGATATCTTCTAAGGGTTACATATATTATTAAATGTTTTATTGAGTCTCTCAATAAATGGCATTATGCTGATGGATGTTTCTATTGAAAAAGAGGACCAAATTAACTGCTACCATGAATGTTATATTTATCAAAGAATTAGAAATATCACTGCTGACGATGGTTTTTTAGTTTCTGTCAAAACGAAGTTAAAATTCTAATAATATATAGTGGAGTGATTTAGAATCTGGATTTTTAAAATATGTAAAACATGTGTGTTATAATTTAATAAATAAAGTAAATGCAATAGTTAGTTTTCAGCATCTTGTGTAGCTTGCTTCCTTTGATTTTTTTAAAACCTTTGCTTGGAGGGTGAAATTTCCATTAATACACCTTCATATATTGATAGTTGTTCAACAAGAATAAGACGAAGCTTTTGTTTCTTTTGAAAGCTGTTATCCTAATTTTATAAAACAATCTAAAAACACATCCGGTGTTACATAGAAAGTACAGTGCAGCAGGAATTGATCTACAGAAGGTATAATAATTTTCTATATTTATAATATTACAAATCTTGGCATGAGGATTTATAGAATGGATAACAATCATAATGTAAAATTTCCATTCCTCTGGACAGAGGCACTTGCCATGGAATCTTATGTATTAAAAATAAGCAATTTTAAAGCTAAAATTTAGCATTACTTTAAAAGAATTTTCACAAATATTTGAATTTCCAATAATTATTAGAATCCAACTATTAAAACATGTCCTCTAAAGTATATTTTACTCTAATTGCACCTACAGCGCAGTGTTGATGCCTTTCGAGTCTCTTGTTTGCTCAGTCGACATAGCCGCTTTCTGCACTGTATTGAATCGTTCTTTGTTCGGAAGATGATGATATAGGTAATACATTATTACGACAAAAGTGTTCTAACTTCTTGGAACTGGTATTGTGTAATGATTTTTACGAGTAATAGTGTTTACAACTGTACTGTTACACTTTTATTGTTCAAGTTCGTGGCTGAAGATGCAGAGTTGGCATTAGTAAAAACACTATTTTTCAATTAGCCGTTACCAAGTAGCATATATTCATATCAGTAAGGAAGCAAGATGAATCAAAAATACTGTACGAGGTAACAGTCAACAACATTTATCATAACGGAATTATGAAAGCCACGTTTAAATTAAAAAATTTGAAAGAAAAAAGGAACGGAAAAGGCACTTGACTTCGAGAAACTAAAACATAAAGATACCCACAAAAGATTTGGGAAAAAGTCAAACGAATTGTTGAAAGACATCGGGAAATTTTCTGATACTAAGGAAATAGAAACAGAATGGAATAACATTAAATCCAGCTTAGACATGGTGGTCAGAGATATTCTAGGATATAATCAAAAAGAAAATAAGAAATCATGAGTGACAAATGATATTCTGAATTTAATGAAGTAAGGTGAAAATACAAAAACAGACCAAATGAAGAAGAGAAACAGATACAAAGCCAAAACGTGGTACATTATTTGCAAATGCAGAAAAGCTATAGAACAGTGGATTGAAGAAAAGTGCAAAGAGGGTGCAAACTAAGATGGAAATAGGAAAGACAGATGAAGCATATACATAAATAGAATTAAATTTTATGAATATAAAAGGCCGTATAGCTAAAATATAAAGGACATGGGAGGACACATAATTATAGAAAATAGATTGCAAGAATAGATAGAGAATTTATATTCAGAACAAGAACTGGAATCACTAGAACAGGAATCAGACATTAAAAGGATGATGGGACATCCATACTGAAATGAGTTTGAACTAGTAGTAATGACCCTGAATGCACCAAGTATAGATAAAGTGCAAACAGAAACTCTAAAAACCGCTGGGCAAGCAGTAATAGATCATCTCTTCCAACTTGTAAACCATGTATGAGGCAGTTGAGATACCCAAACATTCAAACATAACACTATATCAAAAAAGTGGTGCAGATAATAGATGTGAAAATTTTCAAACTGACAGCCAAATAATGCAAAATGGGAAAAACATAGAAGATATAAAACATAGATTAACACAAGGTCGTGCTGTATTTAACAAGAAAAAGCAACTACTATGTTCGAACACAAGGAAAAGATCATTGAAAGCATATGTGTGAATCACAGCACTGTACGGCTGTGAAACGCGGACAGTAGAAAAGCGGGCAGGAAAATGATAGAAGCCTTTGAAATGTGGTACTACAAACATGATGAAGATATCAATATCAGACAAAAGTTAAGAAGAAGGAGGTACTAGAAATGGTAGAGGAAGAAATAAATGTGGAAAATTTTAAAAAAAGGAGAGATAGAATGATAGGACATGTTCTAGGGCATGAGGGAATAGTGCAGGATATATTATAAATAGAGAAACGAAAAAAGAGAGGTAGAAGTAGACATAGACACGGATAGTGAAAGATATATGCTGTAGGAATTTCAAAGAAATGTGTAGGTTAGCTCAGAGTAGAAAACAATGGAGGTACATGTCCGACCAGTTCCAGGACTGGAAACCTAACGATAATGATTAGGTAAATTCTATTCAGTGGTGTAAAGTGCTTCTATGCACTCTTTCCACCTGCTTACTCTTGCTCTACTAACCTTTTACATTTCTATTATGCTACTTCTATTACTATATCTTTCAAAGAAGTTTCTTAATTAACACAATAGTGAAGTATATGAAGATGACTAATACATGCCTGACATTGTTACACGGCATAATGGAAAGTACAGAAATGCACAGTTTTGAATAGTCGATTTTAATATTTTTTTTAAGCGCAATAATAATGAAATAATTAAAACTACAAAATTTAACAAATGCTGCAATTTGATTCCACTGGAAATTTTAAATATGTCACGTTGACTTTTAATTGTAAGAATATGTCTTCCATTGTATAAACAAATTAAAGGTGCAGAAGCTATGTTGTGTAGGACATAGGCATAGGCGTAACAAACCACATATTTAAAAGAGACCACAAAAACATTTTCAGTAGATGCTTTGTCATAGGAGTTATTGAATCGAAATTGCATTAGTCTTTGTATAAAATAAAAATAGAAAGCAATATTGATTGAACTTACTTATTCAGGTACAATTACTTTATATAAGGTGGAAATTTTCAACATTGACTGTATCAATATTTCAAACATTTCAATTTTTAAATAGTAATCTGTAAAAATAAAAGAAATACGAATATTCTAAATTTCATTGTAGAAGATACTTGTGATTTTACATAAACATAAGAAAATAATTTTTTCTTAAGCTTTTGTGTCGGGAAATATAAAAAGTTTATTAATATTATAGGAATGTATATTATTTTAGTACCTTACGACATCGATTTTGTTTCCGTTTACTTTTCTGAACATCATCCTTTGCCCTTTCAACATATTCTAAGGCTTCTCCTGCATGATATTCCACTCGGTTAATGTTTTCTTGCTGAAAAAAATATATATGAGAAAGTACAAAAAGTTTTTATGTTAACCAAAGTTAAAAGTAGACAAAATTTTCACTATTTCAATTGAGTAGGTATTTGCAAATCTAAAATGAGCATGTCATTGAATTAGACCTAAACAAATATGCATTAACTTCGAAAAGGCTAATAGTAATAAACAGAAAGTATGGAGTTTCCCATGCAGTTACAATTGCTTAGCCTCGGCCACCAATATAATGTTTCACTATAATTATATCTTTCAACTAATTTTGCAGTATTTAAAAGTTGTAAACAATGCATTTATTGTAGCAAGTCTCTATAAAATCATCATGATTGGTTAACTAACAAAATATTTTGAGGAATGTATCTTCGTATGATGTATTTTGTGTTTGAAAAATTTGAATTGAAATTCATGAAACATTTGAAAATGTTGTATTTCAAATAGTAGGATGTATTCTATTCTTTTGCAATACAAACACCTTCAGGATAAACTTTGAAACTTTAATACTGAATTAAAAATCAGAAGATGTAAACCCAGATCTCTGCAGTTGATCACAAACACATCAAATGTAGCTTACAATATTTTGCAAATTGCTTGATATTGCTTTCTTAGTTTATAAATTGACCACTGTGGATGGAATTTCATTTTCCCTCAGTTTCATGTCTCTTTTTCATAGTCTGATATTGCTTTGTAACAAACAGATCGGTGCCGTGTTGCCAAATATGCTAATGCTTCAGTTCATCAATATAATGTAAGATTGACACATATATTAAATTCATTGCCGAGATGTGTATGACAGAGTAAACAGAAGTATGTTTTGGAACGTATTTAAAGAGTATGCTGGTGAATGATATTGAATCCTTGTATGACAAAAGCAGACTATGTAAGAGTGAATGTATCATTGAGCAATTGGTTTGATATTACACGAAAAGTTATATAAGACTGAGATGTCTTCATATTTATTTAATATTTGTGTAGAGAAGTTTATGCCCAATATGAAAACGGTGTAGGTTTAAACAATGTGAATGTAAAGTTGTTACTATAGTTATAGTTTGAAAACCAAACCAACAGGTTTCATATAAGAAGCCTATTGCGATAGTTTGGTTATGTAGAAAGAATAAGTGATGAATGTTTACTGAAAAAGGTGTATAAAAGATGGACAAGTGGTCCGAGAAGAAAGATAGCCATGAAACATCGCTAGATGTTATGAATGTGTGAAAATAAAGTGAAAAGCTTCCAGAATAAAAGAGAATATATGAAGTATTGCATGAATGTTAACAGAAGGTTCAACAAGATAAAAATTAATATAAAAGAAAGGTTTCACCAGACATTCATACTCTTACAGAATTACATAATCTGCTACAATCAACATATCGACGCTGGAGAGGCAAATTCACTGAAGCGACTTTTTAACAGTTTTGCTACAGGACGGTTAATAAGGTTGTTTCCTTAAAAAAATAATTCTAACATATTATTGCGCTGCTTATTTTCGATAAAATTTTGAATACCGTTAATAGAACTGTATTACGCTTCAGTCGTACGAATATGGTAAATCCATCTAATAGGGTTGTGAAGATAGATGGCGCCTATTTTAAATAAACAATCTTTTCCAGCGTGGGAAAGTAAATTAAACGGATTTGTATTTCAGAAATGTGATTGCATAAGTAATTGAAGCAACAGATAATATTTCTTTTGAGTGGAGTAAAATACATTCAAGAAAATCAACTTTAATTAAATCATTGGAAGATAGTATAATGAAGGTGTAATCACAAAAATGGAAATAGTAAATCTAAATAGCTTGTTCAGAAACACGCTAACCAAAATTTTAAAGTACATTAATCGTTCTTATAATACATGGTAAATATAATTGAAGTGTAGTAAAATATAACTTAAGCGCCAAAGTAGATCATTTTAATTGTACAACAAAACAGTTTAAGTCACCATTTTGTTGTATTTAGGCGAGGTAAAACAACTTATTCATCGTTGTTCAGCCACGAGCGAACTTGAAAAATACCTTACGCGTTCACAAACTTGGTGTGCAAATACTTTAAGAGACACTTTCATCGCAAAACGAAGAATAAGTGTTGCTTAGAATAAGACCCCTTAAAAATTATAGAAGGAATCGGACCATTTAAGCGCCATAAAGTATCAAATAATCGAACAAGGCCGAGTCCATTCTATAGCAAAACAAAAATCTGAACCGATGTGTGTAAATAACTCATTTTACGTGTATATGTCGCTTAAGTTAATTTGCTTTTCTACCGTCGATATGATACATCAAATAGCAGGCCAACATTGGAAAACTGCCAATCACTACAGAAGCGAAAGCTTAATGTGAATAGGATGGTATTAAGTCATGAACAAATGCACGGGTTTGTGAATTATTTAACTGGATATTAACTGCAAGCTTATTCAACATTAATGTTATTAAGTTTTTGATATGTTCATAATTTTATTCATACCTATTAACTGCATGATTCATTTCATGTATCTCTTAAGATTTACTAAAACAAATTTAAGTACAGTATCTTAATGTAGCTGTGTGTAACATGAATTTAAAATAACAGTAATGTCATGCCTAAGTACTTATTATCAATCAATCTTATATGAGATTAGCACTTGTTTTCAAAACTACAAAATGTGGAATTCAATTCTGTAAAATCTACATATGTTTGTTTACTCATCCTCCAGTAATACTTGATTTTTTAAGCAAAAGGTTGCTGATATGGCTATAAAATTTTAGGAGTACAAAAGAATTCAGAACTAAAATTTCACATAGATTGGTAAAGCTTTCATAGTAGTGGATATTGTAAAACAATGAAGTTTAGAGATACATCTTAGACATCATTACATGTGATTTTCCAATGCTCCACCCGAAGGTACTACATTGGCCAGGAAGCGAGTTTTTTTACCTGGAAAATTTGGAATTTTGCCGAATCCTTGCTATTCCAAGCAAGGTAGGGATCTTTAACGTGCGTGACAACACTCACACACGGGACCTCCATTTTACCTCTCATCCGAACGAGGGTGTATTTTTGCGAAAAATGCTCGCCTAACATTTTTCAAGCGGACCGTGTCGGGATTCGAACCCGGGACCTAGGGCGTAGTAGTCACACACATACCACTACACCACGGAGCCGCCTCATCTTAGACATCAGCAAGATATTAAGGGACCATGTTGTAGTGGTTTCTACTATTGGAATTTTAAGTGAACGGGTGATGTGTTGGTTTCCCGCTTGGGGTGGAGTGGGGAGCTTGTTAGAATGTGGGATTGGTTCAAGAGAGAAAGCGGCAGATGTCTCCGTACTTCAGGCGGAATGTAGTTATTGTATTTTTATTCTGGAGAAGAGCTACACAAGGTCAAGAATTCGAGCAGTAATCATTACATATGATTATCAAAGAAGGACGGACAGCCTCATCCTAAATTTACGATATCCAGTTAAACATGCAAGAATAACGAGGGTTGAATTAGTTATAAGCAAAGTTAAGTAGGTAAGCCAGCAATTCAATGATTGATATTTTTTTGTCATAATAAATAATAAAACCGTTCCATCCTTTATTTTCAATGCAAAAGTAGCCAATGAGTATTTAGTCCGGTGCAATTATTAAAATCATTACAATGTATATTAATTTTTAAATAAAAGATGTTGTGTCCTTACAACATACAAGCTTGTAAATCCTACATTTCGAAACCAAGGATGTGCATACAAGCACCCACACCTTTTATCTTTTAGAAATTAAATTCTGATAATTCTAGTTGGCATCAGAGTATGTGACGTGCATTAATTCTTGTTATGAAAAGTTATGAAATAGGGGGATTAGGAAAAGCAAACAGAAAGAGATAGAAGCTTTTTGGAATGTTATGCTTCAGATGTATGAGGATGATAGCATGGATAGACAAGGTTAATAACAAATAAGGTTATAGAAATAGTAGAGGACGAAAGATATCTGTGGAAAACAAAAAAAATAAATAGAAGGGTAAGATAGGTTCTAAGGCATTTTTGGGGAGTAGTATGGGATATATTACAAGCAGATGTAGGAAAAAAAGATGTTGAGGTAGACCTAGATTAGATGTTTGCATGCAGATAGTGATACAGGCAGACTGCAAATTTCAGGGAAATGTATGGGTTAGTTTGGAATAGAAAACAATGCGGGTATGCGTCTAACCGGTTCCAGGACTGAGGACCTAATGATGATGATGAAAAGTTTCTGTAATACGACTCCAGCCAAATGGTCAAAATACATTTTGTTTTGTTGAAAATATTCACTGTAAACCCATTTGTTAATATAATAAAGTAATTTATAGTAGTATATATAGCTTGTCAGACATAAAAGAATTCCCAAAACCACGAGAACACTTAGTCAACTCCTTACACAGCTTGACTTTCTAGAACGAAATAGTGTCCTCTATGCATGTGAAATGGTTATAATTGGATGAGTGCGTTGTGGCATATACATGTGGAAGTAAAGTTACGATATATATATATATATATATATATATATATATATATATATATATATATATGGATGTTGTTTTCTTTGTCAATTTTTTTCAGGAATTCTTCCGGATAGCTAGCTGGTTCTAAAATGAACCATTGTCAATTCGGAGTGTTTCATCAGAATCACATCTGCCAACTTTAGGCATTGTAATCAGTCAAGAAGCATTCCTTTGTCCTTCTATATATAATAGTTAGAGAACATGCTACATTGCATGCTTTATTTTGGGCTGTGGCTCTGGGACATTAGTATTTAGTATTGCCTTTATTTTTATAATATAGAAAAAAGTTTTAAAGAAAACTTGCTGCAGTGGGTTTATATTATGTGAATCAGATGAAGTTCCTCAGACAAGGTACTTAGTTTTTATTTGATCACAAGACATCCTCACAAGTTATCTTTTTTACTTAATTGGAAATGATTCATGATCTGATAAACCCCTTCACAAATGTGCGAGAAATAATAAATTTTTCCAACTTGGCGATATGATACTTTTGAAGTAAAAGTTTTTAATAAGCTATTTTAAAATTGTCATTTAACTTTAGGATAAAACAGCTAATTATGATTGTGCCATTTTTGCTAAGTAAGCTGTTTAAACTTAATCCTTTTAATGTGGTGTACATTCATCATTCATTTTTTTAATTTTCTTCCTTTTTTTACATAAAAAGTCTTAAAAAGTTGGGCAAGAGGGTATAATGGTTCTAAGAAGTATTAAAAAAAAATGAAATACAACTGTAGAGATGCATTATTAAAATAAGGATAATTTATGACAAGAAACTTACCTGTTGCTCTACAAGAGTTCCAACCTTGACAAATAAATCTAATACTTCACTTAGTTGTTTTTCAATTTTAAGCAATTCCTTGTGTCTGTCTTCGATATCAGAAAGTTGCTGTTTAGCTTCTACTATTGACAATAAGTGCTGAAAGTAATTAATTAGGTAAATAACAAATAAACACAAAATATTTTGGACAGTATAAATTTATCATTTGTAATTTAAAATTTTCTCTTGCCAACTATAGTGCGTTTAACAAACAGATTCATTAAGTGCTTCTCCCATAATTAAGCGCCAAATTTGAATAGAAATTATGTATTGGTGAGCAAGTTCACATAACCAATCAATCAATTTTGTATTACTGACCTACAAATGTCAATTAGTTTCTCACATGTATTTGTAGTTACCGCAATGTGTTAATTTGTTTACTGTGAATCAAGTTTCTGCTGAATTTACACTGCAGAGCTTAAAGCCCATCCTATGATTTTAATTACTGAATCTATTCATTAAACGCACTATAGTGTTGTATTTTGTTAAATATAAGCATTATATTAGCACTGTCACAATTACCTTTTTAATGGCAAAATAACAGATGTGCAAAATATTTGTTTCCAGCTATACTACATCCTAACGAGTTTATCATTTTCTTGTTGAATGTTCAGTTATCCTATATGCTATCCTTTGCATAAGGAAAATAGTAATATATTTTGTAGACAATTGTATCATGGGAAATTACTACAATGTTTTGATGGAAGTAATGTACAATTCACTACTAACTTATGAACCAAACAGTAAGCAAAGCCTGGACATAATGATTTGTAGTTACCTTCCACCACTTCACATGACTCAAGTTTTATTTGTCATCAATACTCTCTACCATGACATTGTATACGTCTGCTATGTACATGCTTTTAAAACAGCATGTGGTGCTAAAATTTCTAACCACAGAAATAGAGCATCCGACCAATTTTTATATGCGTTTAAAATATATTTGCAGGGATGAAACAGTTGATACAGGAGTATAGTGAGAATTTCTATCAGAAATCGAGATTAAGAGATCTGACCTATGGATACTTCCTACCAGTGGAAGACCAGTTCCAGTTGCTGATGCTGAACATCACCCTTGTATTGATGATCTGATTCAAAGAAGTGGTTTTATTACTCAACAATTGACTGCAAAGAAATTACGAATTTCAAAGAAAAGGATAGGCTTGAGTGAGTGGAAAATGTGTTCATGATGGGTACTGAGTATGCTTACAACAGACCACAAATACAAGAGAAAATAATTCTATGCGAATTTTTAGAATAATACAGGTGCATGGTGATGTATTTCTATTTAATATTGTTATCAGTAACGAACGCTAGATTCATCCTTATAATCCTGAAGAAAAAGGACACTATGGAAAACCACATCAAGATTAACCAAAGCCAAAAGGTTCAAAACGATTCCATCAACTGACAAAAGTCTCTTCAATATTATTTTTTGGAACGCTCATGGTTTACGTAATAATATTTGCAGAAAGGACAAAGTGAGCTTGGAATGATATGTTGAGACATTAACAAACATTGTGGAATCGTAATCGATGCATTGAAGTTTTTTTCTATAGTAAAATACTCAAATGCCTACAATTATTTTTAAATTTAAGAGTCCTCATACAAATAGCTAGATTAAGTACTATTAAAATTATCAAAAGAAAGTTGTTTGCAATTGAAGTCATATGGTTGTTTTTGTATATCATTTATTTGAAGATTTTACGTTACAAAAATAAATTTAACTCCATAAAAATACTGCTTGAAGGACAACTTCTCAAGCTATGACGTTCAAATTCCCAGTTTAGTCTCTATATGCAGGTGACGTGTTGTCCTAGACCGTTCTCCTAACTTGCCGATTCAAGAGAAATTGTCAACCATAACGAGTCACATTCAGATTTTTAAGCATTCAAGATGTGTAAGATGTGCATTAGTGAAGAGGCAAACAAACAGTGCACAAATATTCTACTGTTAAATTATCAAAATATTCAACTATTTTAAAGAGGGATAAAAGTTGTGGAAACTAATTTCACCATGGGCATCAATTAAAGCTATTTAGGGGTAGGCATGTTATTGAAAATTAATAATGAAATCTATTAGATGGTGGATGTTGTTAAACTTTCGATGTTAAAGCTATTAGTACAAATCTATTATATAAATTATCAAGACAACCAGATTACACTTGATGAAAATGCTCCCAATAAACTGCTGTTTAATCAGAACACCTGATAGAATGTCAATGTCTTCACCTGTATTTGAACCAAGAACAGGTTGTTAGGTTTTCATAGATTGGTTTGTAGTATTTCTGTTAGTCAAATTGCCATACGGTGAGTTTTTATATGCATGTTTTATTTCTTATAAACTTATTATTTGATAATTACATCTATGGAAAGCTAATAAAAATTGATATCCTCAAGTTTAAAATAAATCATTTCTAAGTAGGTTTTGTGAATAAATTTATAGTTTTACGGTAATAAGAATTTCACAACTTTGTGAGATGCAAAGTTGAAGTTTATTACGATTAAAAAATTAGGTTTAGAAAACTTTTGTCAAATGGCAGCATTATTGGTGTTCTTCAAATCAACTAATGAAGTTATATGTTTTTTTTGTTGTACCTTTAATTCGTGTTTAATAAAATCTTTTGAAACTTTACTAAAATAATTCAAGTTTATTAGTATAACACCTAAATCATTAACAAATCTAACGTATTTTTTGATATATAGAGAGATTTTTGTAAAACGTGGCTGATCTGTAAAACGAAGCCAACAAAAAGATAATAGTTGTTAACGAGCCTATAGTCAATTAGCTACTTTTTGTAAATAATTAAACTTTCTAATGAGAGTGATATTTTTTCTTAAATAGTAGACACAGTTATATAGGCAAGTTTTATTTGGGATCGATTGATATATGTCTAAGAAAGCATACAGAATGAAATCTATTTGAGAATTAGTTTAAGCTACTTGTTAATAAATTATTACAGGTAAGAGGAGCCGAGAGGAACACTGAACTTGCTCTTCAAGTAGAGTACCTTTGAAGTACTGTAGCACTATCAGAACTCTCAGGTATAATTTCATATCTGCTCAAATTGGTATTTTTGCATAGAGATACAAATTGCTGTCTCACATGTACTGTATGTGAGTTATGTTTTATTTCAGGAATTGTGTCTAGAGACATTGTTAGGGTCGAGCTTAACTGTTGTTGAAACACCAATTAGTCTCTAAAGTTCCTATGCCTTCCTTAGTGGCATAGTCTCGTTAGTAATTTTTATATAGATTTAGTGGTATCTGGTATATCCATATTTGTCTCAACTCCCCTGCTAGACTCTTCAACGCACTGCTGAAGTTAGAATTCAGAGTTAGACCGAAAGTCTCTAAAGATGATATTTTATAAACGGATAACGTACATCTCTTGTTGGCTCTTTGCGAGAGGCCTATTTTGGCTAATTATCTAAGCTATCTAAAATATTTACCATCCAAGAATATAACGTATACGAAAAGTTTGCACAAGTTATATAAGTAAGAGTAACAGCATTTGGAAGAACACAAAAAGTGTTCGCTAGTTTGAAGTTCTATTTTTTCTCATCTGCCACATTCTCTTGATCTATCATTTTGTAATTTTACCTGTTTCCAGTGTTGCAAAGAGATCATGCAGATGAGATTTGGTAGAAATGACGAATTGAAGAACCGCTGTGGCCAATTGGCTTTAAAGTAAAACGCTTGAATTTTACATGGAAAGGGCATAGAAAATGGTTGCAATGTTGGGAACAGTCTTTTGAACACGAAAGATACACTTTGTTTTCGACCTTACTTAAGGTCGGTTTGACGCAGCTCTAACTTCTTTTCATGAAAGATAAATATACGATTTTGTAACTAAAGAATTAAGTTTTACTTCTTTTTCTAATTTGGTGAATGATTCTACTTGTTCCTAATTTATATACGATTATGCATTATGTTTTAACATGACATTGTACGTACTATATAAATAGTTAAACTATGTAATTGTAAAAATGTATTCTGGCAGGACCAAATATGTGCATCTATACTATATGTCATGAAAACAGCACACAATATGCCATGTGTCATACAAGTTTAATATAACTTTAATTACTTTATGGCACTTGTCATGCAAATTTGATACATAGGTTCTTAGATATTGATTGAGTTTTGACAAAAATCTTATACGACAAAATGTTAAAATTTGAGCTAGTGGTAGATCTGGAATGAGAAATTTATACCGAATCATTTGTCATAATTGCGTAACTGATAAAAAAAGTTGTTACCATGCTATTAGCAATCATAAATGTGCAAGTGACACATTCTACAGCTAAGAGGTTTCAGTTTGCAATGAATCCACAGAGCGTAAGCTCCTAGTGCTGTCGAGTACTTTGTGCTAGTTTATACAATCGTGAAAAAGGTAAGATAATGTTTATCAATACATGATGTAGTGTTAGTATATTCTGTTTTGCATTATTTAACATAACATTGGTATTAGTAAAGTGGAAATACGAACTGCATGTGTTTTATTTCGATGGCGCATAAGCAGAATGAAAAATTATTAGTTCAGAGTGCATAACCACCACTTGTAATGCAAAATGAAAACTCTTCTATAATGAAGCAGATCGTATTTTTTGTTGTTTATTGACTAGGATATTCTACTAAATAATATGAATGTAATCTATATGCAATTCCTGAATATAATAATTAGCTAGTTTGATATTTTGTTAGAAGGTTTCATTTAGTTGGTGCTTAAGCAATTATAATTTTTTCAGAATGTGAACGTGAACACAAAAATCCTCAAACTTGCCTTGGAGGAAGTAAAAATACCTGTTGATTTTAATAAGGCTCTAAAGGAAGTCATAATTTTTCTAGAATATAATAAAGAAAATTTTGAAGATAATCAGCAAATAATTTCTATTATGGATCAAAATGATTTGGAAAAGAACGGACAACATCAATACATTACCAAAGATTCATCCATCAGGAAACTTGTCGATTATCCCAGTAGTAGCAATAATAGCGACTCCGAAACTGTAGCACAATAATGTTTTGAAAATGGCCAATCAAAAATTTACCCTATAGTTCAAAATATTGTTGTAGGAGAGGAACAATTATTGCATTATTCATCAAATTTAGCAGATTCTATTGAAGTTTGTGATGGTTTCATACCCTTTCAATCACATCTTATGGAAGAAAATGAAACCTGGCATCCTGTCTGCAATACGAACAGTGTCAGAACTACATGATTAGATGATACATTGTACTCAGTCTTGTAATTATAACCGATAACACCAGGATCAAAATCAACATCAAGATTAATCTCAAGTTGAAATTCTAGCTCTAACTAGCTTAGAATCAGAATATGGAAAAAGGAAATGAAGAATAAGTAAAAAGCAGTTAAACAAAGAAAGAAGATCTCAGGGAGTAGCATATAAAAATTATACAGACAAGAGTAAGTCAAAAAGAAAAAACGGGAAATTCATGTGAAGGAAAAAAAATGTTATAATTATTGTTGTGCATTTTCTGACGATGAACGCAATAATTCATTCAAAACTTATTGGGAAATGGCTCATGGGACTGCACAAAAATTTAATCAATGGCTTTATACAGATTAAACCGGTTAAACGAATACATAGTAATGCTGTGATATTATTATCATTTTTTCACTAAGAGTGACGATACACAATTCAAAGCGTGTCAACAGTTTTTTCTGGCTACACTTGGTATTACACAATGTGTAATTCGAAATGCAATTAAAGGCAAAACACGTCAAATTTGAGATCAAGGTATTAAACACGACCCACCACATAAGATTGCTGGAGGACAAAAATGTGATTTTGATATTTTTATCAAAAGACTACCAGCTGTGCTTTCGCACTACTGCAGAGGATGATCGTCCAAGCTTTACTTACGAGCAGACAAAAAAATTAACCAATTTATATAAAATGTATATCGTCCACCGACAGTTTTCTGAAAATGGGTCTTTCTAGCTTCAAGTGCATTTTACGTAAAAATTATAATATAGGAATACATGTTCCAAAGAAAGGCAAATGTGCTATATGTGAAAAATATAAGCACATTCCAGACAAAATCAAAAATGATTCAATAGAAGCTGAACACCGAAAGCATATTAAGGACAAGGAGTGCTAAAAACTATTTCTTGCAAAAACAGAAAGAATCGAATGCCAAAGAACAAATAATAACGTTTGATTTACAAAAAGTTTTAACAACACTTCATGATTCGCACAACATGCTTATTGGCTATTCTAGAAAATATGCTTATTATAACTTCACAATTTATGAAAGCATTATTGCAAACGCAATCTGTAACTTATGGGCGACAAAGATGACAACAAGGGAGCAAACTAAATTTGTTCCCTGCTCTATTCGTATTTAGTCAAAGTAGATAATGAAGAAAACGTTGAAAAACTAGTATGTTTTTGTGACAATTGTCCTGGCCAAAATAAGAATTGATAAATGTTGACCATGCTTAAGTATTTTCTTAATAATTCCAAGATAATTCGAGAAATAGAAATAACTTATTTAGTACCGGGACATACCTATATGCCCGTGAATAGTATCCATGGTGTAATTGAGAAGAAGATTAAGAACAGTTTCGTTCAGGCACCTTCTGAGTGGCCCACGATAATCAGAAATGCCTGCAAAAAACAAGTCCATACCAAGTAAAAGTTCAGCATTATTCAACTTTTTTAAATTCGGAAAGCATTAACTAACTCCAAAAAGCTTAAAGATACAAATGGTCATGATGTAAAAATTTTAGACCTTACGAGTGTGAAAGTGATTGAACAATAAAACTGTATTATAGCCACAGACGGCTACATGAACATACAACTATCAAGGAGATATCCTTTTCAATAAAAACAGTCTCTCTATGTAAACTCATAGTACTTTTTACTTGCAATTATGGTATTTCAGAAACAATTCTAACCATACATGTATATATTTTTCAAAATATTTTAATAAAAATACTTGTCAACTAATAGACATAGTTTTAATATACTGTTTATCAACAAATATGAAAATAGATACACCGTAAATTGCTTAGCGACTGAACCTTACCACGATTAGAAATGAAGTTTACGATGTGTTCAATTGATTTGTGTAGCTATTTTGTATCAACCTGGAACAAAATTACTTTTTAAGATGATGTTTTATTTTTTCATTCTCTGTTATAAATGTTAAAAACAAAATTCCTCAATTGAGAAACCGTATTTTGTGTTTCAGTTTGTAGAGGTTGAATTCTAGAAGATCGCCATACCTATACTAATCGTTACATAATTCTGAGTATATGTCATTCAGAAAAATATTATTATGATTCCTTATACTGATATCTCTATCGGCTTCAATTTCCAAATTAGTTGTCTTGTTAATTATTTCGTGCAACTGTTTTAGATCATCACTATGGCTCTTCTTATCTTTATGTAATAATTGTTCAATACCATCCGTATAATACTATTTAAGGGATTGCTATAATAGTATAGTCAAACATTCGTGGGGCAATATTCTTTTGTTTGTTATCTTGGTTAAGTATATTTCTTACTCTATAGAATTTATTATTTCATAAATTGCCCATCATTTCATTTATTTTTTTTTGTGGACCTTAGGTGTAGAGTAAATTTATTATTGAATGACGGATGACATCATATGCTCAAAGGGTTTAAATTAATTTGAACGTCAACATTCATAATGCTACAATATAACCTACAAACATGCTAGCATTATAGTTTTAATACGTCATCACAAATATCCCATTTACTGTATAAAATAAAATATTGTTTAGAAGGTCTCCGTTTACGCTGACAATATCTAGAGACGCATAAATTCACGACATAAACTTTGATCCTCATATACTATGAGCCTTTACTTAGTTTTACTGATAAATAATTGTAGGTCCATAATTTTTGTTTTGGTAAAAATTTTCTATGGCAAGAGTGTACATACTTAGCTGATCATAATAATATTTCATTTTAATAGTTTTTATCAAGTCCTAGTCATCTAAACAAGTTTTTTCAAAACTAAATGATAGTTAATTTCTTCAGCAATGGTTGATTAATTTTGATACTTTTTTAGGGTAATACGAATAAGAGGGAGGTGATTCATCGTCAAGGACGGCAGATTATTTTTAACGTGTTTCAATTTTTGTAACGTGAGAAAGATTCAGGGGCCCCTAACCTGAGAAACTTCCAAGAGTGTGTGGCCATGCAAAGAATTGTAAAGGAAGACACGATCAAAACCTGATTGCAGCAGATTCAGATCACCAGGGAAAAGCACAAAAAACTGAGTTCAAAATCGACAGTGAATGAATTTGAGGAAGATATCCTAAGAACCATTATATATCGGTTTGCAGCAATACATAAACGTAGACTGACTTTGAAGTCAGCGTTCGACGAATTTAAAAATTATTGCCCTCATTACATAGGAAAATTAGGTTTCTTCAGAAAAATAGTCAGAAACATTGTGTACAACGATGAGACATATCTGCAAAGTTCTCACACTGTAATAAAGTGTTGGGATGATGGCACCACAAAGGGTTTGAAATCGACAGTTTCAAAAGGGAAGCATTTAATAATTGTTCATGCAGGTGGGAAAAATTGGTTTGTTCCAAATACATCATCGATATTTAAGTCAGATTTGAAAACAGGATTATCATTATGGCATGAATCACCACAATGATAAAAAGTGGCTACAGGAAAAGTTATTACCAAATTTGGAATCAAGTTCAGTGTTGGTGATAGACAATGCATTATATCACAATGTTCTTGTGCATCCTAATCCTACTTCAAGTTGAAAGAACAGATATACAGAAGTGGTTGAAGAAACCTAATGTCTGCTTTGAATGTAACGATACCAAGCCAGTATTATATTCCAAATTAAGGCAAATAAATCTGTTCAGAAGGCATTTGTAATTAATCAGCCACTATAGTTCATTCGATTTAACTTTAGGATAACATCAAATGTAGTAATTAAGTGTTGGCAACTGTCTGCAAATAAATACCTAGATTTGCGCTTGAATGATACTGTCATGTAACATAATACGGTTGGCAGTTCTGTACGGTGTTGCCACCAATTCTTCTTGCTAATGGGAATATTCCCATATCTTCCATTAAATATATCATAATTGAAGCTAACATTGGCAATATTAAATAATTAAAAGTTGATGTTAAAAACTAAGATGTATATAGTTTATTGTATAAGTCGTAGAGAAAGTATAGTAGTCTTCTATTTACGCATAATATAGTCATTATTCACTCGTATGACCATGTCACTCACCTCTGTGCAGCTTGTGACGTGAACTTCATTGTTGTGAATAATGGCTATCATTACACACTCGTTGAAGAATATACTATTATCAATCATAACATATGAAGCTCATAAATTTGCTTTACTGTCATTAATAAATGATCTTGAAAGAAACAAAGAAGAATAAAACAATTTTATATTTCTTTAGAAGTAAAAATACAAAAGAATATGTTTTCATTCTATTTATCTGCGCGTTCAAGTTAATTTTTACTTAAAAGGGATCCACAGAATAAAGAACTAACCAAAAACTCCTGTGATACATGAAAGTAATATTTTGCTTCATAATTGCTATAAAAACTAAAAGTTAAAAACGGTTGACTATTATGAACATTGTATCATAATCTCAAATATAAAATTATTGTAAATATTGTTTACAGCTGGCTTAAGCAACATTTTACTTTTCCTTATGAAATCTGATATACATAAATAATATACGAAGCTTGTTCAATTGAAACCCATCTTTGGTTCAGGAAAAATTTATTGACAACTAAATTTACAAATAATTACCACTACGATTAAGGCACATATCTCATTGTTTCGTCAACTTGTGTATACCCTGCCTAAAGAAATCTTGTGGCTGCTGCTCGAAGAATTTTTTCACGGCATTTTGTACTTCTTCATCCAACTGAAAACGGTTACCTTTTAATGCTTTTTTCAGGGGCCCAAAGATGTGAAAATCGCAAGGCGATAAATCGGGACTATAGGGTGGATGCTCTAATTTCCTCCATTTCTTTCGCTGTAGATTTTCTTTCACTACGTTAGCAACATGAGGTCGAGCATTGTCGTGAAGCAGAATGACACCACGTAAAAGCTTCCCTGAACGTTTTCGTCTTATTGCTTGATGGAGCTTGTTCAAAGTTTCATTATACAGGTTTGTGTTGGCATGCATCCGAGGTTCTGTAAATTCTATCAAAAAGGGTCCTTCATGGTCGAAAAAAATGTCAACATAACCTTACCAGTAGAAGGTTGAACTTTAAACTTCTTTGGTGGCGGAGAATTTGCGTGTTTCCATTGCATCGATGGCAGCTTACTGGATAATTCAAAATAATTACACCAAGTTTTGTCGCCAGCAATTATTGACAAGAGAAAATCATTACGATTTTGTCTGTATTCCGTGAGGTGTTGCAAAGATAAGCCCATTTGCAAGCTTTTTAGGTTCTCTGACAAAAGGCGAGTAACCTATTGCGCACAAACTTTGCTGTAGCCTAGTTTGTGTACGATGCTATGAACAGATCCGATACTCACACCAACATTTTCTGAAATTATTCTGATTGAAACTCGACGATTTTCTCTAATCAGGCCTTCCACACATGCCATATTCCTGTCTGTTGACGCAGTACACATTACACCTGGTTGTCGCTTATCATTCGTCCCTTCGTGTCCATTCTTAAATTTTCGACCCCATTCCTTGATAGTTGGATATGCAAAACATGCGTTTTCATACACTGCTTGCATTCGTGTATGAACTTCCAATGGTTGCAAACCTTCAGCACACAGAAATTGAATGACCGCACGCTGATCACATTTGTCGGATTGTTAACAACAAACGTCATTTCAAAGTCGCAATACTTAAAATCGCTGTCAAATATATACGAGAGAAACTGACCAGTGGGATTTTTTACACACCACTAACGTTGCAAAACGTCAATTGAGTGATTACAATTGTTTCCAAGGCTAACCTGACCAAAGATGGATTTCAATTGAACAAGTCTCGTACTATTAGAAAAACTTACATTATCTGTAAAAACATCCAATTTATTCTCATCCAATAATGCTTCAAGTTCTTCATCATTTATATTTTTACAGGCTATAATACTTGCATTAGGTTTTATTACATATGCTGCTTGGTATATGTACTTACCTGTCTTTAGGGATTTTTTTAAAAGTTCTCTTCGTTTATTTTTGTGATACTCCAATGAATTGCTGCTATCTTGCAATGCCCTTTGAAATTCGGCCTTAAGCGATGCAACTTGCACAGATTTAATTCTGTATTCAGTAGACTGAGTATCTTGAACATTTCTTAGATCGGAATCCAATTGTGTTAGAATATTGTTTACTTTATAAGATGTCGTCGTTGTTGTTCTAAATAGAGAGTCCAATTCGTCTTGTAAATCTGAAAAATAATCGCGAAAGTAGTGGTTTATCTTCAATAAAAAAAAAAAATGCACTTATACATAGATTAAAAATTTCTAAAGTAGTATGGTAAGAAAAATAGGATAGAAGTTCGAAAAACATCCCACCAATATTGTGGAAGATGATAAGGAATTTCCTTGAGCTATCTGCTTTTAAGGCAAAAAGATTACAAATGTATATAGGTCACTGGGTACAGTTGTTAAGTAACGGCCTATGGGGGATAATGCTCATCACTGAATTTTATTATTTTTTAAGACTTCTAGCTGTTTTAGTTTAGGTACTGTTTACCACATATGCGCTCAACATATCTGAAAGCTAGACATTTTTTGTTCATATGTCACATAGTGATGGCCATAGTTTCAGTTTTTAGACATTCATTTTAGACAATAAAGATTTTGTTTGAGAAATTTTACTTTATATGCGTATACACTTTGCAAATTAATAGTCTACAGTAATTAAAAATACTGTTATAAATACCAATTCAGCAAACCCAAAATCATCGTTCTATCCTAATCATTGATGGATAAAAATACCCATCCATGATCATCACACGCGTAGTAAAAAGTGAAACCCGTGTGTAAGTCATATAATAAAGCTAGACACCACAAAACACGATACTGTTTTTTCCCCAACCACTTGTTTACAACGTTCTCCACAAAAATCGGTCGGACATACACAATCATCACAATATACATTTCCCGGGGTAAAAGATTTAAATATTAATTTAGAAATTGTTGACTCAGGAATACAAACACTGACCACAGAAAATTGAACACAATTGACTAATTCTAAACCTACAATGGCAGATACACGATAGAATTCATACAGAACTTAAAAATAAATCCAATCACACCTAGTTACGCAAACCCAATTACCTTTACTCCAGGTACAATAAACTGTTTTGAATTTTTGAAAGATTACGAAAATTGCACGAACTCGAATTCCTGGGGCAGCGAAAATAAAATCCAATACTTTTCCCGATTTTTACGCGACAGCGTGCAAATATGGATCGAGAAATTTATTAATGACCCCGACAACGGTAGCAAGACATGGAGCGATGTGAAAGACAGTTTCCTTAAGTTTTATGGTGGGCCTAATGTAGCTAGACAACTTAGAAGCCGCCTACGTAGTCGTCGTCAACTCCCGCATGAATCCTGTATTAATTACTATTATGAACTACAAAATTTAGCGATGGAAGCAACGTCAACAATTCCTATTTTGGAATTGAAGGACTATTTTGAATCAGGCCTCATTTAAGAAACAACTTTATCTTGTTAGCTTCAAATAGGGAAATAACTGAAAAATCTCTAAAAGATATAGCTTACAGTCTATTGGATATCCAACATACCGCTATACAAGACACACTAGTGCAACAGACGAGCCTACTAACAATTTCACAAAACGCGACAAACAAGCACGATTTAGCACGTGACGTACAACGCAAAAATAATAACAGAAAATTCTCTAATAAGGGTAGTTGGACGTACAGAAGAAATAATTATCGCCAACAAGGGCAGCACTACTTCAAACACTTTTAAAGTTAAACATGTATTACCAGCAGTATGGACAAATCTTAAAACTTTTGTAATTCATTCTTCTCATTCGGAACCAATCTTCAACAATGTTTCCTAGTGTCTCAATCTAAATTGGACATCCGTGATTCCACATTTGAATTTAAGTTAGTCGTCTACTATTTCGAAAATTGAACAAAATCTTGAAGACCTGTTTCACAAAAATTACGCTGACTTATATGCACCTAGTAGCGATAGTTTATATCTTATATGGAATATCATTCTGTCAATTCTAGTATCTTATTTACTGCTACGTGGATATCCAAATCCCATCGCAATAACTCATTGGGCACGAGCAGATTCCACAAATACTAATACAACAGGAGACGAATTATTTATTTGTATTTTAATCTCCTTTACAATCTTTTTTTTGCTTTTTCTACTCTTCTTGTATGCAGTAGCTCACTCTTGTTATAGACTTTGTATAAAACATAAACGGACTTTAAAAATATTTAAACGAAGAGTGCCAAGCGTAGAATTTACTTCAGTACAAACGGTATCCAACCTTAAGGAAGACAACCACCCCACCAATCCAGAAGAGGAAACAGATCAACAACCACACGCAAGTAATATAACAGTTACCATTATTCCAGGATGCAGCACAATCTTGGACTAATCGTAATTTATAGGTATATTACATTTACAAAGGGTAAGTAATTTTAATTTTAATTTTTTTTCTTCTCTTAATTTATTGCAAAAAGTCAACATACATATATGTATTTTATTATGCTGCATTGATCCATACTGGACAGGCAGATCCTATTTTACTCTTAATAAATCTAGGACAGTAAGATACACATCACGATTTTTGTAATTCTCCAGAGTAGTCCTACATTATTTTTTTGTAGTTTTGAGAGCTCTCACAATTGTAAATTTCAATAGGTCATTTTCCACACTACTGCCAGAGAAATACAAAAATACACTCTATAGTGGTATAATTGCCAAAAATACTACTACAGATCGTTCAGTGGAGCTATCTAGTCTACAATAGATAAAAAAAATTTTAAGTTAAACATAGGGAACCCATTAATTTCAATTGTTTTGCATATTCTCACATAATTAAGCAATTCATAAACAATTAGTAATAATCAAACAAGTAATTATTTTCACCGTTCGCAACCCGTCCGTCTTATTTGTATTTTAACTTAAGCGAACACATTCAATTATTTTCACTTGTGCAAAGTTTTTTTTAGTGCGCATTGACTACTTAAAAACTTTTAAGCACACATTAGAGTAGAAATGATGCGACACATACGCCGCACTTTCAGATACAATCAGAACCTAACTTTTATGGTAATGCTACTCCTTAGCATATATATTATTCTTATACCAATGTCCAAAGGTGTTTTAATTGGCCCAGGACTATACATTCAACGATTGCCAAATATTACATTCTATCACACGTCAGACAATTACTTTTCACATATCGGCAACCCTTGAATGTTCTTTCGAATCTCAGTTATATCAATCAATTATGTAAATTTGATCCCTATATATGTAATCAATTTGCTAATTTTACAACTTATTTAGATTTAGTGCAACTTTCTAATCCAGAGCACTTATTAGTCAATGATAATATTCTTTCGCACGATGGATTCACGACTTCCAATATGTTACGCGAAATCATATACATAGATTATTTGACAATGCTTATGAAATTGAATTCTTAGCACACAAAATTACATCATTAAGGAATATTCAAATCACAGAAAGTAGTTATCCCTGACCACTGCCTAATGCAAGTATATTTAAAAATGCTTGCAGCGACCCAACATTTTTAACTCTTCTTTTGGCAGAATGGCTCTCATTTTATGAATGGCAAAGATCGCTGACTGAAATGTGCCAAAGTAAAACTTTATGCATAGATGTAATACATTTGCAAGTTTTTGATTTATCTTTAAGTAAGTTAAGACCTAAATTGTTAAGTAATGATTTTCTATTCTCCTTAGAACATTCGACAAGTTACGACACGCTACCAATAGTGGAATGCATAGCATCCCGAGAAATTACACTAATAGGAATCCATATTCCTCTGATAAGACACAAATATACATGATTAGTCTTTAATCGACAAATCAATCCCCCATTTGCTTGGAACCAATTCACTTGTATAGCAGCAATACCCATCTTAGATGTTGCCTATACTCAACAGTCATCTACACATTGGACACTGGTCACACCACATTGTGAGCCATTCAAAGAAAAACTTTGCTTTCTCAATGAACTTTACGACAACAACGCATTGACAATAGCATGCGTCAAACGGCTAGTAGTAAAAAGCTCTGGAACCCAACTAGCAGCAGTATGCCCATTTGATTGTAGAGAGACTGGAACGGAAACTGAATTCAGAACACAATTAGATGCAAACCATTATATTTTAACGCATCCTCAAGCCAATACTCGAGTTCGATGTAACAACACCATTTCTCCACTACCAACTCCAACAAACATCGGAGCAATTTGGATCCAATTACCATGTGGAAGTATTATTGAAGGCTACCAAATTTACATCATTGCAGGCGAAGTATCCTGCCTGACAACAGTTGAACCATATTTAACAACTTTATTACCAGTACAATGGTCTAAATTTCAAAGCATCTCCATTCCAAAATTTGGTGACCCACAAATTAAATTTGATACACTACAAGACTGTCTCAATAACAATTGGTTTGTCGTCAATAACACGTTAGCTAACAACAACTTACCTTAATATCTTGCCTTCTCCTTCTTCCTAATCCTAGTAATTTTTTTCATTCTTTTCTTTCTCGTCCGCAGACTATACACACTTTCGGCAACATTTCAACTTTCGGTGATCAACCTGACCGGTTGAAAAGCCTTTGTTAGACCGCGATCAGGATTCGCATCGTCCCATGGAACACACTTCAACATCAACTGAGATGGACTCAGAAGTGACTTATCTTACACTTACACATCAACAAACTTCCGAGCGCGAGATAGTGCAAGAAGATCCAGTCTTTGAAACCAGCCATAGACCACTTCCAACACCTCTACCAAAACCCAGCTCTAGCAAGTTCCCATAACGAATCACCACATCAATTCAATCAACATACCGTCAAACTTTAGTGCTTTGTTACAACTTTCTTATCTTCGTTTTCATTCTACAAGAACTTTAGAATCATCTTTGTTGCGTGTCTTTCATGTTATAAACATTTTTCTTTTTCTCTTGGTGTAGTAATCTTGATATATATTTTATTTTATTTGTATAAAAACAAATTGTTTTTTTTTCATTTTTAGCATGTTTTTTTTAGGTTAAGTTAGTATGTTTATTGAATGATAGGAATTGTATTCATAGTATGTAATATTTTTGATGTTTTACTTATGCATGATGTATTTTAGTGTTTTTAACCAATATTTTATTTTATGTTTACTTTTAGGAAAGCTTGAATTGTTTGTGGATGTTTTTCCATTGGTTCTTATAACCAACAAGGATTCACTTTGAATTCTTTATTTTTAAGATTGTAGATTTTGTAAGGTTGGACTTACTTTTCTATTTCTTTTAACCTTCGAAGGACTTTTTTTCTCTCAAATGTGGGGACCACATTTAGAATACCGGGAAGCCATGTTATAAATACCAATTCAGCAAACCCAAAATCTAATTAAAGATGCATTATTAGAGTAACATAAATTCATTTTCAAGTTTAATTATTTTATCCTAATCATTTATTAAATTGTATCCTTTTGTTCTTATCAAATGATGTCAACACCTTTACCCTGCACGCACTTGGGATTGTCCGAGACCACATTACAAGGAAACCAAGACTCACTATCTACTTTGTTTTGTGCAATTTCGTTCAACCTATATCCGTTGGCAAAGCCAAAAATATAATTTAGTTCCTGTTACAAAATGCACCGCAGTTAGCTTCTGACCGAAGTTCATAAAGATAACGCTATCTTGTATTTTCCTAACTTACCCATAATGGGGAGTCAAGTAAACAGAGTGGAGCAGTGGTGTTGTAGCTACCATTGCAAGTACAGTGTCTCCGATTTCCAGAACGAACAAATCAGCCATAGCCATCCCGAAAGCCTGACTTAGAAATGTAAGTAAGACCAATCTTTATTTGCTCTTGGTTTTAAGTAATCATAACTTGACTTGACTTTCATCAGCGGATCCTCGCTCCTAAAACTTTGTTATTTTGCACGCATAATTCTAGTAGTTTTAAATAAACGATAGATGTTCCTGTATTACTTTTCGACTCAATTCGCTAACCGGTCCCGTGGCTTGAATGGCCACCGCTATGTATCACCTACGCTCTAACCTTGAACGCAAACCCCTTAAGTTTTAACCCGCATCATGGAAAAGCATACATAGCAATACCACCACATACTTTCATGGTCATCAAATGTTAGATCGAAAAAGAGTTATAAACTCCGAATAACCACAAAGGTGATAGTACATAAATAAACTTTCGATATTTAACTTAGTTTAGGCACTACAATAAAAAAGTAAATTTTTATTGATAGCAGAATTATTTTAGCAGACTGCTAAATTTAGTTTGCACTTTCTTATGACAGTTTTTTAATGAGAATTTAATGACACATTTAAATTTTTGAAAAATGTTATCACAGCTCAGTTACAATGATCAACTGCATTCGTTCTTATGGGGTTCATGCATGACCATCAAATTGTTAAAAAGTTTTTTGTGCTTTTCAAAAATGTATAATTTGTTATACTTAAAACAAAAACTAAATGTGAAAAACAAAAGAGTCCTTATTTTATTACAATTATTTAATATTTATTAAAAACTTGGAAGTTTTCAAATATCACTATTTAATAAATTGTTTAAAAACTTAACCATTATTTTGTAAACACAAGTGTGCTTTACAAATTGGAAATTTTATATCTTTTTGTAATACATGTCGTCAAATATCTTGAAATCCATAAAGCATACATTTTCACGAAGTTTGTGTATGTTATCATTGGTGCACACATAGACTGTGTTCCATATAACCCCATAGAAAAAAAACAAGCAGCATCAGATTAGAAGATCTCGGTGGCAATGCAACTGGCGCATAAAAGACAATTACCCTGTCACCATATTGTTCAACAAGGAGATTAGTTATAACTCTTGAATTATGTGCTGATGCACCATCCTGCTGAAACCATACATATACGTCACTGCTAAAGATAATTCATCTAGCAAGTCTTCAATGTTATTTTGAAGTAAATTTAAGTGGATAAACTTCAAATATTGAAGTTCCAAAAAATTATAGGACTAGCTTGATTCCACTATTCCAGACCATACATTAATCCCGAAACGAAATTGATGTGTTATAGATCGGACTATATTATTTCATTAGGAAAGTCATCACTTTCACAGTATTGCCTAGGGTACCATTCGTAAAATTCACTTTGTCCGTTCATTATCCCCAGTCTTAAACCTTGACATAGATTGTATTTATGTGGATGGTATTTAACAATTTTTAAAATCTGATGTGCAGCAGATTTGCGTATTCAGGTTTTATGTTGAATTTTACGAATTGATATGTTTGCATTTTCTACAAATAACTGAAAAAAATGAGTTTTGTCTACTTCACTTATTCACATTCTTAGTAAACAGATTTGTGAACAATTCATGATTTATTAAAGTTATTCACGAGTTTTAATAAGTACACGAATAAAGTTGTCTTCTATCTAGATACAGATCGGAGTACATTTCTGCAATTTTTATGAAATGGAATGTAACAGGGTAACATCAAAATTTTCATTATTACTAAATCGCCCCATGACATCAAAACTTTATAAAGAACTTAATCAACTGTAAAACCAGCCATAAACTACACTATGACAACCACAATAAATAATTTTTAACTTCAGTTGCATAGACCGTGTTATGTTTTTCAATCTCTACTGTTATTAAATATGTAATTGTAATAAAAAAACAGTTCTTTTATTTTCTGGCACTTAGTATTCGTCTTAGGTAAAACAAATTATACATAGCACAGAAAATCTCTTTTCAACGATGTCATAACTTCTATGAGCTTCATAAGAAAAAACAATGTTGATCATCGTAACTGAGCTATGACATTCTTCAAAAATCTAAATATGGAAGTGAATTCCTATTAAAAAAACTACCTTAAAAACTTGCAAACTAAATTCGACTGTCTGCTGAAATAAATCAGCCATTCACAATAATAAAGAGAAAGAAAATTCACCTTTTTTTATTAAAGCGCCTAAGCTAAGTTAAATATCTGAACTTTATTTATCTGATTTAATACAACTTTATCTAAGGAACATTTCTGCTCATTTAACTAAATCTATTTCTCATAGCAATTAAGATCCCCATCTTAAGAATAACCAAGAATAGCTTATGATCCATTTAAAAAAATACTCTGTCCTCAAAGAAGTATGTGTTATATCGTTAATTACTAAGTTTAAGGAATGACTGATGCAACGTACGCAAAATGCTCTAGGGTTTTCAGTTTTAATGCTTGATTTGTTCCCAATTTGTTGTCTCTCATATGTGAACCGTTGTCATAACCTTGATCCCTCATATTTCAACCCATTTTTTCATAACTCTGCTAACAAAACTAGAGGTAGTTCCTTACCAGTAGATCTCTCAATAGGAAGAAAACCAAAACATGTGCGTTAGTTTTACATTCAGATCCCTATTCTAATTGACCAATAGAACCATATCATATTACAAATGTCATTTGTTCAACCTTACTCGCATCAGGAGTGAAATCAAGAATAACCGAATAGTATTTTGCTTTTTGAACTTGTTTTATTCTATAAGATTTTGTTATCACGTAATAGTTAGATAACTTCATTCTGGATGTTTTCCCCATAATGTCATTCTTTTTTCGTCATTCTTGAGGATTCTATGAACGAGTTCCTCCATTGTGAGGTCAAATTCAGCTAGCAATTGAATTAACTTCAGAAAATTTCTATGATCATGCTCATAAAACTTGCAGCTTGTACCCTGGAAGGTTAGATAACTTTCCAAGCAATTTAAAACTGCTATCATACGTAAAACCACTTCATGCCAAAATTGAATTTCAGAATTAATAAGACTTTGTATATCTGAATTTAAAGTCGGATAAGTTTCTAGCCATAGTTTTAGTTTTAGCCATGATTTCAAATTATCTACTACTGCTATTTTTCTAGTTTCCATATTCTTCATTTGAAAAGGAACTTAATTTTAAATTACCATCCACAACTGACAATTTGGCAGTTCCTTGTTCATCTAATTGTTATGCCTCCGAGTGGTTTAGACTGGAATAAAGATCGGCCAGCAGCAAGCAAAATACAGAAACGGAATATTATTTGCGCACTCCTAAGCTGATAAGAAAGCACATGACCTAATGTAGCTTTTCGGTTGTTTAAGACTAATGCAATTTACAGTAAACGGTATGAATTTAGAAGCAAAATAAGTATCTCGTGACAAATCAAAGGAACGGAAAAACGTTAATTTACAGATTTACTTATATGAGCAGGAGTAGAACAAAGCCAGGACGTTACTGTGCACAAACTATTTTCCCACGAGTTTGTTAATCCCATATATCAAGCAACTATGTCAGTTTTCCGACTTAAAGAAATAACAAGATATACAAGGTTCCATAATAAGAGAACTTGCAAGGCGCGTCTAGAAACTGTCAAATTAGCGATGCTCTCTTATATGTGGAGTCTTTTCATTAAACAGTATGAAACATATACCTAAGCAAAATATAGAAATCTGGTTATTGAGTGATGTAGACTTATATGATATACATCCAGAAAACCTGCAAAATAGGGTGTAATATATTTTGGATGTGTCAATCCAACTACAAGAATTTAGGATTTGAAGTTGTTCAGACATTTACAAGTACTGCAATAACTGCATATCTGTTAGATAAGTACATTACAGTTGTTTGCACATTAAAGCAAAACAAACTTCCAGAAGAACTAAAAGCGTCCAGAAATCATCCGATTTGTTGTTCGTTATTTTTTTAGAAACAATCTTACTCTAGTGAACTATGTGCTTGAAAAAAGCAAATAAATAATTTTGCTAAGTAGAAGGCATCATGACACCTCTATCAGCGATAGTGTCAAGAAGAAGTCATAGATAATTTTATATTATAACCGAATGAAAGATATAATACATGTCATGTATCAGATGGTAATAATATTCTTACTGGAAGTAAACTAGCAAACTAAACGTTGGTCATTAGCAATCTCTTTCAACATCGCCAACATATCAGCTCTGAGTTGGCGTTACCACATATGCAGAAGAGATTGACAAACCCCAAACTCTGAAGAAGTGTTTTACAAACAATGAAGTATAGCACACTAATTTGTGTGACATTTAAAAATAGGATTTGTAATGAACACTGTGTATACACGAAGAGCTACGACTAAAACTAATTTTTTTCATACTATTTAAAATTTGTTTTGAGTATTTTTGTAAAACTAAGTCAATAAAGAACTTTATCATAAATGCATGTAGGTTTTACTGAAGTCTAATGCAGGCACTGCTCACATTTATATCTACTAAGAGAAACTGGCTTCTCAGAGCCGTGCTGTGTAAAGTAGTATATTGAATATGTTCTGATCTCCTAGAGTTAAAATTATTTTTAACAGTTGAAAATTAGTGATAAAATATTTTCTTAAATATTGTATAAAAACAAACAACTGCGTACAAGTAATCCGTAGAAAAATAAATCTAACACATATTTAAAAGTAAAAAAGTAAAAGGATGGCAGATTTTTAATTGTTATTTTGAGTAATTCAATGCGTTTTCATCTGTACAAATTCGAAGTTTGCAACTTATCAACATTGAAAGTTAGGACTGTGTACTTTTAGGATGTTATCAATCTCATTAGACTTTTAATGTGATGTATTTCCATACAAATTCTTATTTTGTTGCTATGAATAAGGTTTTAAAATTAGAAAAAAATATTTTAAAACTAAATGGTACTTATGCAATTACAGCTTGTTTTCTGATCAATTGTAATTACTTTTGATTTGTATATTTAATAGACATGATAAAAGGCGAACAAAATTCAATAAATTGAAATATCAGCGAATTTAAATTTTGAATAAAAAAAATTCAAGAAAATCAGGAACCTAATTGGTGCATTATGTTTTAAAGCACATGTAGGTGTTGGTTGAATTTTTACTTAATGTATATCAGATCTTGTCATAACAATGAATAATTAACTCACCAGGGCTTAATTTAAACAAGTTACTTTTTAATATTTCGTTTGCACGTTTTGTGTTGCTATTAACTATTTGGATAAATTCACGAATTTCGTTGGCCCTTTGAAATGCTTCACTGATGCTTGCGGCACTAGAATCTGCGGCGGTGTCATTTTCAGCCATGCTGTGAATTCGTGAGTTATGCATCTAAAAATATGTGATTAAAAATGTATTCATTCTTATAAACTAAAAGAATTTTACTCGCTTCATTTCTTCCAATCTGTCTTTCGTGGGCGACATGACGCTTTTCTTATCAGTGTGGTGAAAACTTATCAGTTATATACATAGTAAAATAGTACCTCTGTTTGTATTAGATTTGGGCAGTAGGTACGTACTTATATTATCTGTACATAAACAATCAATCTAGAAGAGCTTCAAATATGGTACTTTATGATAATGGGTTTTTATTTTTTGTGGTGACCACGCCGAAAATGAAAGGGGAAGTTTTTAAGTATCTATGTGAAGTATAATTTGTGTTCTTTTTCCTTACAAATACTCTAAAATAGCCATAAATTATATAGCTGTGTGTCATTAACCACGTTTAATTGTTTACCTTTGTTTACCTTGAAGCAGTTTCAGGGTCATTCCAGTGAATAATTTTCCAAGTAGTGTCGTTTGACCTCGCCTCCCATTCTATAGGCTTGGGCCCTTTAACAATTTGCTTTAAAGTTGTGTGATATGTGTGGAATTATGTCTCAGACTATATTCATATTTTATTTAATCGAATTTGGATTTGTAATAAAAACTTAGACCGTAAGGCATGTTATATGCATTAAATACAATTAATATGTATATATATATATATATATATATATATATATATATATATATATATATATATATTTAAGATATCTCGACTGGTTCAATAATTATTTAATTTGTTTTATTATTGGGGAAAGCAGTCAAATTTGATGGATTAATAAAATACTCTTTCAATCATTCAAGCTTTCGATAAATTTATTATCTTCGTCAGGAATCTAATATATATAAAATTAATTGTTGGAATAGTAGTTTAACATTACTTACGGTTATGAGTTTTATATATACATATAACTAAGGATATCGAAAAAAAATTTTAAAATGTACAGAGTATGAAATTTTGAAAGACATTGACATGTATTAACAGTTACTGACTATGTAAAAATAATTAATTTGTGTATGAAAATTTACATATCTCAATGTGTTTATAACTATGTATCAAATTAAAATTAAAATTATAAATAAATTTAAACTAATTTTTGAAAAATTAAAGTGAATGATTATTACTTTTAATAAGGGATATTAGATAAGAATAAATATTGTTCAAATTTTGTGTATCTGTTTTCTTGTTTAGTGTGTTGGCATTTATTGATATTGCAATCATTTCTAAAAATAAACTTTTGTGATAATTTGGTTCTCTGAAAATAATTTTAGTTTCTGTATAGTTCATGGAATGTCCTGTTTCAATTACATGAGTGGTAAGAGCACAAGAGTTAATTTTCCTCTTACAATCACTTTTGTGTGAAATTATTCTGGCTGAAAGCCATCTTCCTGTTTGTCCAACATAACAGGTTTGACAATTCTGACAAGGTATTTCATAAACTAAACCAGACTTCTGTAGTTTTTGAGTGTTATCTTTTACTTTAGAAAATATCTTATTTATAGTGGGTATAGTTTTATTGGAAATTTTTACATCTTTAAATTCGTTAAATATGTTAGATATTTTATTTGTGACGTTTTGTATGTATGGAAGTGTGTAAAATAAAGGTTGTGTTATGGAATTGCTATTACTATTGTTGTATATTCTGATTTCGAAGAATTATTGAATAATAATTTATTTATTAATCCTGGAGGGTATGAATTTTGTATAAGTATGTTTTTTAATTGGTTTAAGTTATAGTTTTTTTGTGTAGGGTGTGATATTAGTTCAATTCTATTTTTCATTACTAGTACTAGGTTAATTTTGGTTTTAAATGGATGATAGGAATGAAAATTTAAAAATCTTCCAGAAGACATTGGTTTTTGATACCAACTAGTAATAAGGATGTTGTTTTCTGTTCTAGTAATTAGCATATCTAAAAAAGGAATACTTTTGTTGGTTTCTGTTTCAATAGTAAATTGTATATCTGTGTTGTATGCGTTGAATAGTTGAAGTACTTCGTCACTTCTTCCTTCAGGAATACTGCAAATTAAGTCATCTACATATTTCTTGAAAAATGGAAATTGGAAATTTAGTTTAGGAATACATGTATTGAGTAGGTCATCCATAACGCATTGTGCAATTATAGGAGATATCGTAGATCCCATGGGAGTGCCTATTGTTTGTTTGTAGAAGGTATTGTTATAAGTAAAGTATGTTGTGTTAAAGATAAATTCTACTAGATTAATAAATTTGTTATAACTTAGTTTGCAGTGAGATTTAATTGTTTCCCAATGGTTTTTTTTTTCTCAAAAACTACAGGAGTCTGGTTTAGTTTATGAAATACCTTGTCAGAATTGTCAAACCTGTTATGTTGGACAAACAGGAAGATGGCTTTCAGCCAGAATAATTTCACACAAAAGTGATTGTAAGAGGAAAATTAACTCTTGTGCTCTTACCACTCATGTAATTGAAACAGGACATTCCATGAACTTTACAGACACTAAAATTATTTTCAGAGAACCAAATTATCACAAACGTTTATTTTTAGAAATGATTGCAATATCAATAAATGCCAACACACTAAACAAGAAAACAGATACACAAAATTTGAACAATATTTATTCTTATCTAATATCCCTTATTAAAAGTAATAATCATTCACTTTAATTTTTCAAAAATTAGTTTAAATTTATTTATAATTTTAATTTTAATTTGATACATAGTTATAAACACATTGAGATATGTAAATTTTCATACACAAATTAATTATTTTTACATAGTCAGTAACTGTTAATACATGTCAATGTCTTTCAAAATTTCATACTCTGTACATTTTAAAATTTTTTCGATATCCTTAGTTATATGTATATATAAAACTCATAACCGTAAGTAATGTTAAACTACTATTCCAACAATTAATTTTATATATATTAGATTCCTGACGAAGATAATAAATCTATCGAAAGCTTGAATGATTGAAAGAGTATTTTATTAATCCATCAAATTTGACTGCTTTCCCCAATAATAAAACAAATTAAATAATTATTGAACCAGTCGAGATATCTTAAATATATATATATATATATATATATATATATATATATATATATATATATATTTGTCTAAAAATCATAGAAAATTTCTATTAAGAAAAGAATCTTAAATTTTCCTGAATAAATTAAAATACCATAACAATAGACGATTTTTCGCGACATAAACTAACATACTTAATTATGTATGTATGTGTTAAACTTGCGTTTTGGTGATAAAATTTACTGGAGGGGAAATTGTACGGCACCATTCTATTAGATAAACGAACATACCCTGATCTGTACCAAGTTATGCTTGTGCATGTCGATCTATTTTTGTATAATCGGGACCGGATAAGCTTGTGTATGATTCACCACGTTAGATGGTTTGAATTAAATATACAGTCACACCAACACCACAGTATAATAAAGATACTGTGGTCACACCATAGAATAATAACACCCCCAAAAGAAGTGACACTCTTTAAAAATTCTTTGTTTTTCATGTACCAAAAATACATGACCTTCAGCCATTATTCTGTAGGTACACAGATGCAGCGGGAAATTCAAAAACCTTGAGTTAGAAATTGCTTTAAATATTTAAATTGATTATTGTATGCAAAACTGCTTAATTTAGGCTCTAACGTAATAATGAAACCTATTGAAGTGAAATTACAACGTAGAACAAAAACAGTACAATAAACTTAAAGAAGGTTGAAGGATATACCACAGAATAATAATACACTACACTAGCGTGAGCGTATTATTATTCTATGGATATACCAACAAAATAATGGCGGATGTTATACATCCGCAAAGAAATTTGGTCTTCCTAAAAACGCAGAGTGTCATTTCTTGTTATTATCATTATTCAATGCTTTAGCATCATAATTTTAAGTGCGGCTAATTCTAGCCCTCGTAGATAACACATTGCCAAGTGTTCTATTTTATTTTGACGGTTATCATAGACTGTCTACCATTAATATATAAATTATGCAAATTATATTACAGGATTTAAATACTGAATTAAATTATACGTAAATATTAAGTATTAACATTAATACAACTTGACTATAAATGCAAAAATAAAGACTTCCTGGCTGTGCACATGAACTTTTTCAATAAAATCCAAAAACAAAGTATCCTCTTGTAAAAATTATTTTTACACGAGAATACTCACTGTATTCGGATTTTATTGTATAGATGCAAAAGCTTAAATTAAATTAGAACGACATTTTGTTTCATTTCAAATACGAACAAAATCTTAATACAAACAATATTATTATTGTTACGAGCTAACATTAGGCAACCCGTCAAACACACAAGCGTAAGCAATGTATATACTACAGAAGCCTCGAATTTTCTAGCATATACCGGAGTATGAATCATCCATTTAATTCAGGGTATATATAAGACCGCTGATGAACTACAGAGTTACGGGGAGTTGCTGCCCAGATTCCGAAGCGGCAACAGTTATCTACCACCGCCTCCGGGCGAACAAAGGTGAGCAGCGGAACGGTGACAACTTGAGCGAGGTCTCCAGCTATGCGGGGCGCCGAGGAATGGGTACACAAGTGAAGTCGTTGGGGATGTACATCCGTCAGTCCTGTTAGACGAGCTACCTGACGATGGAGCGGCCTGTGGCGAATAGACATCCTGTCGGTCGAAAACCACAGACCACTGGACCCAGGATTCGGATATCGTGTAGTTGGAGAGCAACCAAGGGGAAGATCCGGGAAACTGCTCACTGCACCAAAACATCGAGATTCCAAGAGCAGGTTTTGAGGAATCCAGACCAACAATTTTATTAAGAACATCAACTAACACTACAACAACTCATCAGAAGAAAAACATCAACAAGCCAAAAAACTCTCATGAGTTATAAGGCATAAACCGACGCTGAGAACGTCGGGTCCAGCTTCTTTAGTATGTAGTACAGAGTTAGTCTATATCTAAATGTCAAATATAAATTATATCATGTAAAGTTAATTAGTTAAGCTTTTGGAAGTCCAAGAGTAAATATATATTTATGTTATGTGAACATGTATATTGTACCGCTAGCTTGTAAAATACATAAATAGACAAAAGTGTAATAAATAAATTATAGTAGTACTGCTAAGAAGACTTATGGTTAAGGAATTAGTTTAAGAAGATATTAGTGCTTGTAAATAGCATTAGTGTGAGAGTGCTTCATTGTTAATTGGACTGAAAACATCTATAATTAAGGCATATACTGTTAATTAGACTTGTGAATAGTGAGTAATAAAGACTTTTGTTACTATGTTGCACTTTCGGGCAATTGTTATACTCGCGATAATTACACGTCATTGTCATAATTTAACGCATTGAACTTATACCGACCACGCTTTAAAAGTGATGCAACTGCTTTTTAAGTCAATTTGCAAGCATAATTTAAATCAAAACAAATTGCTTACGTGGTGGCATCTCGGAAATTCATCTCAGGGCACAACGGTGAATTGCAGGTTAGGTTAAGTAACCCATGTTGAATCAAATTACCATCCGCCTTTCCTGTAGCTTCTGTACTTGTAGAGGAATGACATGAATTAAGGTACCAGGTACACAATAGAAGATAAAAGGTACAAGGAACCTACATATCTAAAAAAAACACACACACCACTCAAGATAGTTGTTGCTTCGTTGAGGGCTTGTAACTTAATCGCGTCTTTTAACACCACGCGCGCACTCCGCATCCTTTTGCGCAGACGCGGTTGTCGGGGACAACGGAAATTGACGTATTCATTTAAAAATATACGCGGGAATTTATTTACAAATTAAATCTAACTTGATACATGCCGGTTGACATGTAACAACTACTTGTTTTAAATTAGTGAAACGCGTTATAGTAGCCCGCTACACTGGTGTCAGGCTGTGTGCGGTATATAGTGATTAATTTAAAAGAAAAAAACACAAGTCTAAAGACATTTGAGTAGTTTGTATATGCCTATTACAAGAACCCAAAGTAAAATGGACGCAGAAACTTTAATGAATTTCCTTAAGGACTTTAAATCCGGTATGAAAGATAGATCGGCTAAATTAGAAGTGACACTCAGTAAAAACTTAGTGAGGTCGGTTGAACTGGAATCGACCGTTAGGGAGTTTAAATACGGCATGGAAGTGACACTTAGTGAAAATGCTGACAAAATGGAAGAAAAGTTTAGTGAAAATGCTGAGAAAATGGAAAGGTTGAGTGAAAATGCTGCGAAAATGGAAGAAAAGTTGAATGAAGTACAGCCACGTTAGAGCAAAGATTAATGGAAAGCTCCATTGCATTGAAAGAAGATTTCACTGAACAGGTAAAAACAGTTGAACAAAAGTTGCACAGTAAATTGATAAAAATGGAAGAAGATGTGATGAGGCTGCAAGAACAAGTGATTTCACTAACAACGCGGCCACTTGAATTAGCAAACCAAGTTGTAAATCAGAACATTCCAGAAATAAGAGGCATTGAAGAAAGCGAGTCAATACCGTCAAAATTTAGAGTAAAACCACCAACATTCAATGGTAAAACACCTTGGCCCACATATTTGAAACAATTTGAAGCCGCTGCAAGATTAGCATGCTTACTGTGAGTAGGATTAAAGCACTAAATCAGTGTTCCGCAGATGTTTGGAAAGAGTGTATCCATCATACTAATGCCGTTATAGATAATTGGTACTAAAGAGAAAAGGTACTTGATATAACCGTTGACAACCTTATAATACAACTTGGTGAAGATACAGAATCAAGTTCTGCATATAGCGAAGAATAAATAAAAGGCTTTTTACTATTCTGTTTAATCACAAATCAACTTTCTTTCTCATGTTAATTGATGTAATTTTATTGTTTTTACAGCAAATTTGTAATAAAATCTTTGGTAATTTACTCCATGTTAATTTTTAGTTCTACCTTGGGTAATGTTAATTTCATGAAATGCATTTTCATATCAATCACAACCTAACTTTTGGTATAAAATTTATTCGGGACAGGCACATTTCTTCTTTAAAGTAGTATTATCGTTCTTAGTTTTTCGCAACGGAAATATCGTTTAAAGTTTTAAATGCATAATGAAATCATATGTTTGGCGAAGATGTCATTTTATTAAAATGTCAACACAAAACACCTGAATTTCAACAAACTAAATTCTTGACTTTGCCTTACAGCACGGTTGCCAAAGTTAACGTAACAAGACAGATTTCAATTGTAGGTGCCAGTAACACTTATTATTTCTGTTATTTCACCTTTCTATTCAGATTAATAGGTGTAATTCAATTTTTGAGAATGCATTTTATATTAATTTAATTTATTAAACTCGTAAATTATTAGGACGATAATTTTAACGTACTAAAAGCAACGACCTGTTTGAATCTAAAATAAAATATTATTTGCAACCTCGCTTCATTGCGGATCAGCAACTAATTTTTGCAAACCGACGGGGTTATCGGAGTTTAATTTAGGAAATTTATCAATATTGTTCCATAGAGCTGAGGTAATGTGACGAATATTCCGATATTTTTCACGAAGTTTTGTGTATGCAAGAGCGTAATTGGCTTCTGTAAGGTCAAAGTTTTTAATGGTTAAAAGTGCGGAACTTTTTAGTGCTGATTGAAGATACGAAAATTTATCTACATCCGACAAATCGTTATTAAGATGAACTAGACTATCAAAACGATCAATGAAGCTATCAAACAAACAACTTTCCCCATCAAACGTAGGCAGCGTCAGCGGCGGGAGTGGTACCTTCGACTTTAAAGTATCTAGCGGCGGGGACACATCAGCCCGAGGCGAAGATTGGCTGATAAACAGCTTGAAATAGAGCGCTTTTATTTTAAAGTAGTTTTATCAAAACGTTTACGTACAACGTCTTCCAATTCAAATTTTTCATCAGCGTCACCGGCGGAAGAAATTGCACCTACTACCAAATTATGATGTGTGAGGAAATTTTCTTTAACGGTTTCCAGAGATTCATACTGTGCGCGAAATAAATCTAAAAAGGTTGCATCGATAGTACATTTTTGAGCGATTTCAAACATTTCCTCTAGCGATATTACATAGAAAACAATTACGTTTCAGCTTTTCGGCCATAGTTAAATATAAATACAAAGCGGATGAAATAAGAACGAGATCTTGACAATTTTAATAGTCTAGCACCGATAACAAACACGTGTGCCTATTGCACAGCAGATAACAAATGCTCGTAAATAACTCAACGATAAAAATTATGATAATTAACTGTCAATGCTTTGATGAGCGGTATAATTAATTATCTGAGTTTGTTGTTTACTCAAATCCGGCGAGAAGCTTACCAAACGTAAATTAATTGCGGTGAAAGTAAAATGATAATTTAACAAATTTTAAGTGATAGTTAAACAAACAACAAATAATTAATGTTTTTAACCAAATCAAACGTTTACTAAAACACTCACCTGGTGATTTATGCAGCCGTGTCAACGAAAAAAAACTATGTAACAAATTCTAATCTTCTCTTTTGGCGGGTGTAGCGAAACACATTTATAACGATAGCGGTGTTCTAAAGGCAAGCGGTTCATGTAAATAATTTGTTCTATGTAGAAAATAGCGATACGGACTGTTCGAAAGGCAAATCGATTCTCTTTGAGCTTCGTGGATTTTCCAGTCAATACTATACTGTTTGCACATGCAGAATAACGTTTTATCACTCGCGGCACTTGTTGGCGCGTGCTTCAGTAAACCAAGGAAATTCTACTCTAATAAATTTAAATATACTGCGGTGAATTTAAAAAATCACCAAACTCGATGTATTAACAAAATTGGCAGTAAAATTTACAATATAAACGGAACAGTAACTAAATGTGAATTGTGTTATGTATGACTTGTATTGTATAATTAATGATTTAAATTAGAACACAATAAAACTTATGTCAATTTACATGAAGTTCTAATTTTAGGTATCTTGTTTCACAAAGAGCTAATAATAGGTATCTCAGTTTTTTAAGTTCCAATTATTTGTATGTCATGCTATATTTGATTAAGCTGTGGGAAAATAATACAAAATTGGTTTTAGGGTGTGGGAAGAATAAAAACAGAAGACTGATGAAAATATTGAATGATGATGCCATAGAATTGGTTTTTGTGTCTCCTGAAAAGTCGTTGTCTTTGACTTACGTGCTATTAGAATTAATACGACGACCTCTATTAAAAAGATTAAGTTGATACAATACACACTAATCTAAACTAATATACGCAATATCTACTACTACGTTAAATCTATATTATGCCCAATGTTTATGTATTTCCAGATATGACGTACCTCATGTTGTTTTTCATACTATAAGCTAATTTTGTTAATTTACACATCCTATAATCTCGGTCACAATAAATTTTTGTTTTAAACATTTTCTTAGCATGTAAAGCATCGGATAGACTCAATTATCTTTAGAAGTCCGAATCTGCAATTAAGCTAACCTTTGCCAACCCATAGCTAAGATCTAAAAATTTACAATGAGGGTGTTTCCCCATACAACGCCAATTACTTGCAATTATTTGAATATGGGATAATTAAATATTTTGTAATAATGTCATGGAGATAGATACTCGTCCATGTATAAAATGCAAAGTCATACGGCAAAGGCCATGTTCTGCAGGACGCCCAATAGGATCGCAGGGATTTTAAAAATCAAAGAGTGGCAGTCGTGGTAGATCGTTCGGTAGGCTGGCCAATAGGATCGTAGGATTTTATAAATTCGAATTATCGAGAGAGCGGGAGCTGGACAGGGTACGCCCAAGTGCACTGCAGTGCCGATATTTTTAATCGGCGCGGTGAATACGCAAACTTTGTAGTAGCAATTTCTAGATTATTGTAACCTAAGATGTTGGCGGCCATGTTCTTCTGTCAAACGTCACTTTTAAAACGTGTATCTTGAATTTTTGTTACTACATTATCAGAGCCATCTTTTTATTAAATACGAAACGATATTTCTTCTGACTTAACAGTACATTATATTTTTAGTCTTTGAACGGTCCAGTATATTTACTTTTATTTAAACTGCTAAGACCAATGGGAGCACCCGATTCGGAACTTCCATGTTCTATACTAAATCAATGGGAATGCAGAATTTTAAAAATTCGAATTATTGAGAGAGCGGGAACAGGGCATGGTGCGCGTAAATGAACAGCAACCGAACATTTCTTAAGTAATGCGGTCGATACACGAACTTTGTAGTAGGAATCTTTATAATTCCCATATGTTAAGGTTTATGCAAGCATATACACGCAGTAGGCAGTACATACACTAAACAATTGAATATATGATTTTAATTACAAATATACGAAATCAAATACGTAAAAAATAGGATTTAATTATAGATTTAAATCACCACTGTGTATTATGTCATTTTTGATATGAGTTCATAAATACTAATCCTTGACCCGACATGTTAAACTTTCCTATAAGTGCAATGACGCGTTGACGATAGCATACCGAGGGACATGGATTATATCATGAGAGAAAACCACCACTCCCTACAAATAAGCGATAAAATTTCATTGTCATTCATATAGTTACCGAAATGTGAATAGTGACAGAGAAATAGTTTTTCTTGTTGCGTTAAGTTATTAAATATCTCCTGGTTTCAAAATCATCCTAGTTTTTATTATCTTTTAATATATCTACACAGATTAGTTTATAGAAAATTAACCCTTTTTACATATAAAAACTCGGGTTTATAGTAAACTTTACAACATCAATATCACTATCCCTGTCGCCAAATTCGTTAAATTGAGCATGACTGCAAAAAGGCATAATCATTTCACATTCAACGCGAGTTTTTAAATCAAACAAAACTGTAGTGAACTCATTTTGACACCACGAATAAGCTAATGACCGCAGTTTTTATTGTTTGGAGATTAATTATAAAATAAGATTAGCATTGACTATCCATTAGATCTTCGGTGTAAAAATTTAGAGTTACATTGTTATTTAGGTGAGACTTTATTATATCACTCTTTACCGTTGCTGCGATATGCATTTCGTCTGGTAAATGGTTTTGTTCTTTAATTGACATCGTCTACTATTACATTATTTTCTTGGCTTTTATTGGTCAAGAGTTGCTTTTAAGAAGTGCTCGTGGACACAATGTAAATGTGTATATATCTTCTTTATTGTTGTTTTATGTGAATATAGAGTTTTAAGAAATGGTATTAAACAAGTGACTGAGAACAATCCATGCTGATTATATTATATAATTAATACTCAACCAATAACAATAGTCGCCGTAAACATATTCCGACGATTTGAACGAAATAAGATCGGTGGCGACCGTAACAACTAAAAAACACCTGAAAAATTTAGCAAGGAAAATCCAAAACCAATTCTCCTTGAGGAAAGTCAACAAAATGATGTAGGGAAGAAACAGCAGGTCTTACAGCTGGACATGACTTCTGTTGGGGTACAAGAACTTGTTTAGTCGACATTTGCCAGAATACATGGCATATTTTAGTTTTAGTTAAACGTACGTTAGGATCCGGTTCCTGTGTTCCATTTGTAAGTTTAATAAGTCTCTAATTAAGCATTTAATATTGTGCTGGTTGCCGAAATACGCAATTAATATCCTTTACAGTCCTCCCAATCACTTAGATCGTCTTTATTCGCTATCAAAGTTAATGCTCTGCCTGTTAATTTACTTAGAATTAATCGTAAAAACTACATATTCTTTTCAAGGTCTTCCTGTTTGTAAAAACACTTCAGAAATGTTTTGCACGCGGTAATGAATATGCCTAACAAAGCTTGATTACCATCGTGGATTGGAATCCAATCTAAATATAACCCTAAGTTTTTGGAGTTCATCTTGTATAATTATTTATTTTGTTACCTTAGTCAAGTTTGCATTAAAGTTATTTAAAGAATCACTTACTGATACTTGGATTCTGTGTAATTATATACCTCTGCTATAATTACATCCCTTTTCGAATGGACTTGCACCTTGCCGAAGTTCTAGATTACTAGAACAAATGAAATGGTTTACGTGTTCTAATGAGCTAAAGAGCCACACTACAGGTCCAACCATAGTAGTAGGGTCGTTAGTGAGGAACCAGACTAAGAAAGGTCCCCGAAAGAGGGCAGCGGCTCTTTCGGTACTTAGATTGAAAAAGACTATAGGGGTCGGTATGGCAGTCTAAGACACACTACCACGATGTGGAAGACAACGTGAAACCACCACATTACCTCCCAAGAACACAGCGTACTTAAATTATAATAAAACGATAGCATTCTCTGGGGTAAAAGATTCCGGAGTTAAAATAGGCCCCCTTTTGGATTTCCGGGAGGGGACTACTTCGGAGGATGCAATCAAAAAGTTAAGAATAAGAGTTGGGAACATTTTGCTAGTTGGAGCGTAGAATGTTAGAAGTATGAAGCAAGTAGGTAAGCTAGAGAACCTAAAAATCGAAATGAATAGGTTATTACTAGACGTAGTAGGGATCAGCGAAGTTCGGTGGCCAGAGGTGGGGGATATTTGGAGTGGAGACTTTAGGGTAATTCATACAGGAGCAGAGGAAGGAAATTTGGGTGTGGGGATAGTTATGCAGAAAAAAATAGGTTACTGTGTAGAAAATTACTTACAAAAGAACGAAAGAGTACTCATGGTTAGATTAGAATCTAAACCGGTAAACAAAGTAATAATACAAGTATACATACCCACCTCTAGCTACAGTGACGAAGAGATAGAAGCAATCTACAAAGATATCGAAGACATATTAAGATACGTAGAAGGACATGAAAATTTAATAATTACGGAGGATTTTAATGCAGTGGTAGGTGAGGGTAAAGAAGGAGCGGTAGGAGGTTTATTTGATTTAGGCACGAGAAACGACAGGGAAAATAGGCTGGTAGAATTTTGCGACAAGAACAATTTAATCATCACAAACACATTATTTCAACATCATGCTAGAAGACGACACAGGTGGAAGATGCTAAGAGATATGGGAAGATATCAAATAGATTACATTCTTGTTAGACAACGGTTTAGGAATCAAGTAAAAGATTGTAGAAGCTTGTAACAAGTTTATATTCATGCAATATTTTGACGAATATTTATGTAGTTATTTTTATAGGTCAATTCAAGCCTAATATCTCTACACATTTTGCGTAATATTTATTACAATTTATTACAATTGAGCGGTGACATAAAATATTATTTACAAGCGTCATTATAAGAGCTCCCTCCTTCAATAATTATAAAGATCGTTGTAACTGTTGTCAAGCGGTAGGATACGTCAGAATACGGCACTGTCACCTGGGCTGTTGCTTTAGAAAGTCGTTCGTTCTTTTTATAAAAACATGACATCAAGTGGTTATACTTGGTGTTGGAAACACGTGAAAAAGAAATCGATTTAATAAACTAGGCGTAAATGAAAATAGTTGGCATTTGAACAGCATGCAAATTTACTTGACGTGGATTCACGTGATGTTCGTTTGATATTCTGTAACAGGATTAATTAATTTATGTGATTTTGGAGAATTCTAACCTGATTATTATAGTAACAAGAAGATTTCAATTATCATTAAATATTCCGAAAATGATCCAAGTACATCGCAATTATTCTTCTGATGGATAAACATCTGGTATGTAATTAGTGCTCTTTAAGTACGTCAAGTTGTAACATTTGGAATGACAAACAAGTAAGTTTTTTATTTGTTCAACGTGGAAATTTTCTAGTTCGTTATGTTGTTGACCTCTGGATAACTTTGTTATTGGTGAAGAGAACCTGATAAGTTTCACTTTTATTTTTCATTAGTACAAATAAAAAGATGACTGAGGGCAGTATATATGTATATTAAGGGTTAACTTTCAGGACTAACAAAATTGAAGCTATCATTTGAATATAAAATTATCTAAGTTCAGATAACTAAATTGTTTAATTTTGCTCTACAATATTTATTAATTGAAATATTTTAAAATACTATTTAAATGTGAAGCCTCTAAGTAGTACTACCGAAGGTTAATAATAATCAAGTTTGAACATTCACAAGAATAATCATTGCTAAATTTTTATAATGTAAAAATAACAACACTATCTAATTTTTGTGAGATATAGGTGTTGAGAAGATTATCGTGTACATAAGTACATATTTTTCCTAACTATAACTTAGTCAAATTTTTTGAAGTAAATTTGTTAAGAGAAATCATTGTAAATAATTTTCAACTGATACTTAAGAGAATAGAAATTCATTTCGGTCATGTCTATAATTATTAGTTGGAATGAATGAGGTTTGATTCTTAGTAATTATAAACTTTTTTGACTTAATTAACAGAATGCACAAACTGTGTTAGTCTTGCTTTAATTTGATTACAGGTGTAGCAGTGCATCTTTAACAATAAAATATCGAGCCAGAAGGTAAGCATTTGTAAGGGTTATGTTCACGTAATATCTTTTGTACAGCGGTATTTGAGCAACAAACAGACTAAAATTAGGTCATCATTGTATTCAAAAATTCTGTGGCGCCATATTCACTAAATTTTTGATCGTATTCCAACCCCGACCCCAACTAATGTTCTACCCAGAGCAAATCACTCGACTAGCCGCTTAGCGTTTGGAGGTTTCCTTATCTATGAGCCGTTTTCCATCTAAGCTAACCTTGGGCTCTTTACATCATCAGGAAATCCTCGTTAATTATCCTGGTGCCTTTCAGTTGGCAATATAGGAGTAAAAACCCATTAGTAATACCCAAACGTAACAAGCTATCCAGAAGCTAAAGAACAATAGATTGATGAAAAGTGCAGAGAGGTACAAACTAAGATGGAAGTAGTAAAGACAGATGAAGCATACTAACTAATTAGAATCAATTTTAGGGATATAAAACCGTATAGCAAAAATATAAGGGACGCGGGTGGAAACGTCATTATTGAAAATGTAGAGAAAGTGGGTAGTTAGCAAGAATATATAGGGAATTTATATGCAAGAGAGGAACTAACTGCATTAGAACAGGTATCAGACATTGAAAATTATGACTTGGGATATCCTATACTTAGAGATGAGTTTGAATTAGCATTAAAGGGTCTGAAAAATGGTAAGGCGCCGGATACAGATAAGGTGCAAGCAGAAACTTTAAAAGTCGCTGGACAATCAGTAACAGAACGTCTATTCCAACTTGTAAGCTATATGTATGAGACGTAACATCATAGTAACTAGATCAAAAAAGAAAGGCGCGGATAGATGTGAAAATTTTCGAACAATAAGTTTGACAGCACACGTGTCAAAAATATTAACTAGAAGAAATACTAGGAGAAGACCAATTTGGGTTTAGGCGAAACAGGGGAACACGGAAGGCTATTTTAGTTCTGAGAGTGATAATGGAGAAAACAATAGAAAAAAGCGAAAGCGTGTATATAGGGTTTGTAGATCTGGAAAAAGTAGTAGACAATGTAAAAATGGAAAAATATTTGAAATACTCAAAACGATTGGAATGAGTTATAGGGATAGACAAATAGTACTTAGCTTAGACAAAGAGCAAACAGCAGTAATAGAATTAGAGCAGGAACGTAGAGAAGTAAACATTAGGAAAGGGGTGAGACAGGGATGTGCCCTATCCCCATTAATTTTTAACTTGTACATTGAAGAGGCAATAAATACTATCAAATGCAGGAAGACATTTGGAAGTACTATGCAGGGACAAAAAATTGATATGCTTAGATTTGCAGGTGATATAGCGGTATTAGCGTTTAGCCAAGAAGAGTTAGAGGCTGCTCTTAATGAAATGGAAACAGTTCTAACAGAGAGATACGGTATGAAAATTAACAAAACTAAAGTACTAGTATGCAAAGGTGGGGAAAATAAATCAAAAACAAGAATACAAATATGTAACACGAACTTACAAGAGGTTAAGAATTTCTGCCACCTAGGAAGCCAAATAACGCAAAATGGGAACGGCACAAAAGATGTAAAACAAAGATTAGCACAAGGTCGTGCTACACTACACTACACTACACTACTGTGTTCAAAAACAACAAACATAGAAACAAGGAAAGATTGCTTAAAACCTATGTGTGGAGCACAGCACTGTACGGCTGTGAAGCCTGGACAGTAGGAAAATCGGACAAGAAAAAGGTAGAAGCTTTTGAAATGTGGTGCTACTGACGTATGATGAAGATATCGTGGACAGACAAAGTTAAGGACGAAGAGGTACTAAAAATGGTAGGGGAAGAAAGAAATATGTGAAAAACGGTAAAAAATAGGAGATATAGGATGATAGAAAACATACTACGGCATGAGATAATAGTGCGAAATATATTAGAAGCAGAGATAGGAAATATGAGGTAGACATAGGTTAGACTATTGCACACAGATAGTGAAAGATGTAGGCTGTAGTAGTTTCAGGGAGATGTGTAGGCTAGCTCTGAATAGAAATCAATGGAGGTACGCATCCAATCAGTCCCAAGATGGATAAATTAATGATGAAGAAAGTAACTACTTAAACATAATGATTATTATAAGCAACTACAAGTATTGGTTGGGCAATATTCTCGAATAATGTTAATTATATGAAAGGATTTATCGGAAAACTATTATTGCAGCAAATGTCTACGTGTTGGGGGATCTTGGCAGCCACAGGTTGCTTAACCCCCTTTACTGAATCTCGGTGAAATAGGGCATAAAATTAGAAAACAATAGAAGAGGAACCGAGCTGTATACATGCTGTGTGAGAATTTCAGGGAACTGTGTAGGCTAACTCAGAATATAGATACGTGCAGGTACATGTCCAACCAGTTTTGAGACGGAAAACCTACGGCCAAAAAATGAGCGCAGATAGATCTGATGATTATTATAAACAGCTACAGGTGTTGGTTGTGAAATATCTGCAATTAATGTTGACTATACGAAAAGATATATTGGAAAAAATATTAAATCGGTAAATGTTCAAGTGCTGGAGGAACTTGGAAGCCACAGGCTGCTTACCCCCCTTCACAACCTTACATGTGATTTTCCAATGCTCCACCCGAATGTACTACATTGGCCAGGAAGCAAGTTTTATATTACCTGGAAAATTTTGGATTTTGCCGAACCCTTGCTGTTCCAAGCAAGGTAGGGATCTTTAACGTGCGTGACAACACTCACACACGGGACCTCCATTTTGCCACTCATCCGAACGAGGGCGTATTTTTGTAGAAAATGCTCGCCTAACATTTTTCAAGCGAACCGTGTGGGGATTCGAACCCGGAACCTTGGGCATAGTAGTCACATACATACCAACTACGCCACGGAGCCGCCCATATGATGTCAGACAACTGTTATTACCACCATACCCTGGTCAACCCGCAAATTTATTACCCCATCAAATTGTGTTTAATAATACTATGAAAAAACTCCGAGTGGCAGTTGAGTGGGGTTTCCAAAAAATTGTTAGTCAATTTGCATTTGTAGATTTTAAGAAAAATTAAACACTACTCCTTAGTCATTTAAAAACTTTGTGTAAATATGCAGTCCTTCTAACAAACTGTCACACATGTTCGTATGGGAGCCAAACTGGGGAATACTTCAATATTATGCCTCCAATGCTCAAAAAGTACATTACTTGAAAATTGTAGTCCACGTCCATTATCGTAGAGCGAATATTATCATTTCGACTTATACTTTTAATTTATAAATACTCTCACTGAGCACTATTCCGAAACAGATAAATTTGTTCACCGTGAACGTGATTCAAACCAAATCTAACCAACGACTATTTTAATATGAGTATTCTCACTGTTTTCCTTAGAAATCTGTGTAATAAGGTGAACACATTTTTATTTTTAATTTTCTTATACAGTTCTGATTCTAAAATAAACTTCTTTTGGCTAGAGCAATATTCCTTTCAGCCACTGCTACTTTTCTTTCTTCCAGTTGAAGTTTTGTTTTCTTAAATTTCATTTCTATATCATTCTTTTCCTTCAGGTAATCTAAGTCACTTCATCTCAAATAATTGGTCTTTTTGGCACTTATTCTTATAGGACCTACAAAGATGTGCATATTTTTTGGCATGCAAAAATCTTATGAAAACCAGACAAAATTTATTTAAATTACAGAAAAACAGTGATTGCTAATTTTAATGTTTTAAAAGAATGAAAAATCTATGTGATTAATATATATTAAAAGGAATTTTCAGTAGGAGACATGTTACTACTAAAGTATACGTATACAAATATGTAATGCGAATATTTAAGTGATATACGAGTACAAGTCTAATGTTATCGTTTTACTGAGCAGTATATAATGTTTCTACGAAAATTTACTTTGTTATCGCCAGTTATTGAAACAAGAGGCTTACGGGTGTTTTGCGTTGCAACAAAATTAATTTCTCCCTGTTTCTCTGCTGGTTTTCAATTTAAATCTCTATTTACGTTCAATGTTTCATCTCCGCAATTAAAATTTGCAGGTTCTTTCATTAAACCTAAACAGTTTTTTGTTTAACGATTGAAACATTTCAATTCAACGTTTACTAAAATTCTCAATTGTTATACGTGATCCTATAGAATAATCATACCCATTTTGGAAATAAACAATATTTTATCGGCTTGCACACTCTCTAGTTTCCTTCCCAAATTCAGTTGTAGCCCTAACATTTTAAACCTTTATTTTCTTCTTTTGTTTTTAGTTCTCTCAACAGAGAGATGCTGAATGAAAATTAACAAAAATAAGACTAAAGTACTAGTATGCAAAGGAGGGGGAAATAAATCAAAAACAAGAATACAAATAGGTAATGATAACTTACAAGAGGTTACGGATTTCTGTTACCTAGAAAACCAAATAATACGAGATGGGAAAATCGCAAAAGATATAAAACAAAGCTTAGCACAAAGTCGTGCTACATTTAACAAGAAAAGGCAACTACTGTGTTCAAAGACAACAGACATAGAAACCTGGAAAAGATTGCTTAAAACATATGTGTGGAGCACAGCACTGTACGACTATGAAGCCTGGACAGTAGCAGAAGCGGACAAGAAAAAGGTAGAAGCCTTTGAAATGTGGTGCTACAGACGTATGACGAAGATATCATGGACGGGCAAAGTTAAGAACAAAGAGGTACTAGAAATGGTAGGGGAAGAAAGACGTGTGTGGGAAACACTAAAAAATAGGAGAAATAAGATGGTAGGCAATATACTAAGGCATGAGAGAATAGTGCGGAATATAGTAAAAGCAGAGATAGGATAAAAGAGAAGTAGAGGTAGATCTAGGTTAGACTATTGCACACAGATAGTAAAAGATGTAGGCTGTGGGAATTTCAGGGAAATGTGTAGGCTAGCAGAATAGAAATCAATGGAGGTACGCGTCCAACCAGTCCCAAGATAGAAAAACTAATGACGAAAAATAATAACTCTTCTTAAACATGATGATTATTATAAGCAACTACAGGTATTGGTTGTGCAACATTCTCGAATAATGTTAATTGTGTGAAAGTATTTACTAGAAAACTATTAATTCGGCAAATGTCTCAATGTTGGGGAGATCTTGGCAACCACAGGCTGCTTAACCTCCTTCACTTACCACTGAATCTCGGTGTAATAGGGATATAATTAGAAAACAATCGAAGGGAATGCGAGCTATATATAGGCTGTTGTGGGAATTTTAGGGAACTGTGTAGGCTAGCTCAGAATATAAATAAGTTGAGGTACGCGTCCAACCAGATTCAAGACGGAAAATCTAATGACGCAAAAATTAGTGCACTTAAAACTGGTGATTATTATAAACAACTACAGGTGTTGGTTGTGAAATATTTTCAACTAATGTTGATTGTGCGAAAGGACATATTGTAAAAACTATTAATTCGGAATGTTCAAGTGCTGGGAGAACTTGGCAGCCACAGGCTGCTTACCCCCCTTCACATATCACTGAATATCGGGGACCGAAATATATCTAACAAGAAAGAACAACGACTATATTCAAAGACATCAAACATAGAAACAAGAAGAAAATTTGTGGCAAATATATATGTTGAGCGCAGCAGAGTAGTCTATGAAATAGCAGCAGTAGGAAAAGCAGACAAAAGGAGATAGAAACCTTCTGGAATGTTGTACTCAGATGTATAAGGATGATAGCATGGACAGACAAAGTTAATAACAAATAAGTTGTAGAAATAGTATAGGAATAAAGATATCTGTGGAAAACGAAAAAAATATGAGAAATAGGACAGGATGCGTTCTAAGGCATTTCTGGGGGATAGTACGGGATATATTACAAGCAGAGATAGGAAAAGAGAGATAGAGGTAGACCGAGATCAGACCTTCGCACATAGGTAGTGATAGATGCAGACTGTACAAATTTCAGGGAAATGTGTAGATTGACTCAGACTAGGAAACAATGAGGGTACGCGTCCAACCAGTTCTAGGAGTGAAGACCTAATGATGATGACCGTATTACTCTAGATTTCGTAGTTATAGTAGGAACCACGAAAGAAGTTCTCTACGTCATAGGTGTCTAACTCAATTCAAAACTCAATTCTGGAACACAACAAGAAATAGGAGAAATAGAAGGACAGGATACATTTTTGGGGAATAGTATGGAATATATTACAAGCAGAGATGAGAAAAAAGAAGTAGAGGTAGACCTAGAACAGACTATTGCACACAGATAGTGATAGATGCAGACTGTGCGAATTTCAGGGAAATGTGTAGGTTAGTTCAGAATAGTAAAAAATTAGGGTACGCGTCTAACCAGTTCCAGGATTGAAGACCTAATGATGATGACAATAGATCGTACAATTCTTGAAGCAGAACATCCTTTTCAGAATAAGGTTCTTTAGTACCCGACCTATACATCTTTAAATATATTAGAAAACATAACAAAATTTTTATTCACACAAAGAGGTACTTTTTCTTATCATTCGAGTCTTTCATTTCCCATTAATTCAATTACGTTTGTATCTGTTGTCGATGTGTTTACATGGAATACGCTTTTTCAAATTAAGTGTAAGACACTACTTTTTACTTCTTCCTCAGTAGCATATCCGTTTTCAAAAGGATTTCGACACCTAACTTCTCGGAGAAGCATTACAGCATACTCGTATTTAAAACGTTACTGTTTTTTAACTTTTTCGTGTATTATAAACTTGGACATTGTATCTCTACGGAAACAACACCACAAAAAGGCACAATAACTATAGGTAGAGAAAACACACTATTAAATGTAAGTTTATAGGTTAGAAATTTTGTATATGTCAAAATTAAAGTGCTTTAAATAAAAGCAAGCGTTGTCTGTATTTAAATTAATTAAAGGTGGCCTGTATTTAAATAAAATTCAAAAATTAAAGATGTGTTAACTACGCATGCGTAGACGCAAAGGGAAACTTATTAAAAGATTGGAAAAATGACAATAACTTTATATTAATATCAACATTATTACGGAAGAAATTTATTTAAAATTAAGCTTAAATAGTTATACAATTAGCTTTTTGTATTTGGTTTTTTCAACATGCTCATATAAACGACTCGGTCGATAGTTTCTATTGTTTTGTTAACAGAACGTGTATAGTATTAAACGAAAATGCCTTTATGAACATTCAGCCGACTCTGTGCAAAAGTAGAAGGTTATTGAAATTTCTCTTTGTATAGAGAGCCAGTTTATGTGATTATTGTGTGTCGCCAATAATTGACATAATAAGATTCGTGTGTGGTCTCATACTCAAAAACTGTCCATTTATGTGTTTTTTTGCACCACAAAAAAATAATTTACAAATACATAACACGGCCACATACTAACAAACATTCGTTTTCACGCAATTCATGTAATTATTCTGCACAATATAAAAGTATCTTCAAAGTCCAGATGTCTTCAGATATTGACGAACGAATATTTATGTGCCATTTATGTAATTATTCCTCTTTTAGAAGAAGGAATTTCCTAATACATATTCGGTCGCATACAGCCGAACATCAATTGGCGTGTAACTTGTGTGTTTATACAACGTCACACAAATGTAATTTACAAAAACATATGCAGTCGCATACTAGCGAACGTATGGGAATGGTCCCATGCAATTTGTGTGGTTATATGGCATTACATAAAGGTCATTTACATAGGCATATGAGGTCGCATACTAACGAACGTCCATTCGCATGCTACTTGTGTAATTATTCCGCATCACAAAAAATTAATTTACAAATACATATGCGGTCGCATACTAAAGAACGTCCATACGCCTGCAATTTGTGTAATTATTCCGCATCACAAAAAAATACTTTACAAATACATATGTGGTCGCATACTAACGAACGTCCCTTTGAATGCAATTTGTGTAATTATTCTGCTACAAATAAAATTAATTTACAAAAACATATACGGTCGCATACTAAAGAACGTCCATTCGCATGCAATTTATGTAAATATTCTGCGTCACATAAAATTTCTTTACAAAGACATATGCGGTTGCATACCAACGTACGTACATTCCCATGCAATTTGTGTCATTTTTCTGCATTACGAAAAAGTACTCTACAAATACATATGCGATCACATACTACCGAACATCCATTCGCGTGTAAATTATGTAATTATTTTGCACCATGTAAGAGTGCCCTGAAAATTCATTTGTACTCTCATACTAATGAACGTCCATACGCGTGCAATTTGTGTAATTATTCCGCATCACAAAAAAATACTTTACAAATACATATGCGGTCGCATACTAATGAACGTCTATTTGCATGCAATTCGTGTAACTATTCTGCATCACAAAAAAATACATTACAAATACATATACGGTCTCATACTAATGAACGTCCATTCGCATGTAATTTGTGTAATTATTCTGCATCGTCTAGAAGTGCTTTAAACGTTCATATTTCCACACATACTAACCAACGACCATTCGTATGCAATTTATGCGATTATTGCGCATCACTAAAAGGAAATCTAAAGCAACATATACTGTCGCATACCAACGATCGTCCGTTCGTATGTAATTTATGTAATTATACCGCAAGACAAAAAAGTAGTTTACGAACACATATGCAGTCGCATACTAAAGAGCGTTCATTCGCGTGTAATTTGTGCGATTTTTCTGCATTACATAAAAGTAATTTACGAATGCATTTAAAGTTCCATGCTAACAAATGATAATGATTATACCACATCACAAAAATATACTATAAGAAAACATTTAGGAACACTTCAACGTCCATACCGATACTATTTACGTAATTATTCCTCATTAAAAAAAATGTTTTACAATGGCATGTGCAGCCCCTTAGTTGTTTGTAATATTTAGTAAATCAATACGAATGATTATAATAATAGTCGAAGATTTATTATGATTTAGGGTAGAGGCGGGCAATATGATATAGACGGGTAAAATTACTTTTTCTTGTTAAAAGAAATGTAATACATATTGAAATCCCCAAACGTGGGAACATGTGTAACTATTGGCGCCTGCGCGGTGAAGGTCGATCGGTGTCGCTAGACTCCCATCGGCTCCCATTAGACGGCGCTAGTTTGTTACTTATGGTTGCTGTATGCTGTGTTCCAAAGAAAGTAATAATTTGTGATAATATATTACTAGTGAAAATCGCCCTTTTTGTTGCTTTGGAGATGTGAATGTCAACCGCATAGTGGCTTAAATAACTTTTTCATTTACGTCAATTTTCAGTGTTTGTAAGCATGAATTGTAAACATACTACAAGACGGGCAAGACGACATATTACAGTGACGGGTAAATTTAATGTCATTTTGCCCGCCCTTTTTAGTCTGTATAATAAAATGGTAACTACACACTTTGTTACAGATGGTTACTCATATAAGAAAGACGAATAGGGGAAGTTGGAGTGAATCAGATATGGAGAGAGCTTTAGAAGTAATACGCAATAAAGAAATGGGCTGGCTCAAAGCAAGTAAGATTTTTAATGTACCGACGACGACCTTACATAGTCGAAGTCTCGGCAAAAATAAAATTGCTGTTAATGTTAAAAAACATCTCGGCTCCCGTCAATGTGCACTAAATAAAGAAGTCGAAGCTGCGTTAGCCAAACATATTCTGGACTTGGAATTGCGTTTATTTGGCTTAACAACAAAAGACGTCCGAAAGCTTGCGTTATTATACCCCCGTAAACGCGGTAAGCGCGCCACTAATGACAGTTGGTAACGATGTTACATAATGTGAAAATTGACGCGCAAATTTCAATGACGTCACACAATATGCAAATTACGGCACGTAGTTTACGAAGTATACAAATTTTACAGAAGGGGTATTTACGTGAACATGTTAAGCTTCCTTCAGAATTACTTCATGATGGCGGCGGCTTCTTTCAGGATTACTTCATGATGGTCGACCGCTTCCTAATATTTCTCGAGTATGGGCTGCTCGCGGCTCTTTCTCGGGTGTGGGCTGCTTTTAAGCCAGGTTGCATCCAAATTCCTTGTCTTCTTTCTGTATGTAGAGGTACGATAAGGGACTGGGTTAGGGAACGATAATCAAAGATAAGGCAGAAGGAATCTACATAACACAAAGATACGATAAGACACAACACTCTTCTTCGCGTTTCGGAGGCAAGTTCTCACGCGTCTTTCGGAAATTTCCCACTCCTCTTTCGTTCACACGCGTCGGCGCGAAATCTCGCGCAACGCACTTCTGAAGTGACGGAAATACGCGCAACAAGTCTTTTAAATTTATGGCGCGAAATCCTCACATATTAAAACTTTATGAATGTTTAGTGCCGAAATTTTCGGCACGTAACAGCGTATGAAATTGCGGTAAAATGAACAGCAAACATCCTTTCAATAAAGAACGCAACATTGCTGAAAGAGGATGGTTACGTGGTTTTCGCAAACGTAATCCATAATTATTATTGCGTCTACCAGAAGTCACGCCCCTCGCTAGAGCTGAAGCATTTAATCGACCACAGGTAGACAAATTCTTTGGAAAACTTGAAGAAGTTGTCAACGCTCATAAAATCCACGCTTGTATGATTTTTATCATGGACGAATCCGCGCTGACAACTGTTCAAGTCCCTCCTAAAGTGTTCGCCGAAAAAGAGAAAAAACAAGTTGGTGCTATCATGAGCGCAGAAAAAGGGGTTCATTCAACAATTGTAGCCTGCGTGATATCTGGAGGAACTTATGTACCGCCGTCAATCATTTATCCTCGAAAAAGGTTTAATCCGGTACATACGACGGGGCACCTATAGGAACTTTTAAACTTTATAACGAATCGGGTTACATGACGGGAGAGTTGTTCGTAACATGGATGCAACATTTAATTGATCACGTCAGACCTAATTTAGAGCAAAAAGCTCTGTTAATGATGGTCATTCAAGCCACAAAAGCTATGCAGCCTTACAATGGCTAAAAAATATTCAGTTGTGCTGCTCTGCTTGCCCGCATACTGCACCCACCGTATCCAACCACTGGACGTAAGGTTTTTTAGTCCTCTCCACAAGTATTATAATTATGCCGTTATCTAATGGTTAAAGGAAAATCCCGGTCGTAGAGTCAGCATTTATCAAGTGCCCTTACTATTTAAAGAAGCATACCAGAAAGTAGCTACACTTGAAATCGCATCAAGTGCATATCGTGCAACTGGAATATCCCCGATCAACCGTAATGTTTTTCCCGATCATTTGTTTTTACCTAGTCTAACAACTGATGTAACCGAGATCGTGCCTATTGCTGAACGAGAAGTTCGTGCTGAATATTTGGAAGATGTTCAGGAGCCGCAAAAATCAACACAAACTCCCACCACTTTATAAGTAGAACAAGGTCAATAAATCGCTACGGCACGCACATCTCGGGCAGAACTCGCTGATGAATCTTGTGTGCCTGTTTCCAGAAAAGAGGACATTGAAAATATTTGGAAGGAATTATCCCCACTGCCTCAAAGTAACTTAAGAAAAACTGTTCAACATAAAACTGCTGATTACCAAGATGTATTAACCGAAAGTCCGTACCTCAAGAGCCTTATTGAAAAAGAAAAAGAAATAACCTAGAACAGCAGAGAAAGAAAAAATGAGATACCGTTAAAAAGAAGTTCATAGAAGAAAAATCAAGTGAAGAGAAAGAAAGAAAAAAGACCCAGCAACGGCAGAGGAAGAGCAACAAAAAGGTGATAACAAGGAAGTTTGTGGAATGTGAATCAAGTGGAGAAGAAGAAGATCCGTTTACAGGTAACGACGACGAAGAGGATTGTGCTTGTCTTTGTTGTAATGACTTATTTAGTCGATCAAAATCGAAAGAAGGGTGATTGCAGTGTCAACATTGTCAACTGTGGTCGCATTCCGAATGTGCAGGTCTCTCTAAAACACCATAAATGTTCGTTTGTGAGCTTTGTAGGACTGAAAAAGCAAACTTCTTACAAATCATTTACTTTTTCAGTATTATATCTATACTAGTTTTATTATGTTATCTTGCCCTATGGGGGCAGGCATGATGTTTTTTTTTGTAAAAAAATATATTTTTTTAATCTGCGAAAATTCTTTTGGAGGAAATGGCGTTTTTAGTACCAAACATGTTAGAAAATATTGCGGCCTACCAATTCCAATCAAAAAACAATTAATGCAGCTTTTCTATTTTCAATTTTTCTGAAAGTAAAGCTAAGTATGTCATCTTACCCACCTCTCCCCTATTCACAAGCTTTGATTTACATTCTTGCCTATCATCGACATTTCTGACAGTCAAGTACCTCTCGACAACAATTGCCGAGTTTGCAAAGCCTTGTCCAATGTAGCATTTACATTTCATGGACTTATATACTACATTTTCTTTTTTCTCAACGAGTACCTAAAACAAGTATGTGAACACAATAATGTAGGTAATCTTAATGCTAAATACATTCATTTGACTCCTTGTCCAACTTTATAATCTATTAAATATAATATCTCTTTCGAAGCCTTTTACCTTGAACACTCAATTTGTTTTGATTATCGTCCTTAGCATCAGGAGAAGTAGTACTTGTATTGTTACAAGTAGATACTTTGTCATAATTATCATTACTACATGACATTAGGCCTGTTAACTGTACCATTGACTAGAGAATCATTAATGTTATCGTCTTGTAAGTTACAATCAGCTTTATTAATTGTTAGACATCAATCCAATTTACTAGATATTTAAAAGTCAAAATCATAAAATCGGTTATTAGTAAAGATAATCTGTGTTTTCTTCGGAAATTTTCTATTCCTTCTGTACGCATGGCATCAGTATCCTTAACTACATAAGATCTGTTATTTACTTGATCTTCGACTTTGCCCTTAACCCAAAGTTTACCTTTCTGTATTAAGATATCATCTTTATTAAGAGATTCTAGTTCTTTTGAATTCTTATCATAGTAAAACTTTTGAGTATCCCTAAGTTTATTTAGAATACCTGTAGTGTCAATCGGCTATATATTGAGATTCACTTCAGAAATTGGTATTTTAGGTTTTAGGATCCTGTTCATATATAGTTGTGATGAGGAGAACCCCACAGTTGTCAATGGGGTAGTACGGTACTTCATAAGCAGTTCTTGCCAATTCTTTTGAGGATTAGACTTAAGTAGCATATCTTTAGTTATGTCTACATACTTTTCAGCCAAACTACTTGATTGGCGGTGGTGAGGGCTACTGACAATGAATTCAAAATTCCACTCATCGGAAAATTGTTTTAACATATATGCATTATACGGGACATTGTTTGGAAAGAATTAACACATCAAATTGAGTAAAGTTTTCTGTACAATGCATCTACAAGGAGTATCTATGACATCATACATTTTAAAGAAATTTGCTTTATTGGCAATTTATGATTAATTAATGGCTCTTTCTGATTAGATTTTTGATAAGTTTGACATTTTTTACAACATAAAATAAAAATGTCAGTATCACTGTTTAAATAGAGTCAATTTGATGACTCTTTACATAAATATTTTGGTATAATAAAAAATATAGTAAATGTTCAATAAAAAAGAAAATAATGCCTTATGCTATTTAGATATTGTTCTGACCTGTAGTTTTCCTTGAGTGTCTTTTTGTTCTCCCTATCCTTGGATCTGCTATTGCGTGCTGTTGACCAGTACCTCTGGATTGCTTTCAGTTGAGTTTACTTGTTGATTTTATAGTACCGCTTGGCCAAACCCCATTCAATGTTTAGAACAATCCTCCGTTTTTTGCTCCGATGCGTAAATGCAAACTAATATTTTATGCAATTTTAGATCGATTTAAATTCGGATTTATTTGCAAATTTAGATTCATGTACCAATCTAGCGTTTCACCTAGATTTTTACTTAGATTTCAGAGTATTGCCTAGAGTTTCCCAGAGTTTCTCAGAGCCTTAAATTATAAATATTAAAATTATGTTTAATTAATAAGCTTTCACTTACATTTTCCTGTTAACGGCAAAACTTCTCCCGTATATTTTTCACTGTTAATTTCAAAATTATTCTATCACGACTGTCACGAAATATAATTATTTAATTTTTCTATGTTAACTTTTACCTAAATTTTTAATTTGAACTGATGTTAAGGGTGCTCAGGTTGAACGAAAACTGCTTGTTTATCAAATTAGAGTGATATATAAAGCAACGCATCCATCTGACACCATTGGTTATCGGCGTCCTTCGGTTAAGGTTTAAGGCATGCTATAGGATCTTGTCAATACTCTGGGCTTTCTCAGGTATGAATTTGCTAATAGCCCACCGAAACAATGCTGTCGGTCACGTAGTATGCAAGTTCCATATGGTGCACTTTCACCCGTCCGTTTTGTGTTGTTGTAGGAAATTTTAACTCAACTTCTCACGTAGACAAACTTATGGCTTTATATTTGTCAAGATAATGTTTTGGGTTTTAAATTTACTTCATGTTAAAAATCACGTAGACGAAATATCTATAAGGACCTAAATTGAAATGCGTTTATTTACATCCTGTGTTTCTGAAGCTTATTTGTTTTGAAAGGTGCGTTTATTACGAGAAAGCTTTGTTATTTCTTTGCACTATTGCGTGTTTAATTTTAATATGAATTCTTATCATGATTTTCTAGCTTTCGATGTTTTTAATGCATATTTATTTAAAATTTATGAATGCTTTTCTGGTTTAAAATAAGTTTGATTGCGTACAGAGTTATTTATCTTACTGAATGTGGTTGTATTATTGAAGGATGAGCTTCCATGCATTAATTAAAGTTAACTGTGACTTTTATACAGTGTATTAAATGTTTGCTTTTTGCATAATTTGCGAATTACGTACTTTTCATGAAAAAATTGTTTAGTTGTCTAGCTTTTAGTACTATTTACATGTAGTGTGCGACCCTTACGCCTCTATATACCCCTAAATAACCCTATTATCATATATATATATATATATATATATATATAATATCGTGTAATTAATTAGTTAAGGGTACATAAATAGATTTTAAGACCAGCTAAGATATATAGGCACAATATACGAGTGAATTAGTTACGTTATGTAAATAGTTAGTTAGAGCGTAGTCAATTTAAATTAGGAATTTTGGGTTAATTAATTAGAGCTTTGCATTTATTTAGCAAGGGATAGCATTTATTTATAGCATAGGAACAATATGTATAAAGTAGGAAACGAATGGTCAAAAGCAACAAGTTAAAAATACCGCTTTATTCTAATTTAATTGTAGTTTAAATAATATAAAAGCGTTTGCATAGTTTCTTAGCATAAGATCCATATTTGTGGTAAACCAAAAACATTTCAAAACGGAGAGAATTCTACGAATTATAGCAGATGCTACGATAAACAAGTTTAACGCTTTTCGGTTGGAAAGAGAAACAAACACATTAGGGAGTGTTTCAAGTAGTCGTTTACTTCAAGGTTTATATGTAAACAGCGTAACCAAGCTATTAAATTTTCCAAGAAGAACTAAAACTGTTGAAATTGATAGGATCGATTTAAAGCTTAAAGGTCGTATAGTAGGGAAACCACAAACAAGCAATTAAGAGAAACAAGAATGGAGTATAGAACACATTAGCATGAGGGAGGCGTAATTTATTTTGTCGAAATAGTATAGGAGGGAGACATAAACGTCTTTTGCATAGGGGAATAAAATCAATAATTTCTGGAGAGAAATTAAGCGATCTCATTGGACGTGACGTATAGACGCGTAACAGTTTTAAGACGTGATAGGGAAACATTCAACGGGGATGTGTAAGAATGTAGCATATGTGGAACAAGGTAGGAGATAGGTGAAAGTGAGTTGAAAAGATATGGGTTGGGGTAAAGAGGCGTGATTGTACGTAGAATCGATTTCCGTTGGAACAGTTTTTCGCAAAAATGCAAAAACGATTGACTGTTTTTGTACACTTTCTGATGAATTTTAAGTGTTTTGAGCGTGGTTTTTCGGAGAAAACTTGAAACCGTTTGAGATTGTCAACGAGGAGTCGACGACGGCGGGTGATTTTCTCAGAATATTTGTCGGTTTGGGGGTAGAATACGTGCCAGATTTCAAAACAGGGGGTCCAGGAGTTCTTATCTAACCACCTTCAACGAGGTGGAGGGTCGCTTATTCTTAACTTCTTTGCTCGTCAAGTTTACTGTGAATAGTGCAGTAATTGAGTTAATATAATTAATTATAAGTGAACACAAGTTGTTGTAATAAGTTCAGTAATTACAATGCTGAAATGAACTGAAAGTATTTAGAGCGGAGCGTATGTAGTACTAACTTTTGTTAATTTGGGTGATTGGAACGTACCAAATTGGTTAAAATTTGGGATGGATTAGTGAATGCAGCAATTTTGATTGGTGCTTTATAAATGAAAAGAAGATGCGAATTTTTGGGACGTTGGAGGCAATTAGGTTTAATGTAAATAAAAAGATTTGGATAGCTGCGTGACGAATGAAATGGTAATTCGACCTGGCATCGGTTCCACAGCTTAACGATATACGTGACGGCATCTACTTCAAGACTGGTTGGCAGAGACGTGCAAAAGAATGGTTACCAGGTAACTTGCTTGATAAAAACATTTGGTGGTAGTTGTTAGCAGTGTTTATTTTTATTTTTCTTGTGCTCTGGAGTGATTTTATTTCATAAAATTTTAATGAACTGAAAATTTTAAGGGACTTTAGAGGTATAAGGTAATTTGCTGAAGTAGAAAAAGGATAAATAATACAAAGATAACCGCCATGTTGTACGCGTAAAGAGTTTTACTATGAGCTCATGATAAGACTGGGGTTTAACGTCTGGTATGAGAAAAGCCCAATTAATTTAATAAGGTACTTGTTTTATTTTGAGGTTATCTAAATTCCATTGAATTTTTAAAAAAGAATTTGTTACTAATTCAAGTAATACAATTGTAAATACGAAATGAGCTTTGAAAATGTTATATTTATTTTGTGAAAATAGACTGTGTTGTATTTGGTGAGTGAGTTATTTTGTGTGTATGACTCAAGAGTGATTTTATTTTAGATGACGGCAGAACTAGGCAGTGAGCAGGAGTTCGTAGAGTGAGCAATACAGGTAAGCGTCGTTGTTGATATTTATGAGCATATAATCGAGTCAGACCGGAGCAGCTGAGGTAAAATTCACAATAAATTATGGCTCCCAACGGAGGGGCTCGATTAGTTAGAGCCTAACTTCACAACATTATGACACCCAATTTGTGGGGCTTGAATCTCTTTTAGATATTTTGTAGGGCTAACTCAGACAAGTGTTGACAATTATGACTTTCCAACGGAGGGACTCGATTAGTTAGAGCCTAGCATTCACAACATTATGCGCCAAATTTGTGGGACTCGAATCTAATGTAGATATTTATAAGCATATATAAACGAGCAGACCGGAGCAGCTGAGGCGAGAATTCACAATATTATATTTATAAGTAAAATTAGACATAGACTACTATAAATTGAAGCAGAATACCATACAGTTGCAAAATAATTATGAATTTGCAAGTAAACAGGCGTTTGATGGTATGGGGTCATACATGTGCTTTTAGAAGCGAAATAATCACATGTACTTCTAAACTGCTTTTTCGTAAGGCAGGATAATTACACAAATTGCAATCCAATGGACGTTCGTTAGTATGCAACTGTATAGGTCTTTGTAAAAAAATTTTCTGTGATGCAGTATAATCACATAAATTGCATGAAAATGGACGTTCGTTAGTATGAGTTTGTACATGTGTTCTTAAAATACTTTTTTTTGATGCAGAATAATCATACAAATTTCATGGAAATGGACGTTCCTTAGTATGCGAAAGTAAATGATTCTTTAGAGTACCTTTTTGTGATGCGAAATAACCACACAGACTGCAAGAGAAAGGACGTTCGTTAGTATGCGTCTGTAAAGGTATTTGTAATTGACTCTCGTAAGGTGGCATAATCACACAAATTTCATACAAATAAACGTTCGTTAGTATGCGACTCCATACGCCGTTGTAAATAATTTCTTTGTGATGCGGTATAATCGCACAATTTGCACCAAAATAGACGTTCGTTAGTATGCTGAATATGTCTTTTAAATTACTCTTATTTGATGCAGAATAATCACACAAACTGCATAGAAATCTACGTACCTTAGTGTGAGATAAGAAATGATTTTTCAGAGTACATTTTCGTGATGCGGAATAATCACATAAAATGCAAACGAATGGACGTTCATTAGTATGTACAAGCATATGTCTTTGTAAATAACTTCTATCTGATGCCGTAAAATCACACAAATTGCATGAAAATTGACGTTGAGTAATATGCGACTGCATATGGGTTTGTAAATAACTTCTTTGTGAAGCCCTAAAATCACACAAATTGCATGCGAAAGGACGTTCGTTAGTATGCGTTCGTAGGTGTGTTTCTAAAATACTTTTTCTTGATGCATAGTAAAAACAAAAATTGCATTGAAATGCACGTTTATTAGTATGCGTTCGTATATGTCTTTTTAAAGTATTTTTTTCTGATGCAGAATAATTACATAAATTGCATGCGAAAGGACGTTTGTTAATATGTGTTCGAATATGTGTTTCTAAAGCACTTTTTTGTAACGCAGAGTAACAACACAAATTGCATAGAAATGGACGTTCATTAGTATGCGTTCGTATATGTCTTTTTAAAGTATCTTTTTCTGATGCAGAATAATTACATAAATTGCATGCGAAAGAACGTTCGTTAGTATGTGTTTCTAAAGCACTTTTTTGTAACGCAGAGTAATAACACAAATTGCATACAAATGGGCGTTCATTAGTATGCGTTTGTATACGTCTTTTTAAAGCACCTTTTACTAAAGCAGAATAATTACATTTATTTGCGTGCGAAAGGACGTTCGTTAGTATGCGTTCGTATATGTCTTTTTAAAGCACCTTTTACTAAAGCAGAATACATAAATTGCATGCGAAAGGACGTTCGTTAGTATGCGTTCGTATGTGTTTCTAAATTACCTTTTTGTGAAGCAGAGTAATAACACAAATTGCATAAAAATGGACGTTCATTAGTATGCGTTCGTACATGTCTTTTTAGAGCACCTTTTCCTGATGCAGAATAATCACATAAATTGCACGGAAATAGACGTTCGTTAGTATGCGTTCGCATATGTGTTATATAATTTCTTCGTGATGCGGTACAAACACGAAAATTACATACAAATGGACGCTTGTTAAGATGTGCTGGGGTACATGTTTTCATATCATCCATACACGATGCAGATAAATTACACAAATGGCATGGAAATAGACGCTAGTATGCGATAGTAAATGAATTCTTAGATTCTTTTTTTTGTGATGCGGACTAATCACATAAATTGCACACCAATAGACGTTCGTTAGTATGCGGCTGCAAATGCCTTTGTAAATGTCAGTTTTATGGTATCGTGTAATCACACAAATTACTTACAAACAGCCGTTCGTTGGTATGCGACTGAATGTCTCTGTGATGCCATATAATCACACAAATTGTATGCGAATGGATGACCATTAGTATGGGTTCGTATGAGTTTTTAAAATTTTTTTTTTTTTTGCAAACTAATCATATAGATGCTTAAAACGGACGATAGATAATATGCGTTCGTATATGTGTTTTAAATGATTTCTTTCTGATGCTGAAGCATAGAAATTGTGTCCTAACTGATGTTCCTCAATATGCGTTTATATGCGTTTTTCTAAATAGTTTCTTCGTGATGCAAAAAATCACATAAATAACAATAATGGACATTCGTTTTTATGCGTTCGTACATTATGTTCCACCGTTATAATGCGTTCATATTTGTGTTTAGAAATCACTTTTTCGTGATGCAGAATAACCACACACATTGAATAGAATAGACGTTCGTTTGTATGCGACTGCGAATTGTTTTTAGAGTACTTTTTTGTAGTGTGAAATAATCACACAAATTTATGGGAAGCGACTTTTGTTAGTATGTGAAGTCATATGAACTTTCATGAAACATTTACAGAATGCAGGATAATTATATAAATTACATGCTAACGGATGTTCCTTAGAAGATGTTTGTGTTTTGTAAATAACTTTTTGTGGTGCAAAGATCGCAGAATTTTATAGCTTTTAGGGACGAGGGCACACATGTCTTACTAGGTAAAATATTGGTGATATATCATTAACACATTAACAGCTTGTTTATGGAAATAGCATATTTCAATAATGTTTTACCTTTTTGTTGACTTGGTTAAATGTTCATAAAGGTATTTTTTCGCAATAACTATGCACCTTCTAATAATAATATATCAGATTATACAGGGCACTTTTTCCTTTAGAGTTAGATATCGAACATGTTGTTTAAGTGAGCGTGTTGCAATGACTAAAAATTTAAAGTTATGTGTACAATTACTTAAACAGTCTTAATTTTAAATACATCACTTTTGTCATTATATGGATATTATTTACCTTAGTATGCTATTTTTGTGCTAATAATTAATGGAAAGTGTTTAATATAGAGTAAGATAACGTTGTAATAGTTCGACAACCCGCACATACGCCCGCAAGCAGTCACGTACGCACGCGCGTGCGCGCACACACACGCGCGCGCGCATACACACCCACACAACCTGTTATTTGGGTTATCAAAACAATAGGCGTTTCGACTTAAATAGTTCTGAATAGTACATAATTTGATATAGAAAAATATATTATGAGTTTTCAATTTTAAAAATTGATTGCTCATGGACATCCGGCGACAAACGGTCTAGCAGAACGCTCAGTACAAACTTTTAAAGAGTGGGTAAAAGCTTTGGAAGCGGATCCAAGGCAATTTGCGCATCAAAGTGCAAGAAATTCTATTCCGGTAACGTTGCACACCATTAGCTTGTGGAAAATTTCCAGCAAAATTATATTTACAAAGACAAATAAGATTTAAATTAGACGTCATCCGACAATATAAACTAATTCCTAACTCTCCATCAAACCATTGTGTGCGATCAATTAAAGTGGAGGAGAGGGTTCAATCACGAGAGTTTTCAAGAAATACACGCATCTGGTTATTTAGTACGGTTATTAAAAAATTAGTTGTTTTACACTACCTCGTTCGGTTGGACTCTGAACGTGTGGTAAAACGACATATTGACCAGCTAAGATGAACATCAGTTGGAAAAGGTATCTTTCAAACTCCAACAGAAAAATAGCCTTCAATCAGACGTGTGCCTCTTTTAAAAGATCAATTAGCAGATGTTACCCCGGAATTTCTTATGCTTCCAGAACCAGTTCCAGAAGTTGTGCCTCTACCACTACAAGAGACTCCACTGCTTCGACGTTCACAGCGCCAACGTCGACGCCCTTGTCATTTACAAGAATATATATGCCATTATTGTTTAAAATTAAGTGTTCCTAAAAGTGCGTTTTGTATTATTCTCAATTAGTTGTATTGTTGAACAGTTTTTTCTCAAAGCTATTGACATTAAAAATGTTTAATAATAAACATTTAAAATTAAAAACACAGTTGGTGATTATAAATATTCTTAATTACTTCGAAGGGAAACGTGAAAATAAAGGTCTATCTGTTCCATTTGAATCTATAATGCAGGTAAGAACAAATGCTAGATCAAATTTAGTAGAAAAGATGGTTTATTTAGGTTGTTTTAGAGTACCGCTGAAGCCTGTGGTATATGAGTCAGAACTCTCACTAGTATTAAGAAGAGGGTATCCGAGGCACATGAAGTAAACCAACCCCCGCAATCGTGTAGTAAGAAACGAAAGTGCATCAAATCGAAATGTTGTGATGTGGATGATTTTGTTAAAGATTGTGTCAAGAGAAAAATATACGACACGCACTCTAAGTATAAGTAGTTTGGAGAGGTTTTTATCCAACATAGGTTTTTCTGTTAAAAATGATGATTGCAGACGGGGATTATTTGAATTGAAACATGTTGCTGCAGCATGAGTTCAATTCTTGAGCTATTACGAATTAAACAAACAAAAGAAATTATACGAGCCTGTTTTCTTAGAGGAATCGTGGATTTTCAGTCGGGGCTCAACAAAAGAAAGTTGGATTGATAACAAAACAAAGTATTAAAGAAACATCATTCAGTGAATGAAAACTGTTAGCTTCTGATTACTTGTTTTAAATAATCTTTTTTATTTTGTAAATATTGTAGCGGACTACTATTAATGCGTTCACCAATTTAGAACAAGTATTAACAAACATTTTTATTATTCACTATTCATAAGTTTAATTGTCAGTATATGCCTTAATTATAGATGTTTTGAGTCCAATTAACAATGAAGCATTATCACACTAATGTTTTTTACAAGCACTAATATCTTCTTAAACTAAATCCTTAACCATAAGTCTTCTTAACAACACTAACACTACTATAATTTATTTATTAACCTTTTGTCTAAGTATGTACAAGTTGGCGGTACAACATGTACGTTCATATAACACAATTTATATTTACTATAGGGCCTTCGAAACGTAATGACCAACTTACTATACACGATATGATTTATATAAGACATTTGGATATAGACTAACTGATGTACACTCATCACCAATCTCATATATACCCTAAAATTAACTAGATGATTCATAGTCTGGTGTTTGCTCGAATGTTCTAGACTTCTGTAGAATACACTTCGGTTATGCAACTTGCGTGTTTGAAGGGTTGCCTAATAATACGTAGCAATATGAGTTATTGTGTAACCTACCCAAGGACGAACAAACGCCCTCTATGGACAATACCTGGCTCCATAATCTAGCGGTCTAGTGGTAGTGGTTCATAATCCCTACGTTATATGATCAACAGATAACCCAAATATACACCGTGAGATGGCGTTAAGGTTGGAAGGTTTGAAATAAAACTAGTCTTTATCGACGCTACTTTTAATGCAATACAATAAACTCAAAATTGGGTTACCAGCAATTACACATTGATTACCTGTAAAGCAAACAGTGTCGGATTCAACATGGGTTAACGCTGAGGAAAAAGTACCAACAGAGAAAACCTAAACAACCTTAGGCTTCTGACTGTATAAATACACCTCTCCGAGGATTGGGCGGCAAGCAAGCACCCCCGTGTACTTTTAATATTACGGGATATTAACTGTTACCCAGACATTCTATATGTGACAACTGAAGAAATTTTAGTGTAGTCCAGCTAGTCTTTTCTGAAAGGCACCGAGAACGTTTGCGTCATGACTACTTGACTAAAGTTGAAAGAGAAAACACCAGGAAGATAAGGTCCTTAACTACCAATGTTCAACAACGCACGGACATAAAATGTTAGTAACTCTCAACAAAGGCTCAAACATGCGCGCTTAACATAAAGAACATTAACAATTTCCAGCCCGTTTTGCAATATGTTTCGCAATGACTAACCTACCTTCTATCATTTGCTTAAACACCACTCAAATACATTGACAAAACAAATATGAAGTTAAAACATGAACTTATGCTATGATGGTACAAAGACACTTATAAATTGAATCGGTTATCTTCCAACTAGTCATAATACAAACACGTAAATAACGAGATCATTAGCAGAGATTCGCAATAATTACATCGCAACAAAAATAATTAAATTTCAATATTAACTACCGATAAAATCGTAGGCAAGAAATATAAGATCACATACACATTAACTTGAGGTTGTGTTTCAAAACGAGGCATGAACTATGCAGTTATACTCACAACTAAAAGCTGAAATAAAACAATTACACATTCATCACAAGAAAACAATTATAAATTATGTTTGTAACAAATACATACTATACTCAACAGCATACAAGCCCAAATTGCAGGCTCTTTATAAAAGCCAAGTGAAGTTTTTCAACCTTTCATTTGTGCCGCTGAAAGTAATATCAAAACGCCGGTGAAACTAGTCGATAGACATACCATCCCCCTCTCACTCTCAAGTCCCTATAACAGTTAATTCTCCCACTAAATGCGTTCGGAAGCCTGAAAGTAGTTCTGTGCTGTTCGAACATATTTTCGAATATCTAAATGTACACTATTATATCTGCAATAATGATCAAGCAATGAAAATTGACTTAGGATATTCTCCGAATCACCAAAGAATAAAATTAATAAAGGTAATGATTTCAACTAAATAAATAAAGAAGAATAACCTGAAAGAGTGTATAAAGTGAATAAGGCTAGTAAAGAAAGTAAAACAAACAAAATGAATAAAAACAAAGGAATTTGTTTGCCTATAATGTAATTAAATTAATTTCTGTTCAGGTCAATAAAAAATGGGAAACTTGTACGAGCAAGCATTAATTAAGGAATATTAATGAACTATTTTTATCCTACATATTCTGGAACTTGTTTACTACATGTCTCCGGGTTTGATTATCACAATTTGAATTTATCGTTTAAAAGCATGTCTAAATATCGTTAACGCATTATATACAACATTGTAAGTGTATTCGTAATATAAACGCCTGCTGTTCCGAGAACTCGCCTAACACCTGTACTACGTGTAGATTACTGAGCCTAGCAATGCATTATAATATTAAATTTGCTTTTCTCGTAAAAAATTTTTTTTTTAAATTAACATAAATTAGGACCATTTTACATTCCTTCACAACCGTGGATTATTAAAAAACCGTCTCAATTTTATCATATTTTAGTCAAATAAAGTTACAAACATAAAAGAGTATAAATTGATAAAATAAATATATTCAACCAAAGGATATATATATATATATATATATATATATATATATATATATCCTTTGGTTGAATATATTTATTTATATATATATATATATTAAGAGTGTAATTTTATTACTTATTTTATTTATATTTATATTATTTATATTCATTTTATTTATACTTATATTATTTATATTCATTTATTTTATTTATATTTGTATTAGTTATATTTATATTTATTGTTATTTGAATTGTTAGATTATTTTATTTTATTGCATTTTATATTTTACACTTGTGTTATATTTCAAGTACTTTATTTTTGTTTTATTTTTATTCTTTTGTTATATTAATTTTTAATTGTTAGTAGTTAATTGTTCACACATTAATATAACAATAACATAGAACAATAGAAACATACACGATTATCTTACATAATAATTTTTAAACTATTGAAGCAAGCTACTGCTACCGCGTTTCTTTAATTTAAAAACAAGTAATAACAATAGTCTTTATTACTCACTGTTCCCAAGTCTAATTAACAGTATATGCCTTATTTATAGATGTTTTCAGTCCACTTAACAACGAAGCACTATTACACTAATGAATTTACAAGCACTAATATCTTCTTAAACTAACTTCTTTACATACGTCCATTAACAACACTAACGCAACTATTTATTTATACACTTCTATTTATTTATGTATACTACAAGCTGCATGTACATTAGACACAGCATATAACATTTATGTATATTCTTGAACTCCTAAAAGCTCAACTACGTTTACTGTACACGATATAATTTATATTAGACATTCAAGTATAGACTAACTCTTACATTCATAAGCGGCCTTATATATACCCTGAATTAAAGATATGACTCATTATCTAGTATTTTCTAGAAGAATTCTCGAATCCTGGAGAATACGCTGTGCCTCGGGCGCTTGTATGTTTGACGGGTTGCCTAATAGTGGATCGCAACACTATAACACATTAAATAAATTAAAGTTTTCACATAATTTTTAAAAAATAATTTTAAAGAATGACTAACATTAATAATAAAGCCGTTTAATTTTTATATTATGATTCTAACTAACATAATTTAAGTAAAACACCCTATACATATAAAAAGAAAAATTTTTATTAAACTTTTACAAATGTACTAAATAATAATCAAATATATAGGAATGAACACACCTTTATGTAAAAATAATCTTATCTATACTGATACTGCTTGGACATATTAACACTATTATAAATTTCACCATTCATTATAGTCTAGTACAATGCAAAACAATATGTAAATAACACATAAGATTTTGTAAGTTTTATTAATTAACTATATATATATATATATATATATATATATATATATTAGATTTTTAATGTGATCAAGGTCAATAAGACTGACACGCGTAATATGTTGATATAATTTTATATTTTAATAAATGACCTATATCCCAAGCATATTTTTATTGATTATATATATATATATATATATATATATATATATATATATATATTGTTGTGATACTGTAGCAATACACCTATGCGCTCTTTTTATGAATTAAAAGGTATACATTTTTACTTTGTCAATTTTTGATTTTTAATATATATAATTTTGATTGCGCCGGCTAGCTCAGTTTTTGTATTACGCACGGAGCTTGCGTCAATACGACATACAAAGATTTTAAACCTACTATCTACCTCTCCTGTTTTAATCTTTAAACCAAAACACCCTTAAGCACAAATTATTATAATGTTCTCGAAAATATTTACAACGCATGAAAAGGTTAAAATTGTTTAACTGGAATTTTCTTCTAATAATTGAATCAATAAATTTAATAATTATTATAACCAAAGATGATCAAAAGCTCAGCAAAATCACTAGTATTATTAATCATTAATTGAAGCCTGATGAACGTTCATTTAACCTCATTTATGTACGTAATTTACAACGTCTACCCAAAACTAAATCCTGCCGACTTTCACATAAATGATCATGAAAGTAATTTTAAAGTATTTAAATTTGTAATATTTAATTAAATGTTTAATCTTAAGTTATTCCAGTTTAGCAAAGTGCAATGAAATATCCACAAATAAAATATTCAAATAATAATAAACATTCAGATTGGCTAACCTGTTGTTTTGCATCCACTTAAATCCGTCGCTGGTCCAACGGTTGTGTTTATCCCTCATCTAGCGCCTTGAATATACTAGCGTACTGCATTAAACTCCTTCACCATCAATCAACTCTTTTGTTCCATTAATAATTGCTTCAGCATTTAGTTAACCTTGTTCCCATATTTATAGAGACTGTACTCCAGAAATTATTTATATTTGTCTCCCGTAATTGTTTGGAACTTTTTTAGGGATTCTTTTGGGATTCTTTAGGGATTCTTTAGGGATTCTTTAGAAGTTCTTTAGAGTTCCTTTAGGGGTTTTTAGAGTACTTTTTATAAAAATTAAAATTAGAATTTATAGTAAAACAACTTTCAGTTACTTACGTTTTTCTATCAAGGATAAAACGACAAACCATTAATTCTTCATATTCAGCGGAATTATTTCACACTTCACAATAACTTACTTAACGTGCATATTTTTGGTCTTCAGAGACGTGAACTGTACTTTACTTCATGGTCAACTGATTTGTTTACAAATCCGGTCATATTTAAATGCACCGACTATCTATAGACAAGCGCAGTTCTGTGTTTGTATAAACTAGGTTTTCGGATATTCCATGGTGTTATGGTTGTATATTTACATCAACTCGTCTCTCTTGTCACGTACGATTTCAAGTTAATAGCATTGATTCGCTTAGATTTTCATACTTTTAGATAAGTAAATCGTTGTTTGTTTAAATAAATTTGGTGAATTTGATTTTTAATAAACATGCTTTGTTTGTTTCCAATAAATCAAGTGTCGATTTTAATTCTCTAGTTACATAGACGAAATATAATGTATGGATTAAATCATTTGCGATTTCTATCCTGCGCATTATTAAACCCCCTTGTATTAATTGGGATTCTTGATGCGTTATCCACACGTGTCGCGATTCAGCTTGCATTTATGTTATTTAACGACTTGCGGATTTGTTTTATGCAAATAAATCTTCAAAATATTTTTCATTAACTGAAATAATTACGATTATTATTTATATACAGGGCGTTGTTATTTACTTTCCAGTCTAATCATCGTATTTCTTGTTTTCTTCAGAAAACTGTGTGGTTTTCTGAGCCGTTATGTATTTTATGTGAAGTGCGCTATACTCTTGGTCCTAGCTACCCCTAAATGACCCTATTAACACAGCAATATATATGTATTCATAAAAGAAAAGTAGGTTTAATGAGTCTTAATTTAATACAAAGTAAAAAGGGAATTATTGGCAAGTGATTCAAATTCAGCCACGAGGGCATCCTGTCGACGCGTTTCGCCCTAATTGCGGCTCATCAGGACAGGAGTAGCAAAGTTATAATATTTTATACAGACACATTATGGGAAGTACAGGATCACCTAGCTCACAATTTGTGTCTTCGTGTCGTTTCACCTGACATCGCAGATTTTAGCAACAGTCGACACGAAGGAGATCCGGCTCAACTGCCTTTTCCCATAGCCAAAAGTTATAATTTAAAAGAAAAGTATGTTTAATGAGTCTTAAATTAATACAAATTAAAAAGGAATTATTGGCAGGTGACTCAAATTCAGCCACGAGGGCATCCTGTCGACGCGTTTCGCCCTAATATATATATATATATATATATATATATCGACAGGATGCTCTCGTGGCTACACGCTATACAGTATAATATGATTCACTATTCGACAAAATAAACCCATGAATGAATTAATAATAATATCAATTTGTTTATCCTCAAAATTATAGCTCCCTTTAGCTAGTTTAAAGTCAGCAAAAATGACACTGTACACTATTGGAAACACCCTTGAACGTTCAATGACTTTTCCCTTTTATGTAAATTTTCATGTATAAAAAAAGTATTTTTGATTACCCTTCACATAAATAATTTGTTATAATAAAAAAATATATAGTAAAGGTTCAATAAAAAAGAAAATAATGCCTTAAGCTATTTTAGATAATGTTCTGACCTGTAGTTTTCATTGCGCGTCTTTTTGTTCTCCTATTTTTGGATCTGCTATTGCGTGCTGTTGACCAGTACCCCTCGATTGCTTTCCGTTGAGTGCACTTGTTGATTTTATAATACCGCTTAGCCAAACCTCATTCAATGCTTAGAACAATCCTCCTTTTGCGCTCCGATGCGTAAATGCAAACCAATATTTTTGTGCAATTTTAGATTAATTTAAATTCGGATTTATTTGCAAATCTAGAGTTTTCCCAGAGATTTCTACTTAAATTTCAGATTATTACCTAGAGTTTCTCAGAGTTTCCCAGAGTTTTCCAGATTTTCCCAGAGCCCGAAATTATAAATATTAAAATTATGTTTAATTAATAAGCTTTCACTTATGTTATTCAGTTAACTGCAAAACTTCTGTCGTATATTTTTCACTATTATTTTTAATTTAAAAATTTTCTATCACCCCTTCCACGAAATATAATATTATTTAATTTTTCTATGTTCACTTTTACGTAAATTTTTAATTTGAACTGATGTGAAGCGTGCTCAGGTTGAAGAAAGACTGCTTGTTTACCAAATTTGAATGATATATACAGCAACATTTCCATCTGACAATTATTAGTTATCGGCGTCCTTCGGACAAAGTTTACAACACGCTATACGATATTTTCAATACTCTAGGCCTTCTCAGGTATGAATTTGGTAGTAACCCGGCGAAGCAATGCTGTGGTCACGTAGTATTCAAGTTCTATATGGTGTACTTTCATCCGTCCGTTTTGTGTTATTGTAGGAAATTTTATCTCAACTTCTCACGTAGACAAACTTATGGCTTTATATTTGCCAAGATAATGTTTTGGGTTTGAATTTATTTCATATTACAAATCACGTGGACGAAATTTCCATAAGGACGTAAAATGAAATGCGTTTATTTACATCCTGCATTTCCGAAACTTATTTGTTTTGAAAGAGGCGTTTATTACGAGAAAGCTTTGTTATTTCTTTGCACTATTGCGTGTTTAATTTTAACAGAATTCGTATCATGATTTTCTCGCTTCCGATGTTTTTAATGCGTATTTATTTGGAATTTATGAATGCTTTTCTGGTTTAAAATAGGTTTGATTGCGTACAGAGTTATTTATTGTACTGAATGTGGTTGTATGATTGAAGGATGAGCTACCCTGCATTAATTAAAGTTAACTGCGATCCTTATACAGTGTGTTAAATGTTTGCTTTTTGCATAATTTGCATATAACATATGTTACAGATAATGTGCGAAAATCAGTTAATCTTCAAATCAACTAGGTAATCTGCAGATTACCTGAGCAGATACATTAGAGTGCAAAACCGTTGCCTTGTTTCCACATTACTTTGGCAATCTGTAGATTACCTAGGTAGCCTACAGATTACCCGCCGATCTCTCGTTAACGTGCAAAATTGTAATAAAATATGCAATAGTGGTTCAGATAGAGCGAGGCCCACCGTCACTATAATAATAACAATAGGAATATTTTCTGGGACAACGCGGTGTGGTTAAACAAAACAAAAATATTCTACATTTGATATTTATTTATCGAAGCACAATTTTAGACAGTTCGTCATAACACACATCTGAAATAGAATTACCTCCAAATTGACGTAACATAAAAAATTGGTAATTAGTTTGTACTGTTTGTAGTGTACTGTATTAATGCATTCTATATCTATAAGCACTGATAACACTTCGAGTTACAAAGTATGTAGTATCTAATTGCTACATACACGTACGGCAGATTGTTTTGTAACATATCAGAACATGAAATAGAGTGAGAAAAAAAAAGTTACATAATTAGTTAGGTAAAATTTTTTAGAAAGCTGATTACAATAAAGTTTAAAACCCTAAAACAGAAATTATTTGTACAATATAAGGACAGATGACACTTTGAATTACACAGTAGTTTGTTATTATGACATACGCACTTCTTTGTAGTGCATTTAGTTTTACACCCACACTTCTTAAAACCTTGACCAGAACCAAGAGACTGGGTTGTTGCAACAGTGCGCAAAGAGACTTCGTTAGGAACGTCATCTTTTGAAATAAATTGTTCTTTACAAACACTCAATTGGGATCTAATGTACAACTGTTTTAGAACACCAGTTCTAGTGCCAAGTTTGTTGAATCTGTTGTTTGTTTTACTCGATCCATATCTGGAACCTTTACTCTTACGGTGTCACCGTCCTTAGCAGCTAGGTGATTGGCGTCAGACACTGTTAGCATTTTTTTCACTTGTATTTTCAAGCCTTCTTTGAATTTTACTAGTTGTATGTTTTGATCAAGATGATTTTTTACAGATTCTGCATAGTAAGTTCTTGCTTAAACCTTCTTTCAAGCCATCGGTTTCACCACAGATGGTATGCAGAGACATGTTACATTTATAGCAACTATGTGTGCCTGATGTTATTTTGGAGCAAACACTGCAAAGGAGAGTTTCATTTGCCGTTGAATAGTCTTGAGGAGGGTCAGTTCAATCTCCTTCCTGAATCTGTGATCTAGGGATACGAGTGGATGTATTGTCAAAGTGGTCTGCTGCTGCCACTTGTTGTGTAGCACTGAGTTCCTCTAAATCCTCTTCACTTGGCAACCGTGTGAAGTACATCCGGCTCCGTGGCGTAGTTGGTACGTGTGTGACTACTATGCCCAAGGTTCCGGGATCGAATCCCGGCACGTTCCGTTTAAAAAATGTTAGGCGAGCATTTTTCACAAAAATACGTCCTCGTTCGGAAAAAGGTAAAATGGAGGTCCCGTGTGTGAGTGTTGTCACGCACGTTAAAGATCTCTACCTTGCTTGGAACAGCAAGGATTCTGCAAAATTCAAAATTTGTCAGGTAAAAAAACCCGCTTCCTGACCAATGTAGTACCTTCGGGTGGAGCATTGGAAAATCATAGGTAGGGGGGTATGAGTTATGAGGATAAGTCAACTTTAGCAGGGCAGACAAACATCGTTTCATAAGGACTACGTTTAATTCCAAAATGGTAAGCCCGATTCTTCATGAATTGTATAAATTTTATTCCCTCGCTCCACTCAATCTTGTTGTCAGTCCTTCAGGTAGTAATTATATTCTCGATATCTTGGTTTGCTCGTTCTACACTGCCCTGGGTTCAGCGATGTCTCGGCTTGCCATGAATTATTTTTAGTTCTGGTCACATTTCTTTTAGGTCTTCCAATATCTGATTGCAAAACTCGCAACCATTGTCATATTTTAAAATACATGTAGCCCCCGGAGAAGAAAAATGTCTACTACATTATATACTACTTCGTCGGTACGCTTAGATGTCAAGGATTTCAAAACCACAAATTTAGTCAAGTGATCTTGGTATACAAGGACAAATTTAAGTTTCCGTCGGGCTGGGATACATAGTCTATTAGATCGATTTGGCATCTGCTGTTAAAATGAGGGGGATACCATTGGTTTTACAACAATTTTTTCCCGGTTTTATGTTGTTTTTGCCAAGACTCGCATAAACTTAGATACAATTTTATATGGACCTGGGTTATATTTTTGTAACGCTTATTTATTTTCTTTACCATCCTGTCTCTTCCGCCATGACCGATGTGTTGAATATAATATGTCAAACAACTCATCTGTGTGAACAAACAGCTTACATCCTTTTGATTTTAAGTTGAAGGTGCGATAAGTTTATCACAACCTTGTAAAATCAGCAGATCGTACCGTTTGATGATCCGGTAATCCTGGAATGATTTTTTCTTTTCTGTAGTTTTAATACGCTTCACATTATTGCGCAATAGCTATGCTTCGTTAGTAAAACACTGTTATATTTCGAATCTGTACTCAGAAGTAACGCCTTGAATATGTCTCTCATGCTTACCTGCTCTCGACTAGTTACTTGCATTATGACTGTAATGTTTGAGCGCACTGATAACAAACAGGAATGCCAAACTAATAGTCAATGTTACAAAAGAAAAAGGACCCGAGCGCTCCTCCAACGCGATGTACTCGAATGCAATGCAAATAAATACGGAGGACCTAGATGAGCACGCCGCGGGACTAACGACACACAGCCGTACGTAAAGGTGAGAAGTGGGATACAAGGGCGAACAGGAAGCTCCATTTTGAATTTTGCTCTAACTAAATAATTATGATTTCGCAGTTTATCTGGCGGCATGCCGTTATTGTACATATTACCTAGGTAATGTGTGGAAGAGTGTGATTATGAATTAGATTTCGCACTTTAACTGAGTGGTCCAGCTTATAAGCACACTACCTAGGTAATATGGACATTAACGGTTTCCACACATTATCGTTAACATTATATTAATATATAATACAAAGTAAAAAGGAATTATTGGCAAGTGACTCAAATTCAGCCACGAGAGCATCCTGTCGATATATATATATATATATATATATATATATATATATATATATATATATATATATATTCCTATAAATAAAACTGACTGTACATGATACAGCAATACAGACTATAGGTAAGAAAAAATAGAAGCGAGAAAACCGTGGGTAACAAAGGAGATATTAGATTTAATAGAGAATAGAAGAAAGCTTAAACCTTTCAGAGAAGTGGATAGTGAAAGTAAGCAAAAGTAAAATACAGTTAGAAATAAGATAGTACATGAGTGTAGAAAAGCTAGAAATAAATGGATGGAGGAGAATTGTAAGGAATACAAGATGATTTGAGAGTAGGTAAGACAGACAGGGCTTACAGAGCAGTTAAAAAGTTTTTGGGAAGATAGGAAAAATATAATGGTATTAGAGACGAGAATAATGAGCTTCTAATAAATAAAGTTGAGGTAGCTGATAGATGGAAAAGATATTTAGAAGATTTATATAAGGGAGACGATATGGATGAGTTAGAGAACGACCAAGACGAGGATGTAGAAATAGGGTTCTCAATATTAAGAGAGGAATTTGATAGAGCTGTTCAGAATCTTAAATTAAATAAAGCGCCAGGGATAGACGATATTCCGCAGAATTAATAAAATATGCAAGTCAGAAAACTTTAGACAGATTGTATGAACTAGTGAATGTAATATATGACACAGGTGAGGTTCCAATAGATTTCGAAAAAAATATTATTATCCCAATCCCAAAAAAGTCAGGAGCTGATAGGTGTGAGAATTTTAGAACTGTTAGTTTAACTTCTCATGCTTCCAAAATACTAACAATAATAATTAAAAATAGAGTAGAAGCTTTGACTGAGAATTATTTAGGCGAAGACCAATATGGTTTTCGTAAAGACAGAGGGACTAGAGAACCGATACTAATGATTAGGGTAATTATCGAAAAAGGTTACATAAAAATAAAAGACTCATTTCGCGTTTGTAGATTTAGAAAAAGCATTTGATAGGGTTAATTGGATTGTTATGTTCAGGGTTTTGCAAAAATAGGAATCTCTCATAGGGATAGAAAAATTATTTACAGTCTATATAAAACCAAAGCGTAGTAATTAGATTTGATGAAATAGATAAGGAAGCTAAGATTAGAAATGGTGTTAGGCAGGGTTGTATACTGTCTCCTTGATTTTTAATGTTTATATTGAGGAAGCTTTAAACTTAGCCAGAGAGAGAAAGAGATAGGTATTAGAGTACAGGGACAGAAAATAGACATGTTACGTTTTGCAGATGATATAGCCATTATAGCAGAGTCTAGAAAAGAGTTAGGAGAGTTTTAAATATTTTAGATGAGATACTACGGAGTAACTATAGTATGAGAATTAACTCAGTAAAGACAAAGATAATGACAAGTGAGTTACAGCCTAGTTCTAAACCAAAATTAAAAATAGGTAATACCGAGTTAGAGGAGGTAGATGAATTTTGCTATTTAGGTAGTATAATTACAAAGGATGGACGTAGCAGAAGGGATATAGTAGCTAGAATAGCTCAAGCTAGAAAAATGTTTTTAAAAAGAAAAACTTACTAATAGCTAATAGTATTAGTTTAGATAATAGAAAAGTTTCTTAAAGTCGTACGTATGGAGCGTTCTACTATACGGTAGTGAGACTTGGACAATTAAAGAAGTAGATAAGAAAAGATAGAAGCTTTTAAAACTTGGTGTTATAGGAGAATGTTAAAGATTAGTTGGACAGATAGAGTAACAAACGAGGAAGTTTATAGAAGAATAGGTGAGGATCCCTGTATGTGGAAACAATTGAAGGTCAGGAGAGATAGAATGATAGGGCATCAGTTAAGACATGAGGGACTATTTAGTAAAGTCTTAGATTATAGACTACCAAATAAAAATAGAGTAGGAAGGCCTAGACAAAGCTATATTAGTCAAATTATTAGAGATTTAGGTTGTGAAGGCTATGTAGACCTTTTTAGACTAGCTCAGAATAGAAAAGAATTTAGAGCTGCGTCAAACCGACTTTAAGTAAGTTCGAAAACAAAACAAAAAAAAAATAAAAATCAGTTAACTAAATGTCACCATGACATAACTCACAATTAGTTAGCGGTCTGGCATGTTGGTAGCGTTTCGTTGCTTAAGCCTTACCATAACATATAATTTAATAAACGTCACCATGACATAACTCACAATTAGGTAGCGGTCTGGCATGTTGGCAGCGATTCGTTGCTTAAGCCTTACCAAAACATATAATTTAACACTTTTCCTTTTGAAGCGGATAACCAGGTTATATTTCATTTCCTTATAAATGGTAATCATGTAAACATGTTAGATTTCTTTAACAACCATCAGGTTGCTAATATCTATGTAGAGTCAGCTGGATAGGAAAAAGATAGAAGGATATAGGAAGACCTAGACCAAACTATATTAGTCAAATTATTAGAAATTTATGTTGTGAAGGGTATGTAGAGTTTTTTAGATTAGCACAGATTAGAAAAGAAGTTAGAGCTGCGTCAAACCGACCTTAAGTAAGGTCGAAAACAAAATGATGATGATGTAGAATATTTTTGTTTTGTTTAACCACACCGTGTTGTCCCAGAAAATATTCCTATTGTTATTATTATAGTGACGGTGGGCCTCGCTCTATCTGAACCACTATTGCATATTTTATTACAATTTTGCACGTTAACGAGAGATCGGCGGGTAATCTGTAGGCTACCTAGGTAATCTACAGATTGCCAAAGTAATGTGGAAACAAGGCAACGGTTTTGCACTCTAATGTATCTGCTCAGGTAATCTGCAGATTACCTAGTTGATTTGAAGATTAACTGATTTTCGCACATTATCTGTAACATATGTTATATGCAAATTATGCAAAAAGCAAACATTTAACACACTGTATAAGGATCGCAGTTAACTTTAATTAATGCAGGGTAGCTCATCCTTCAATCATACAACCACATTCAGTACAATAAATAACTCTGTACGCAATCAAACCTATTTTAAACCAGAAAAGCATTCATAAATTCCAAATAAATACGCATTAAAAACATCGGAAGCGAGAAAATCATGATACGAATTCTGTTAAAATTAAACACGCAATAGTGCAAAGAAATAACAAAGCTTTCTCGTAATAAACGCCTCTTTCAAAACAAATAAGTTTCGGAAATGCAGGATGTAAATAAACGCATTTCATTTTACGTCCTTATGGAAATTTCGTCCACGTGATTTGTAATATGAAATAAATTCAAACCCAAAACATTATCTTGGCAAATATAAAGCCATAAGTTTGTCTACGTGAGAAGTTGAGATAAAATTTCCTACAATAACACAAAACGGACGGATGAAAGTACACCATATAGAACTTGAATACTACGTGACCACAGCATTGCTTCGCCGGGTTACTACCAAATTCATACCTGAGAAGGCCTAGAGTATTGAAAATATCGTATAGCGTGTTGTAAACTTTGTCCGAAGGACGCCGATAACTAATAATTGTCAGATGGAAATGTTGCTGTATATATCATTCAAATTTGGTAAACAAGCAGTCTTTCTTCAACCTGAGCACGCTTCACATCAGTTCAAATTAAAATTTACGTAAAGTGAACATAGAAAATTAAATAATATTATATTTCGTGGAAGGGGTGATAGAAAATTTTAAATTAAAATAATAGTGAAAAATATACGACAGAAGTTTTGCAGTTAACTGAATAACATAAGTGAAAGCTTATTAATTAAACATAATTTTAATATTTATAATTTCGGGCTCTGGGAAAATCTGGAAAACTCTGGGAAACTCTGAGAAACTCTAGGTAATAATCTGAAATTTAAGTAGAAATCTCTGGGAAAACTCTAGATTTGCAAATAAATCCGAATTTAAATTAATCTAAAATTGCACAAAAATATTGGTTTGCATTTACGCATCGGAGCGCAAAAGGAGGATTGTTCTAAGCATTGAATGAGGTTTGGCTAAGCGGTATTATAAAATCAACAAGTGCACTCAACGGAAAGCAATCGAGGGGTACTGGTCAACAGCACGCAATAGCAGATCCAAAAATAGGAGAACAAAAAGACGCGCAATGAAAACTACAGGTCAGAACATTATCTAAAATAGCTTAAGGCATTATTTTCTTTTTTATTGAACCTTTACTATATATTTTTTTATTATAACAAATTATTTATGTGAAGGGTAATCAAAAATACTTTTTTTATACATGAAAATTTACATAAAAGGGAAAAGTCATTGAACGTTCAAGGGTGTTTCCAATAGTGTACAGTGTCATTTTTGCTGACTTTAAACTAGCTAAAGGGAGCTATAATTTTGAGGATAAACAAATTGATATTATTATTAATTCATTCATGGGTTTATTTTGTCGAATAGTGAATCATATTATACTGTATAGCGTATATATTTTTTCTGTCATTATACAAATATTAGTCAATTTCGTTTGTCTCATTCAAGTAGGAAGATATTAGATAAAAGGGGGTAAATTCTTTGTTATCGTAACGTTGCACACTCTGTGTGGATTAGACTGAGCTACTCGAGGCATATGAGACACAGGGCGGTGAGGGGGCAGTAGGAAACTGAACGTTAATTACATCGGCGTGCAGCGATTAAAGCGTGTATATAAATACAATCTGTGAATTAAATATAATATGTTTGAAATAAATAAAGTACAATTATACATAGACTACCTTAAACTGAAGTAGAATACCATGCACGTTGCAAAATAATTATGCATTTGCAGGCAAACAGGCGCTTGATGGTATGGAGTCATACATGTGCCTTTAGAAGCGAAATAATCACATACTGCAAATAAGTTTGTGCTTGTTGGTATGTGATTGTACATGTACTTCCAAACTGCTTTTTCGTGAGGCAGAATAATCACACAAATAGCAAACGAATGGACGTTTGTTAGTATGCAACTGTATATGTCTTCGTAAATTTTTTTTCTGTGATGCAGTATAATCACATAAATTGCATGAAAATGGACGTTCGTTAGTATGAATATGTACATGTGTTCTTAAATTACTTCTTTTTGATGCAGAATAATCACACAAATAGCACTGAAATGGACGTTCCTTAGTATGCGAAAGTAAATGATACTTTAGAGTACTTTTTTGTGATGCAGAATAATCACACAAACTGCACGAGAAAGGACGTTCGTTAGTGTGCGTCTGTAAATGTATTTGTAAATGACCTTTTCGTACTGTGGCATAATCACACAAATTGCATATAAACGAACATTCGTTAGTATGCCACTCCATATGCCGTTGTAAATAATTTCTTTGTGATGCGGTATAATCACACAATTTGCACGAAAATAGACGTTCGTGAGTGTGTGTTTGAATATGTCTTTTTAAATTATTCTTATTTGATGCAGAATAATTACACAAACTGCATGGAAATCTACGTTCCTTAGTGTGCGATAGGAAATGCTCTTTTAGAGTACTTTTTTGGGATGCGGAATAATCACATAAAACGCACACGAATGGACGTTCGTTAGTATGCGACTGCATATGTCTTTGTAAATAACTTCTATATGATGCCGTAAAATCACACAAATTGCATGAAAATGGACGTTGAGTAGTATGCGACTGCATATGGGTTTGTAAATGACTCCTTTGTAAAGCCCTAAAATCACACAAATTGCATGCGAAAGGACGTTCGTTAGTATGCGTTCGTATGTGTGTTTCTAAAATACCTTTTCTTGATGCAGAGTAAAAACAAAAATTGCATTGAAATGGACGTTCATTAGTATGCGTTCGTATATGTCTTTTTAAAGTATTTTTTTCTGATGCAGAATAATTACATAAATTGCATGCGAAAGGACGTTCGTTGGTATGTGTTCGAATATGTGTTTCTAAAGCACTTTTTTGTAACGCAGAGTAATAACACAAATTGCATAGAAATGGACGTTCATTAGTATGCGTTCGTATATGTCTTTTTAAAGCACTTTTTCCTAATGCAGAATAGTCACATAAATAGCAAGAGAAAGGACGTTCGTTAGTATGCGTTCGTATATGTGTTTCTAAAGTACTTTTTTGAGATGCAGAGTAATAACACAAATTGCATAAAAATGGACGTTCATTAGTATGTGTTCGTTCATGTCTTTTTAGAGCACCTTTTCCTGATGCAGAATAATCACATAAATTGCAAGGAAATAGACGTTCGTTAGTATGCGTTCGCATATGTGTTATATAAGTTCTTCGTGATGCGGTACAAACACGTAAAGTACATACAAATGGACGTTTGTTAAGATGCGCTGGTATATATGTTTTCAAATCACCCATACGGGATGCAGATAAATCACACATATGGCATGGAAATAGACGCTATTATGCGACAGTAAATGAATTATTATATTGTTTTATTGTGATGCTGACTAATCGCACAAATTGCACGCCAATAGACGTTCGTTAGTATACGGTACGGCTGCAAATGAGTACGTATACACGAACGATAACTACCTTAGTTATAACTACGGTAGCAATAAATCACGGTGTTAAGCTCCGTATATATACCTCATAACACCCGGATTTAGTATACCGGATTTATAAGTCTACTACTCTTCTTCAACAGCATTAGACTTATAATTACCGTGCTAAAATACCATGTATACGGTTCTTTGGCGCTAATACCCAGTTGACCAACATAATATGTTTGAAATAAATGTCCCTAAATAATAGACGCCTAACTTCATATTAATTATTAATTGAAGATAATAGTTTACTGCTTCAAATTAATAAAAAATTGGTTTATCTATACAGTTATGTTTCAAAAACGCATTACGGAGCGTCAGATATTAAAATGTCTTTTGTTGTTATCAAATATTCGAATATATTTTGCCTTAAACGCTTCCGACTCGAAAAAATTATTCTTCAGAAATGGATTGTGCTAGCATTTATTGAATTTTGTGCAGCATGCCAAAAAGCTAATACGCAAACAATTACTCGTGGTGGAATCATCTCGTAAAAAAATTCAACATAACTTTCAAGTATTTAAAAGAGTAAACAATAACTATTTTATAACATATACCGAGCACGTTATGCCAGTAATGCAATCGCTATTTAAGTCAAATTTGCAAACACAATTTAAATAAAATCAAATTACTAACGTGGTGGCATCTCGGAACTTAAATCTCAGGATCCTGTGGTGATTTGTAGGTTGGGTTACGCCATTGTTGAACTTCAAATTACCATCCGTCCTTCACGTAACTTCTGTTACGCTCGTAGGGGGTCGGAAGGAAGCTAAGGTACCAGGTACAATAAAAGGTAAGGTACAAGGAACCTACATATCTATAAGAAAAACACACACCACTAGATAGTTGTTACTTGGTTCACGTCTCGTGGCCTAATCCTGCTTTCGACACTCGCGCACCCCTACATTCACTCTGCGCAGGCGCGACTGTCAGCGACGACGGAAGTTAGCGTTATTCATTTAAAAATACGCGGCAATTTACTTATAAATTATATCTAAAACATGCTACATGGCCATTTTTGGCATATAACAACCTACGGTAGTTATCGTTCGTGTATACGTACTCAATGACTGTTTTATGACGGCGGGTAATCACACAAATTGCTTACAAACAGCCGTTCGTTAGTATGCGACAGCATGTCTTTGTGAATTTCTTTCTTTGTGATGCCATATAGTCACGCAAATTGTATGCGAATGGATGACCATTAGTATGGGTTCGAATGTGTTTTTAAAATACTTTTTTGATGCAAACTAATCATATAAATTGCCTCAAAATGGACGATCGATAACATGCGTTCGTATTTGTGTTTTTAAATGATTTTTTTCTGATGCTGAAGCATAGAAATTATGTCCGAACCGATGTTCATCAATATGCGTTTATATGTGTATTTCTAAATAGCTTTTTCGTGATTCAGAAAAATTACATAAATAACAGAAATGGACATTCGTTTTTATGCGTTCGTAAATTATGTTCTTAAATACTTTCTTTGTGGTGCGGTGTAATCACCGTTATAATGCGTTCATATTTGTGTTTATAAATCACTTTTCGTGATGCAGAATAACCACACACATTGCATTGGACGGACGTTCGTTCGTATGCGACTTCGAATTGTTTTTTAGAGTACTTTTTTGTAGTGTGAAATAATCACACAAATTTATGGGAAGCGACTTTTGTTAGTATGTGAAGTCATATGAACTTTCATGAATGCAGGATAATTATATAAATTACATGCTAACGGATGTTCCTTAGAAGATGTTTGTGTTTTGTAAATAACTTTTTGTGGTGCAAAGATCACAGACTTTTATAGCGTTTAAGGACGAGGTCACACATGTCTTACTAGGTCAAATATTGGTGATATATCATTAACACATTAATAGCTTGTTTATGGAAATAGCATATTTCAATAATGTTTTACCTTTTTGTTGACTTGGTTAAATGTTCATAAAGGTATTTTTTCGCAATAACTATGCACCTTCTAATAATAATACATCAGATAATACAGGACACTTTTTCCTTTAGAGTTAGATATCGAACATTTTTAAGTGAGCGTGTTGCAATGACTAAAAATTTAAAGTTATGTGTACAATTACTTAAACAGTCTTAATTTTAAATACATCACTTTTGTCATTATATGGATATTATTTACCTTAGTATGCTATTTTTGTGCCAATAATTAATGGAAAGTGTTCAATATAGAGTAAGATAACGTTGTAATAGTTCGACCACCCGCACGTACGCCCACAAGTAGTCACGTACGCACGCGCGTGCGCGCACACACACGCGCGCGCGCGCACACACACCCACACAACCTGTTATTTGGGTTATCAAAACAATAGGCGTTTTGACTCAAATAGTTCTGAATAGTACATAATTTGATATAGAAAAATATATTATGAGTTTTCAATTTTAAAAATTGATTGCTCATGGACATCCGGCGACAAACGGTCTAGCAGAACGCTCAGTACAAACTTTTAAAGAGTGGGTAAAAGCTTTGGAAGCGGATCCAAGGCAATTGCGCATCAAAGTGCAAGAAATTCTATTCCGGTAACGTTGCACACCATTAGCTTGTGGAAAATTTCCAGCAAAATTATATTTACAAAGACAAATAAGATTTAAATTAGACGTCATCCGACAATATAAACCAATTCCTAACTCTCCATCAAACCATTGTGTGCGATCAATTAAAGTGGGGGAGAGGGTTTGAATAATTTGAATAACCATCATTAGAAATGACTAACATGCATAAATTAAGAGTAGAGATTGCCATGAAGTTGGGGGTAAAGTTCATCCATATTGCATTGACTATAAGGTTAATCTTACAATAGCTATTAAACTCAGATCATATAAAATCAAGATTGTAAATTTAAAAACCTTTTAAATGTGCTTATTTTGTTTTAAACACTGTATAAAACAAAAATAGAAACCTTTAAAAAATAAGACGTTTGAAACATAAAAAAACAAGTTTTAAACAAAACAAAAGAATCCAATATTTTTTTAAAAAGCTTTTTTTTGCAACCCTATGCACTGTGTTGATTGGCATAGTTTTGCAGATTAACCCATATGATACAGATACACTAAACTATATATAAGCATAGTAGTGAAACAATTTTTAGATCGTTCAAGTTTATTTCATCACTTATGGTCAAAGCGAATATTATATCGGAATAATCTGAAAGACTATTGAGTTAGCTTTATAGAATTATCAACTTGATATTGCTAATTGGGTAAAAGTATATAAACAAGCTCTGCACTCAGTCCACTCTGTATATGCACTTCAACTAGGGTATGAGAGAATGCTGAGCTTCTTGAGAAGAACCAGTCATGGAATGACTACACTGTCATGATTAATAAACCTTTGGCCAGTCTTAACAAAATGACCAGTGAAACATTTTAAGTATGAGTTGGTCGACGAACTGCTGCTATTGGGAAAAAATCCTGAATATTCTGATGTTGAATAGCCTAATGGAAAAGAAACTGTTTCAAATAGACATCTTGCATCACTTGAGATAGCTTTTGAAAAATCATTTTCAGAATACTCTTTAAAGTCCACTTGTGATTCATTTAAAGAAAATTTTCTTCTTCATGCTCCTGATCAAACTACAAAAAAATGATACATGCCAAATGTTCCTATTTCAGTAACCAAAAATTTATTACTTTTAATATCCATTGGGAAAAGTATACACAATCATAATTCTTCATCTTATTTGCAAAATTGCATCACCTAGTATGAGTGAATATCATAGATTATTTATTTGAACACCATATACTGTAACGAATACAATTATCTGTTTCATAAATATACGTTTTTATTCTAAATATTTATTTGACAAATATCATTATTAGACAGAAATATTAAATTCCGATGGTAACACAATATTACCAATTCGTACATAGCTCTCCATCTATATTTAAATACCCGAAATAAAATTTAAGATCTCTTCTATTTGTACGTGTATTGATGCAATTTCCCCTTTCTGCGCGTGCTCGGATAATAATGTTGCCTCGTGGACAAGGTTCATCATTTTTCCATCCGAATGTAATCAGCGAAACAAGTGTTGAAGCGTAGGCTAACAGGTTTAAAAAGAAGCATGCTGTCCCAAAGAGAAGTGCAGTGGTATCGACGGATACCATGGCTTCATTTAGTTGTTGTATCGACCTAGAGTGAAAAGGAAATATATCTACGCGCAAGTAAAAAAATGTAGCATGTATCCAGTAACAAGTATCAAGTAAATCAAGTAAAAATGTTTATACAGTATTGAAACACACGAAAAATTTAACAAACAATATCGAAACAAATTTAGAGTCCAATTTTGAAACACAAATTTTATAGTATTAGAACGCAATTTTATGTAAGCACGTAATTTATCAAATTGTGGAGCGATAAAATCTTTCGTATATAATTGTTATGGAGCACAGAAGTACAACTGGTTGTTGGTTGTATTAAAAGTACAAAGTCTTAGGTGTTGCTATGCGAGATGGTGGAAGTTTCTGCAGATGTTGTTTTGTATAGAAGTCAAGCCGCTATGTGCCAGCCGCGCGCATCTGCTTAGGTAAGCACTCCAGATGGCTGACGAACTTGGATGCCTAACAGATTGTTTGTGGTGAGTCATCCCCAATTTTAGACCAATTTTCATTTTATGGAATCATTACTTAAAATGTACAAATAATTGTTGTAATTTCTATATGTTCATTTAAATTGGTACACGAAATTTATGTAAAAATTTTATGGTTATTTAAATTAGGCACGTAATATTTTATTCAGATTTAACAGTTGCATATCTCATAAATGTTCTTAAAAACACAAAGAAATTTCCAAATGATAATTTTTGAATTTACAAGGTTACCCAAAAATGTATTCGTAACTAAACACGTGACACGTTGATATTTGTTTGTCACATTATAAAATATAATTTTTTTGCCGTACACCTGCTGTATAGTTCAATTTAAACAATAAGTGTTTTTGACCTTATATTCCATCAGTTAAACCAATTAAAAATGTAGTTCTGTAATCTTCCGAAAGTCAGAGCATTTAATTTATTGATTGTTAACCCGAAAAGGATCCTATTCAGGTATCATATATAAATTGTAATATAATAATGAAAACACTATAAATAAATTTTTAATTATAAAATTCATATAAATAATCAGAGACTAATACTAGACCGTAATAAAAGTAATTATCTCGAAAGTTTCAGTACGTATACCTTTGTACAAACGATGTATATATATTTTTTTGTAAATTAATAGAAAGAATAATAAGTTGTCTTAAAGCTTTCATTCATTAAAGTCATCAATAGTTTTTTTATATAAAAGTTAACAATCACACTTAGGAAATTTTTGTAGTGAAGAAAGATATATTATTGGTGTTGAGTTTAAAAATTTTTTTTTTAAGTATAATTTTGACTAGTTGATCCTTTTATAATTTTTTCTTTGTGATAAAGTGACTAGGCTCTAATGTAGCCCTAGTCTAAAAATGTTTAGAAGTGCTTAAATTTTCAGATAGTACGAGATCGTCTTTTCCACTGCAGTTTGCAGTCATAAGTAAGTATCATTTTTCTATGTGTTGTTCGTCAAGGGCATTTTTTTCCTTTTCGAAGATTTCCGTATCTGATCTTCGGATTGATCCTTATTATAACAATTATTAAGATACGGTGGCGTTTATTAAAAATTCTTTTATTATCGTATACCATCCTACGACCCTAGCTCATAGCTCTGCCCTAAGTTGAAGAAGCTAAGCTGGCTGGAAGATCTCTTTAGAGGGTCCTTTTTTTACTCAAAGCCATTTATCATCCTCTTTACCCTGGGCTTAAACCTTAAACAGGAACCCCTCATAATTTATCGAAGCTCTGCCGCCTATATGGTAGAGTAAACACACTATATATATATATATATATATATATATATATATATATATTGTGATGTTATGTAATGTTCTATATAATATCCAAGGTTAGACGCACTTATTTACTACTCATATTTATGAAATATCCAATTTAAAACTAATGATAAACAAGATCGTACGAAATTAATTACTGAACTAATATCGAATGCTATTTCAGTGTGATAGAGCTTTTTGAGATTTCAAATAGGTGTTTATTTAATTTAATTTATAAAAATCAAACGTAATTCCATTTGGGGAAGCTTCTGTGGATTGTTTCAAATGTTTATGTTCACTATTTGAATGGACACTACTGTTTGTAAAAGTAAGACATACCACAAGATCTAAAATTAAGTCATTTAGCATGTTTTAGTAGAAATAAGTAGTTATAGGATGTAAAATTAATGTTTGTTTAATGTATGTTCACTATATGTATGTTTATTATATATAAATTAGGTACCATAATATTTGAAACACAATTCATTAGTATTATTAGAAAATAATTATAAGTAAATAGAAAATTGAAAACAAGATGTAACAAATGGAAAGTAGGACCAAGTGATCCAAATGAAAGGTTTTGAAAGAGTGATTAGAGATGTTTGTAAATAATTGATCAAGGAGTGTAATTTTAATTAACTTTATAGATGTAGTAGGCAAATGAAAATTGTTTAAGAGATCTCCTAGGTGATAAGAAATAAATAAAATGAGCTTATAAAATTTGTAATTTACAGAATAGATGTGTTTTACCTGCTCTCGTTTTTTTATTCAAGTATTAAGAGCTGAAGCTAGTTAAAAGAGGTTTTTGTGCAACGTGTAATAAATATAAAAGGTTTATACAACCATTAGTAGTCCAAGAGATTATTTGTTCTTCCCTTGAAATGTGTTTGGTTTCCAAGCTGATGTAAATTGAGGTACCGAGAGCTAAAAAGAGTCCAGAAGATTCCATTATTCTGAACAGTGTTCCAGCAGTGATAGTTTGAACGAGTCCTAAATTAGATAGCCGATTCTGAGTATCATTTTTCATTATAATATCCTTTTAGTATTTCTAAAGCCTAAAATTAAAGCGTGAAATTTTAAATACAAAATATTAAAACTTAAAATTTAACAGGTAATCGTGCACTTGAAAAGTTTGGTGGTCTATTTGCAGTCCTAGGTCCATTATTGTAAACGCAGACGGACTTCAATGGAATTACAGGTATAAAACAACTTAGTTCTTATATTTGTAACACTTAAAAAGCTGTATTATTCATTGAAGTCTAAAAATCTTATCAAAAGTTAAGCATTCTAACTTTGTTTATTTTCTGAATACAAATGGTAGTAAAGATCACACCCAGTTTTAGAGCAAGTATATAAAAAATTAACTAGAGGGGGCTGTATCTGGCAGTGGTTAATATATAGGCATACAGTTTTGTACCCACACTGTTTGTTTATAGTTATTTAAATTCATTAAAAACCTGAGATAAGTTTCAATAAGCCGTGGCATATTATTGGTTCACAACAAAATTTACTTTTATCCATTTATTAAATCAAAATAACAAAGAAAAGGCCCAAATATAAATACTGATAAATATTAAGGAAACGTAGCAGACATACGACGACGAGATATATATTAATATATATATATATATATATATATATATATATATATATATTACTCATATTTAGACCAGGGTAGAAAATTAAATAATCACATCAAATAATTTTAATCACCGTGTATAAGGAATTTCATTAAATAATACGCGTTATTAAAACCATGAAGCATAAATAAACTCGGTTGTTTCAGTAAAAATAAGAAATTTAAATTATTTATAAGACGCTTTATATCAAAAGAAGCAGTATTGAAAAGCTCTGCGTGTAATGTAATTATTCCTAAACAAAGAGAAATTACGTGCAAAGTTTATATTAATTAACCCTATTTTAAGTAACCGGTAGTAAAACAAAGTGTACATATAATAATTAATATTTAAGTTGTATTCGCTAAAAATGAAAAGGATAGAAATCAATTTTAATTGGAGTTAATTAAACCGTTAATAACATATAATACCTATAGAAACTTGTAAAAACCCAATAAAAAGCAAATCCTAGAAGTGTTAGTTAGAAGTAGGATGTTTGAACACACCTGCGTATTTTAAAAGGCAATTTCAGTTTAATTTGTTTAGATAAACATGTCGATTCTAAGGATATTGGAAACGGTCAGATGCTTTAGCACGAAATACAAAACAGGGTTTATTTAAAAAGCTCTGAGAATTAATATTATTTTGAACACCTGCGTAGTTTAAATATCACGTACGGCGAAAATTGTGTAGATAACAAATGGTTTCAAAGAATCTTGGAGAAACCGGGGCTTAATATTCACGAGAAGGTGCGATACGGGGTTATTAAACCCAGATAGTCCACATGGACTAAAATATAATCGATAATAAAGAATATCAATTTGCACCAATACGAACAGGTTAGAAAAGGAAAGAGAAATGCGTCAAGCAAAGACACATATAGTAAAAGGCGTGATTTAAGCAACGTCACGAGGGTCACAATTGGTTGAAAATAAGATGCAAATATCAGAGGTAGAAACAACAATTTCTGTACAAAATTAATTAGTATTCTCAGACGTTGCGTGCCGTGTGGAAATTTTCTGAGATTTAAATGGGGCGAGTGAAAAATTCGTAAAAACCGATGCGCGAGCGACGGACTGGGAACATAGAATGAGAAATTCTTGAGAATTACCCGTTTTGGGGAACAGACCGATAGACAGGCTTTTGCTATATATACCGAGATGAAGATAAACAAGCTCTCTTAGACTTTTGACGATTCGATGCGTTAAAAGCTCGTACATACGCGACTTGATTGAAGATATTAAACCGTGCATTTTAGTTTGATTAAATAATTTAAAGTTTGCTAGTATATTTTAGTGATTCAAAATAGCTTGTTATTTACGTGCTAACATGAATGTACTTCAGTGCACTTAGATACAAGGTAATAAAATTTAGTTTCACTGTACCAATTAGCAAAATTTACAACGACGAATGTATACACAAAAGTAGGCAGTTTTGGCGTATATTGGTGACAGAAGCATGAATTTCTTTGCTATTTTCGGGGTGTTAATAATTAAATGGTTCAAATACGTGTCTGGATCCATGAAACAAGGGTCAGATAAACACAGATGAGTTCCGGAAAGGCCCAGAAACGACTTTGAATGGATGGTGATGGAGAAAATTTAAAAGCGTAGAGAATCAGAAGCCGTAAATATAATCCTGTTGAATGGTGTGATTAACTAAAGAAACGATACTTTGAAGCTACGAGGACAGTAACCTTCAGGTAAATTATACTATTTTGTTTGACATTTTGTGTGTATTGAATGACTTTATAATTGATTTACTTTAAATGGACATTAGTGAAATTGTTCTAACCATAAAAGTTTAATTTTAAGATGAAATTTGCTTGTTTAAGTAAAAGGGGTATTTTGTTTTGATGTTCGGGAATATGATGAAAATTTGGGTATGTCTTTGAGCTCAATTAGACGAACCTGGTTAATTAACGTAAAGGGTGGTAGATGCTCCTTTATACTCAGACTCCGGTCTGCTTATATTGTTATATTAATTAGTAGGCATCCAACAAGGACTTTAATTTTGGATGCACAGTAAAATGATAATAAAATTAATCCTGAAATTCTTTTTAAAACTGAATTTTATGCTGAAATTTAATTTGAAAATTTAATGTATTCTGAATATTGATGTAAATAGAGTTAACGTTGATGTTTGTGGTAGGAATGTGTTGTTTAATTTTTATGAATGAGGAGGTTTATAAAATCAAGTTGCAGCCGAGGCGAAAAGCGTAGTTCACGGATGATGGAGGTTTCACAACAAAATTTGGCGACCCAAAAGTGAGGCTCGAATTCCAAATAAAATTTTTGTTATTTTATTCTAGGAAACTGGCGATCTGAGAGAGAGAGTTTTTGTGTGTGTATAAATTTAAGAGTATTTTAGAGTGTGTGTGAGTGATTGGAACGTATGCAGAGAAAGGAGTGGTTAAGGAGTCAAGGAGTGGAAATTGGAAGTGACGATAGTGCATTGTGTGAGAAAATTTCGAAAATGGAAGAAGCTGGAGGCAGTAGAGATCAGTCGAGGACGGAATCAGGAGAAACAGGAAATGAGTTAATGATGAGAATGTTAGAGGAAATGCGATTAGCTAGTGAAGAATCGAATAGAGCGATGGAGGAGTCTAACAGAAAATTAGAACAGCTAAGCGATGAATCGAATAGAGCGAGAGAGGACTCAAATCGGAAATTTGACCAATTAAATCAGGAATTAGGGAATAAAATAGAAAAATCGACGAGAGAATTTACAGAATTTAAAACAGTCTTACCGTAAAAATGGGGGAAGTTGAAAATAGGGTTGATAAAAATGAGCGTGATATTACAGGTCTTCGACAGGAAATGGGACATTTAAGGTCCGAAGTACGCATTTTTTGTGAAGAAGAGATTAATGTAAAAATGACTGAAGTGACGGACTCATGTAGGGATCAGTTAGGCAGGGTAGAACGTGAAGTTAGTAGTATTAAATACAACATGTCAAATTTAACGGGGGATGGTCCCAGATTTTCTACAGGTGGAGTATCATTGGACCAACACATGAAGTTTTATGGCGATAACAGGGTAAATCCACAAATTTTTATTAATAGTGTAAGAAATCTAGTGGGAAATTTATTTGACGAACAGACTAAACTGAATACGGTAAAGGCTTTATTAAAGGACAACGCGGAAGCATGGTACAATTTAGTAGGACAGGACATAGACACGTATCAGGACTTTGAAGACAAATTTTTACAACATTACTGGAGTGATCACAAACAGGATCAGATTAGGGACGACTTGATTACAGGAAAATTTAAGGGAGAGTTTGCAGGTTCTAGGGAGCAATATGCCATCCGCAAGTACAGTGTGGCCAAACAACTGAATCCACCATTGACGGACAGACAGATTATTAAGTACCTATCACGACATTTTGAACTGGAAATTAGACAACACGTGGCCTTACAAAACATCACAGAACGGAGACATTTTAGAGTATTTGCAGAGATATGACGATGTATGTGTGGGACGGACAAGAGATACGAGAACGAAACGTTAACACAGTTAGGTTTGACAACAGGACACCGAATTATCCGAGACGGCCTGACTACAACAGAAATTTTCGACCGAATTGGGAACGACGAGGACAGGAATACAGGAGCAATAGTGCGACTAGGGGACCGACGCCAAGACCTAGTTACACGAGACAGAACAGTTTACCGGAAGTAAACAGGACTGTGACCAGCACGCCGAATAGAGACAGGGACACGGATATTAACACGAGGAGGACGTACGCACAGGTTGTAGAAGGACAACCAGGACCAAGCACGGAAAACAGGATGAGACAGGATTTTTAGAACGTGACAGACCACTAGATTTCTGTGTAAATGTATATGAACATCCACGTGAATTTTTCAAAATTGAGGAGGAAGTAGAGCCAGAAACTGAGAAAAAATTTATGTTTGCCAATTGTTAATTTAGAAATTTTTGAAAATAATGTAGAAGTATTACTTGATACAGGGGCAGAGGCGAGTTTAATATCGGAGGAATTCGTCAGCAAAATTAGGGATAAGGTTTGTGATAGAATTATGCCTATAAAACGTAGCCATTTAGTAGCTCCAAATAAAAAGAAGTTTGCTGTAGTAAATAGTGTTGTGGTGCTTAGGATAGATATAGGAGGTTTAAGCTGTGAACAGGAGTTTGTAATTGTACCTGGACTGAAGTTTCAGAGCATTTTAGGTGTTGACTGTATGATGAAGTTAGGGGTTTTGATAGATATGGAAAGGAAGGTAGTAAGGATTAAGGATAGGGTAGTGCCATGGAAGGGCAGTTATGAAGTCACAGAGGATGACACGGGGTTTAGTATTAATGTAGTAGAGGTAGAGGATGATTAAGTTAAACAGATCAACACAATAAGATGTCCAGAGGATAGGATAGTAGAGGTTCAAGCTATAGTACAAAAACATGCAGAATTAGTGGGGGTAGAAGCAACAGCAGCATATCGGGAGCAGGTGAAGGCAGAATTATTTTTGATGAGGTTAAGTGGCAAGTTTGTTTTTAATAAAGTAGATTTAAGGGATTCATTCTGGCGGATTCCATTACACAAAAATTCTAGAAGGTACAGAGGATTTTCCATAGAGGGAAAAATCGATAATTTTAAAGTAGTATCGTTTGGTTTGTCGGCAGAGAAGAAAATAATAGTAAATAAAAAACAGACATGTGTAGGGACTGAAGAAGAAGCAGTATTAAAGAGTCAGGATAATAGGGATGATAAGTTTATTGTATGTGAAATAATAGGAATAATAAGTATAGATATAGAAGGGGGGAGAAATAGGGATGAAGAGTTTTAGGTTGGTGAGAAGAAAGACTTGGAGGGTCAAGAAGAGAGTTAGATTTAAATAGGATAAGAATAGAGATAGGTGTATATAGAAAAGTAGAAGTAAGTGTTTATAGAAAATAAAGCTAGGTATAGGATAAATATGGGAGATAATTAGGAATAGGTTTAGGATGGGAATAAAGAGTAAATGTAGGAAGAAAATAAGATAGGTTAAGTATAGATATTCATATAAGATTAGTGGAGAGTTAGGAATAGAGTAAGAGTAGGATAGGTATATAGGATTAGGTAGGGGGAAGTAAAGTATAGTGAAGATTAGTTAAAAGTTAGGAATAGGATAGGCATATAGGATGTATATAGGATTAGATGGATAAGTAGGACGAAGTTAGGGATAATTTCAGTTTATAGAAGTAGGTGAGAGTTAGGAATAGGATAGGGATATAGGATAGATGTAAATATTTTTGGATTGGAGACAAAGTAGGTAAGTTAGATAGATAAGGGTAGAGAGATAGGCAATTTTTTGTAATTTTTTTGTCTAAATGCTTTATATTTGAAGTCAAATAAGTGGGATTATTTGTATTCAAATAGGGGGAAAATACTCATATTTAGACCAGGGTAGAAAATTAAATAATCACATCAAATAATTTTAATCACCGTGTATAAGGAATTTCATTAAATAATACGCGTTATTAAAACCATGAAGCATAAATAAACTCGGTTGTTTCAGTAAAAATAAGAAATTTAAATTATTTATAAGACGCTTTATATCAAAAGAAGCAGTATTGAAAAGCTCTGCGTGTAATGTAATTATTCTAAACAAAGAGAAATTACGTGCAAAGTTTATATTAATTAACCCTATTTTAAGTAACCGGTAGTAAAACAAAGTGTACATATAATAATTAATATTTAAGTTGTATTCGCTAAAAATGAAAAGGATAGAAATCAATTTTAATTGGAGTTAATTAAACCGTTAATAACATATAATACCTATAGAAACTTGTAAAACCCAATAAAAAGCAAATCCTAGAAGTGTTAGTTAGAAGTAGGATGTTTGAACACACCTGCGTATTTTAAAAGGCAATTTCAGTTTAATTTGTTTAGATAAACATGTCGATTCTAAGGATATTGGAAACGGTCAGATGCTTTAGCACGAAATACAAAACAGGGTTTATTTAAAAGCTCTGAGAATTAATATTATTTTGAACACCTGCGTAGTTTAAATATCACGTACGGCGAAAATTGTGTAGATAACAAATGGTTTCAAAGAATCTTGGAGAAACCGGGGCTTAATATTCACGAGAAGGTGCGATACGGGGTTATTAAACCCAGATAGTCCACATGGACTAAAATATAATCGATAATAAGGAATATCAATTTGCACCAATACGAACAGGTTAGAAAAGGAAAGAGAAAATGCGTCAAGCAAAGACACATATAGTAAAAGGCGTGATTTAAGCAACGTCACGAGGGTCACAATTGGTTGAAAATAGGATGCAAATATCAGAGGTAGAAACAACAATTTCTGTACAAAATTAATTAGTATTCTCAGACGTTGCGTGCCGTGTGGAAATTTTCTGAGATTTAAATGGGGCGAGTGAAAATTCGTAAAACCGAGCGCGAGCGACGGACTGGGAACATAGAATGAGAAATTCTTGAGAATTACCCGTTTTGGGGAACAGACCGATAGACAGGCTTTTGCTATATATACCGAGATGAAGATAAACAAGCTCTCTTAGACTTTTGACGATTCGATGCGTTAAAAGCTCGTACATACGCGACTTGATTGAAGATATTAAACCGTGCATTTTAGTTTGATTAAATAATTTAAAGTTTGCTAGTATATTTTAGTGATTCAAAATAGCTTGTTATTTACGTGCTAACATGAATGTACTTCAGTGCACTTAGATACAAGGTAATAAAATTTAGTTTCACTGTACCAATTAGCAAAATTTACAACGACGAATGTATACACAAAAGTAGGCAGTTTTGGCGTATATTGGTGACAGAAGCATGAATTTCTTTGCTATTTTTCGGGGGTGTTAATAATTAAATGGTTCAAATACGTGTCTGGATCCATGAAACAAGGGTCAGATAAACACAGATGAGTTCCGGAAAGGCCCAGAAACGACTTTGAATGGATGGTGATGGAGAAAATTTAAAAGCGTAGAGAATCAGAAGCCGTAAATATAATCCTGTTGAATGGTGTGATTAACTAAAGAAACGATACTTTGAAGCTACGAGGACAGTAACCTTCAGGTAAATTATACTATTTTGTTTGACATTTTTGTGTGTATTGAATGACTTTATAATTGATTTACTTTAAATGGACATTAGTGAAATTGTTCTAACCATAAAAGTTTAATTTTAAGATGAAATTTGCTTGTTTAAGTAAAAGGGTATTTTGTTTTGATGTTCGGGAATATGATGAAAATTTGGGTATGTCTTTGAGCTCAATTAGACGAACCTGGTTAATTAACGTAAAGGGGTGGTAGATGCTCCCTTTATACTCAGACTCCGGTCTGCTTATATTGTTATATTAATTAGTAGGCATCCAACAAGAACTTTAATTTTGGATGCACAGTAAAATGATAATAAAATTAATCCTGAAATTCTTTTTAAAACTGAATTTTATGCTGAAATTTAATTTGAAAATTTAATGTATTCTGAATATTGATGTAAATAGAGTTAACGTTGATGTTTGTGGTAGGAATGTGTTGTTTAATTTTTATGAATGAGGAGGTTTATAAAATCAAGTTGCAGCCGAGGCGAAAAGCGTAGTTCACGGATGATGGAGGTTTCACAACAATATATATATATATATATCTTTTGAGAAAAAGTGTGTAACATTTTTTAAGCTAGTAGTCCAAATAGTTGTCATTTAAATAATTTTATTTTAAGGTACTCTTAGGCCTAACTGCACCAGTTAAGCTTAGTAATACTTAAAAGTTTAAGGTGACTGCACTGCACTCTAAGTGACACTTATACATTTTAAGTTGTACGTAAGCAGTAGTTTAAGTTTCACGTAACCCACTTAACCTTAATTGTTATTGTATTTAAAGGCCGTACCTCTTGTTTTGCATTCGTTTATTCACGTGTTGGGGCGACACCTTCTGCGTTTATCTTTGTGTACTCCAGGAATTTTACCAATTATATAGTTCAAATATTCAGATGAATGCTTGAGTTGTCACGTATTCATTTCAGGGGCGGATCTAGGATTTTCTTCAGGGGGCGATTTAACACACAAAGATTCAAAATAAAGTACCCAAACTCAACACCTGTTTATTGAAATTTTGGCTTTTATGTGCACATGATATGCAAAAAAATCCTTGACGTTTTTCAGAAAATACAAGCCATGAAAACTTGGAAAACAGATCGTGACTCATTCTTCGTTTCTCTTCTTTACCTTTTTTATTATGTAACGAATATGGAAAAATATAATCCATTCGCGGTATCCAATGATTTACTAATAGCTCATGTTTAGTAAAGTCGTCTAAAAGTTCAATTTGGTTCGTGGTAACATAATTTCTTGTTTATTATTGCAATAAACTCAAATTTTTGTGTTGCGCTTTAGAAACTTAATATTCTAAAAAGCACTTATCTCTATGGATTGTTTAATACATATCCTACAGCTGAGCAACTGAGCTTCGTTCGGGGGCGAAACCTCCTTCGCCCCCCGTCTAAATCCACCACTGATTCATTTAGATACCATGATATTTAATTCAGAAATCCCACGAATTTCCTTTTATTAAGTCACGTATTCATTGTTTATTGCTTATTCTAATCTAAACCGAAATAAATTTGGTGTTTATTTATTTCTTAGTTAAATTGGATTTTTGAACAAATGTAATACTTTATGTCACGTACGATTTTCAAATAATGCATAATTTTAGACTGCGTATACGATGATATATTTAACGCACTTGTTAAATATTTATCAAGTCAATTCATATAGGTTTCCCGTTGATTTAATTTTGATGCATTTCGTTACGTTTTCTAATCTTATCTTAACTTGTAACTACCCTTGAATATTTCTATTTCTTATGCGTTTAGTCTCATGTATTTTTATATACAGTGTGCTCTCAACTACCAAATATGTATAATAACCTATTTACTCTTATAATCTCTGTAATTATGTGCTTTTGTTAACTGTAAGTTTCTTTTACTTATTCTACAACCCCTGTGACTTAATTTACCCCTAAACTACCCTATAATTATAGCATTAAACATATATATATATATATATATATATATATATATATATATATATATATATGCTACTCTGTCCTGATGAACCCCAATTAGGGCGAAATTCGTCAGCAGGATGCCCTCGTGACTGAATTTGAGTGAATTTGAGTCACTTGCCAATAATTCCTTTTTACTTTTAATGGTGTAATAATCCAGTGATAAAAAAACAATTGAATAATTATCCAGAAACATAGCATTATTAGATCTACAGTGAATTATAAACAATAGTTAACATATATTAGATATAAAATACAAACACATTGATATCTACTTGCTTGATAATGGAATACTACAAATGTAATTCATTAATATGTATTCATCTAAAACCACAAGTTGGGGAACTATTTGGCTATCCTTGTGATGTCTACAAAAATAACATTTGCAAAACTTTTGCAAATATTAGCCCTACTGAGATTCGTGCTATACCCCTAAAAGAAAGGGCATTACTCTTTAAGTGTCCTGATTGCCTCCTAGTTGAAAATGCTGTTTATAATAAACTCGACCATTTGGAATCCGAATTGGTGGCACTTCGTGAGCATGTAATTAGTATTAATTCCAGTAGTCAGCACCTTACTGACATAATGGCAAGACAATATCACCCAGTAAGCGGTAGCGACATATCTAAAAATGTTCTACCTGATGTTTTCAAAATTCTTGATTATGTCGTCATCCAGTAGTACTAGCTCAAAACTACATACTAATAATACCTCCTGCGCAGCAGTGGTGGGCAATAAAAATACTGTTATAATAAAACCAAAAGACTCGTCGCAAAGCAATAGCATTACAAAATCCCAGTTATTACAAAAGGTAAATCTTGCGGTTAATGATATCGCTGTAAGTAGAGTGAAGTCTATTAGTCAGGGTGGAATTGCCATTGACTGTTTGAGTAAAACTGAGGCAGATAAGTTTAAAAGTCTCGTTGCAAAAAACTGCCGGACAAACTTGTGGCGCGAGATGCTACCAATTTGAATCCACGGATTAGAATTTCAGGTCTAACTATAAATTATTCAATGGAGAATATTCATCAATATTTACTACAACAGAATCGTAATATATTCACTAAAAGCTGTTGCCTGAAAATATTAGACATTACCACATATAAAAAAAAAGAATGTATACCAGTGTCTTATACAAACGGATCTGGGGACTTACAATAGCACTACGAAAGAAAGTTACCTGTTTATCGGCTATGATTGTTGGTCAGTATATGATGCCATTGAGGTCAAACCCTGCTTCAACTGCTGTGGCTTTAATCACTTCACGTCTAAATGCAAAAAGGAAGTGGTGTGTCCGAGATGTGCTAAAAACCATAAGGTTAGTGACTGTACAGCAGAGACGTTGAAGTGCATAAACTGTTGTAATTTATCAAGTAAACAATTTCCCAATGTTCCATGTAATGATAATACCAACCACGCGGCGTGGGATAGATTGTGCCCAGTGTACATTATAAAGTGTAAAGTTTTGAAGGCAAATTTAATCAACATATAGCAACGACAGCATAAACAACATTGACCAAAAACTGCTACAGGTAATGTCCCCGAAAGTTTCCTAATATACTATCAAAATGTGCGTGGTCTCAACTCCAAGACGCATGCTTTTTTAATAACCTTATATGGCTATTACCGCATCATAACATTAACAGAGACTTGGCTGTTATCAGTGTCGGAAATTGTGAATTGTTTTCCAATACCTATCAAGTTTTCTGATCTGACAGGAATTTTGAAAACACTAACACTAAACATGGAGGTGGTGTTCTTCTTGCAGTTGACTCTAATATACCGTCTTATAGTATAAACACCACTTGCCACCATTTATCCTACATACCAATTGATATTGTTGGTATAAAGGTATTGATAAAAAATCGTTCGGTCAATATTTTTGCAATATATATTCCACCATCATTGTCACCTGATAATTATCAATTGATGTTCGAGTTCTTAATCTCACTAGATGCCAATTGTGGATCTGATACTATATTTATTGGTGATTTCAACATTCCAGAATATGTTAACAAGCAAAATATTTCCTCTAATATCTTAACACAAGTTGATTCATTTGCTGAATTCTATAATCTGCGTCAATTCAATCAAGTATATAACACTAGCGGTAGACTTTTGGACCTTGTGTTTAGTTCAATGGAATGCATTGTGACTAGATCCAACCAATTGATTTTCAATGAGGAATCTTATCACTCTTATCTAATTGCTTTACAATTATGTGACGTAGAAGTGAAAGCAGTGTTTCTCTCTATTAATTATATTATTGACTATCTGTTTGAGAAATACAAGAAATATATTTCAATGTCGTGCATTAGAAAATTCGCGTATAATTGCTTGTATATTATTAATAACACAATGTACTTTCTAGTACGTCCTCGACTAAGTATTTAGGGAAATGCAAACTTCATTTTGTAATACAGATCAATTAACGATTAACGGTTAATTATTTCAAACCGTATATAACGCGGTCTGATTAGTAAAGTCTATTAGTTCAGCACGCTTTGTGTAAGTTCGTCAAAATTTTAAACAAATCGTTTCGTGTAGTGATTTTTCCTCATATTGAAAATTTATGGTAAGTTTGCATTTTTATGTCTTTTGCTTCTCAAGTGTGCAGCATAGGTAGTCTTTTCCATTTCGAAATCGTATACTTTACACATAATTCGTGGTTGTTTCGTACAAAACCCTTTAATGGCTGGCGGAGCGGAACGTTTACGGCTTAATGACATACCGTTCTGTTTTTCCTTGTGTCGCTGTAAGCTGTTCATTCTCGTAAAAGCGATACCGCAAGACATACAGTTTAAGTACTTTTCTGCTGACGAATGTATAAGCTTAACCCTGGACAATGTTACACTACGACATTTGTTCTGGTGCCGTTTGAGAGCATTTTTTCAGGTATAGGAAGCACTGCAAGAGTTGCATTTAAAAACTTTTGCAGGTACCATTTTAGTACAAAACAAAATCCGCACTATAGGACTTTGGTGAAACTTGTAAGCGAACTAACTTATAATTAAAAAGTTTACTCGAGCGCATGGGCAGGGGTGCGCACGCGCATGGGCAGGGGTGCGCACGGGCTGGGATGTGTCTGGGTGTACACGAGGGAAGCGGATGTTAACAGTCACCAAGCATCTAATTCTTTATTTGGTGTGGAGTACTTGCCGGTGTATGTATCCGGAGTAAAAAAAAACACGATTTGTACACGCAAATTATTAGTAAAATTAGTTTATCGAGCGAAGATGACAAGCGTAACGTCGTCCTGGAAGCATATCAATCTACGCATGGGGGCATAAAGATATAAATCTAAGATAGTTGTTTATATTTGTATGGATTTTGTAAATCTATTGTATATATTAGTTTTAAGATTCCATAATTTTTAAGTTCTTCTCCCACCTTCCAAATCCTTCCTGCTTCTATCCTGGTGGACAGAGTATACGTGTTATCTCCACTTGGGGTTCGCGGGACACATCAGTTTTAGATTTCTCGGGAAATGGATGTTTAAAGCATATGTCTTGGGTAGCGAAAAAAGGTTCTAAGGATGTAGTTAAATAAAGATAGGCAAAATTAGAGGTTTGGGTTTTTAAAAGGCATAATTTTGTATGGGGATGGTCCTATTTAAAATCTATTTACAGGTTTGGGCTCCCTAGAAAAATCTAATATTAGTTGATACCAAACAAAATATAGTTATCTTAAACGAGTGACTACCCCAAGAATAATAAATACGATATACCGCTTGTCAACAAAAAAGTTGTAGAGAAATTTAACGACGAATTTAATGGAGGTCTAGTTCTACTGTATTGTAAGCGGGAAAGACACGATTAAAAAGATTAAAGGGGTCTCACGAAGTGTAGTTAAGTAAAACCGCGGATGCTACAATCTATAACGAGCATATATTTCCAAAGGCGGGGGGCATGCAACTACGCAACAGTGCGTTGGAGAATAAGGATTCTCTCCAATAAGAAATTAGAGCTTCCATGTACGTAGCACCAGTCATTGGGAAATGGTAGAAATGTTAAACCTATAAAGGTGATTAGTAATTGTGGTTTAGAAAAATAAAATAGCTTTAACTGATTAATGTATATGGTTACATATTCTCGTACATATCCACAAACATTTGCTTACGTCCGCATACGGACATGGCGATGCCGGTAGTTTTTGTTTAACAAATAGTAGGAAAGATACGTTAGGTGTTAGTGTGTGGAAGCCCATCGGATCGTTGGATTCAAAAAGAACGGTGCGGCGGAATGTATGGTGGTTCCAGTTAGAATAATCGAAAGTGGTTGATCGATCGTATTAGCTGTTTAAATATGCGAAAGTGTAAAGGCCTACATAAACAAAATTTAATTATCAGACGAAAAAGTGCGCGATGTGCTATACTTTTAAAGAAAGTATAGAATGGTGCTTTGCAGCGGTCCTAGCAGTAAAAAAGGCGACTGACTTTTTCAAGCAACTACAAGAATAGCTGTAGCGCAGAGAAGGGGTATGCATGTATTATACAGCGCACTGTTAGTTTACGGGTAGCTCGGATGTGTAATTGATCACGACTTATAGATCCCCTCGGAGGTTTAAAAAATTCTGAGACCATTGTCGTTTGAAAAATGTTTGGAAATTATCAGAACGGGGGCGGGTCGAAGTATAAGTTAGATGGATGATTGACCGAGTTTTTTCTACCTTTTACGAGGGAATCGGAAGTTAACAGACATCGAGCATTTAATTCTCTATTTGGGCGATATCAAGTACTTACCGGTTCTAGAAGTAATTACGTGCTTCCGAGCGCTATGCGGAAGATTTGGTTCTAAGAAATGAGTAACCTACGAAAGTACGGAATACTTGGTATTAATGCAAATTGGTTTAGTGATCGCGCTTGTGCACTCTTCGAGTGTCTTCGACAATCTTCCATTGTTTTCAAGGAAAATATTCAAGCCACCCATTTCCTAAAATATGACGTAGAAATTATTTAAAATTAAATTGTTTTATTAGTAAGTATTCTGTGAACACCAAGTTTTGGTATTTCATTAGTAAAGGTTTAAAGTGTTTTATTAAGTTTTTGTTTATAGTAGCACTGCATCTTCTATCACCCGACTTGCAACCAATTTGTGTGTGTGCTACCACCCTTTTGGATTTTTAATATGCACGCGATGCGATTATTGATCCGTATAACATGGAAGACGTTTCCGATGTTTCTACTAACTGTATTCGCAGCATGGACGATGCGAAGCGGGTGCATGAATTGGTGCTAAATGTACTGGACGAGTAGCAGGGATTGACAAAAGATGACGTCATTTAGTTCCCCGCTGAATCCTCAACTTCGTTCGGTCGTCTTCGGAAACCTTCGGTTTGCATTCTATAGGGCACATAAAGCAGCTACGCTTGAGTAAACTTTTTAATTATAAGTTAGTTCGCTTACAAGTTTCACCAAAGCCCTCTAGTGCGGATTTTGTTTTGTACTAAAATGGTACCAGCAAAAGTTTTTAAATGCAACTCTTGCAGTGCTTCCTATACCTGGAAAAATGCTCTTAAACGGCACCAGAACAAATGTCGTAGTGTAACATCGTCCAGGGTTAAGCTTATACATCCGTCAGCAGAAAAGTACTTAAACTGTATGTTTTGCGGTATCGCTTTTACGAGAATGAACAGCTTACAGCGACACAAGGAAAAACAGAACGGTATGTCATTAAGCCGTAAACGTTCAGCTCCGCCAGCTGTTAAAGGGTCTTGTACGAAACAACCACGAATTATGTGTAAAGTATACGATTTCGAAATGGAAAAGACTACCTATGCTGCACACTTGAGAAGCAAGAGACATAAAAATGCAAACTTACCATAAATTTTGAATATGAGGAAAAATCACTACACGAAACGATTTGTTTAAAATTTTGACAAACTTACACAAAGCGTGCGGAACTAATAGACTTTACTAATCAGACCGCGTTATATACGGTTTGAAATAATTAACCGTTAATCGATCTGTATTATAAAATGAAGTTAGCATTTCCCTAAATACTTAGTCAAGGACGTACTAGAAAGTACATTGTGTTATTAATAATATACAAGCAATTATACGCGAATTTTCTAATGCACGACATTGAAATATATTTCTTGTATTTCTCAAACATATAGTCAATAATATAATTAATAAAGAGAAACACTGCTTTCACTTCTACGTCACATAATTGTAAAGCAATTAGTTTTGGAAGCGAAATGTATTTTCCAAAGTACATATTTAGCATTGAGCATATAATTATTTGTGACGTACTTAGTAATTAGGAAAATGTTAAACCGGAAATTAATAACTGTTTAAAATTTTAAAAAGCCTTGGTTTTAAATATTCTAAAAACAGTACATTACTGTTTGAAAATTGTTTTAAATATTAAACGCTTATGGCTTATAAAGAACTCATTTCTAAATCCCCGCGGTTTTAGATTTTCGGTTAAAGCATATGTCATAGATGAGCAAAAAAAAATTTAGAGGCTCAGAGCCTTTAAAAGTGTAACTTTGTAAATTCTAGACTAATTTGATGTGTCGCATGTCTAAAAAATTTATAAGGATAGTTAGAAATCGCTATCAGCAAAAAATCTTAAAATGAGGGTAGCTCCCTGGGGGGACGATGCAATCTAAAAAATTCTTAGAGATTCGGGTAGTCGAGACAATTCTAATATTAATTGATACCAAACAAGATAGTTAATAATCTATAGGAACACTGTGGCACGATTTAAATAAAATTAAATAAAAACCCTTAACCACAAAAAATATTTAAATTACTAGATACGTATTTCGACCACTATGTGGTCATCATCAGTAAAGAAAAAAAAAAAAAAAATTTAGCTGTATAATTTACTATATTGTTGCTTTAAACACTATCGAGGATATTCTCCTCACCCGCAGGCTGGTGTTCTCAACAACAAACAAGTGAATTGTGACATTATAACTTAAATCTACCTAATTTATACTAATTCTAAATCTACTGAAGCGGAACCAGTTTAATCTTGCTTTCTCATTGGTTGTTGACCAATAGGAAAGCAAAGCAGATGACTCTATTGGCCCTTTATCGGTGTTTAAGAGGGTCCTTTATGTTTAACAATTTTAATTGATTCATAGGCATTTAAGGAGGAAAACGTTGGTACCGCTTTTAACAATTTAACATTTTCTAGTTTAACGGGGTGGCTGGTTTCAAATATATGTTTGGCGACCTGATACCTTTCATATTTACCATATTTGAAGTGAGCAATGTGTTCTTTAAATCTTGTTGTTATATTCCTCTTGGTCTGACCAATATATTTTTAAAAACACCCTGGCCCTGCACAACTAATTTCATAAATCCCCGACTTTTGCAATTTTTCCACCTTGTCTTTTGGATTACCTAGCAAATCTTTAGTTTTATTATTATTAGTGAAAGCAATTTTGAAATTACACTGTTTGAATATTTTATCAAGACCCTTTGTGGTTTTGTGAAACGGAAGTTTAACATATTTAGCATTATCGTTAGAGGTGGTTGATTGCAAAGTCGTTGATTTACGGATGTTGATCCTATTTTTACACTTTCTAAAAATATTATCTATAATATCAGAAGAGAAACCATTGTAATTCGCTATTTGTTTAATAAGAGCAAATTCCTTATTAAATATGTTTTATTTAAAGGAAATTCAATAATCTATTAATTAAAAGTTAAATGAAGCCAACTTATGTTGTATGCTATGATTAGAGGAAGACAAAATAAAGCGATTTACATTGGTTTCTTTTCTATAAATGTCAAATTCTAATTTATTACCATTTCTAATTACTAATGTATCTAAAAAGGGTAATTGTCCATTATTCTCTAGTTCATACGTAAATTTTATGATTTGAAATTTTGAATTCAATTCTTTAAGAAAGTCATCAACATTTGATTTAGAAGTGTCAAAAACTGCAAAAATATCATCCACGTACCTTAACCATATTCTTGGGAAGTATTTGGAGTTTTCTTTTAACTCGGTTTCAAAACGAGACATAAATAAATTTGCTATGAAAGGTGATAAGCTATTTCCCATTGCTGTGCCTTCATGTTGTTCGTACAACTTGTTGTTGAATTGAAAACAGTTCTGGGACATGCAATGCGAAACAAGCTTGATATAGTCCTCAACTTTATCATCATCAATATCACTATCTATAAGAACATCCTTTAAATATGTTAAAGTACGTGGTATTGGAACACTAGGAATAATGAACTGACATCAAATGAAATTAAGATTTCGTTCTCTTCTAATGTGATATTTTTAATTTTATTAATGAACTCTAAAGAGTTTTGTACAGACAAACTATTAAACTTTAAATTCTTAAATTCATTTGACAGCCATCGTGCATAAATAGTAAGTCGGTGAGTTGATACCTGAAACTATTGGTCTCATCGATTTATTATTTTGTGAATCTTTGGTAAACAGTAAAGCTTTGGCATTTGAGGATTCGAAATTTTTAATTTTAATTTTAGTGTGGGCGAAATTAGGTTTGGACATTCTTTCAAAACAGACGCTGTTGATTTAATCATTTTATTTAAAGGAACTTCATTTTTACGTTTTTTGACTATTGGTCTGTAAGGACCCGCAGACAGCAAAGTCTCTACTCTATCAACATAGTCTTGTTTATCCAGAATAACCAACCTATTCCCCTTATCAGCCTTTAAATAATAACAATTCTTTTGTCGTAAATCTTTAATAATCAGATGATCTTTCCTTGTTTGTTCTGAGGCATTCCTTGCGCAAGTGCGTAAGTTGTTCGAAATACGTATCTAGTAATTTAAATATTTTTGGTGGTTAAGGGTTTTTATTTAATTTTATTTAAACAAGATAGGTTTATCTTGCGGGTGGAAATGACTAGTCGATGAAAACTATTTGTTAGGTTAGCTTATAGAACAAAGAGCAGGACTTTAAAGGGGTAACTTTGTAAGGGGTGGTCCAATTTTAAATCTGTTTGCAGATTCGGAATCTGTGTAAAATTCTAGACTAATTTGATGTATTGCATGACTAAAAAAATTATGCAGACGGTCAGAAATCGCTACCAGCCAAAAATCTTAAAATTAGGGTAGCTCCCTGGGGGATGATGCAATCTAAGAAATTCTTAGAGTTTCGGGTAGCTGAGAAAAAATCTAATATTAATTGATACCAAACAAGATAGGTTTATCTCGAAAGATGCAATGGCTAGTCGAAGAAAACTATTTGTTAGGTTAGCTTATACAGCAAAAGCAAAATTTAGAGGTTCAGGACTTTAAAGGGGTATAACTTTGCAGGGGGTGGGCCGATTTTAAATCTGTTTGTAGATTCGGATTCTGCATAAAATTCTTTGCTAATTTGATGTATTGCATGTCTAAAAAATTTATAGGATAGTCAGAAATCGCTACCGGTAAAAAATCTGAAAATTGGGGTAGCTTTCTGGGGGATGATGCAATCTAAGAAATTCCTAGAGATTCGGGTACCTGAGAAAATTCTAATATTAATTGATACCAAACAAGATAGGTTTATCTCGAAAGATGCAATGGCTAGTCGATGAAAATGGAGATTCATCTCCGCATTTCCTCCTAGGAGATTCATCTCCACATTTCCTCCTTATGGTAATTTACATCTCCACTTTTCCTCCTAGGAGATTCATCTCCACATTTCCTCCTTATGGGAATTTACATCTCCACATTTCCTCCTAGAAGATTCATCTCCACATTTCCTCCTTATGAGAATTTACATGTAAATAAGGGAGCAAATGAGGGATTCGGGAGCAAATGAGGGAGCAAATGAGGGGGCAAATGAGGGATTCGGGAGCAAATGAGGGATTCGGGAGCAAATGAGGAAGCAAATGAGGAAGCAAATGAGGGATTCTGGAGCAAATGAGGAAGTAGGGAGTCACACCTCATTTTCACCTTATGGGAATTTACATGTAAATGTGTGTGGAAATAAAGGATTCGGGTGGAAATGAGGTCCCAAGACCGGTACAAAACACCTACTGATCCTCTATTGAGAAACGACGTTTTGTTCAATCCATAATATTTCTCTATCATTTACTAACCAATTTTCACTGTCCTCGATTACTTGGTTTGATTACTTTAAATGTTTCCCGCCTTGCTTCCAGATTGCTCTACACATTTCATTCGAATATACCGCGGACTAATGTCTTAAAATTTTCACCATAACATCGCTTATGCCGAAATATCATTTAAAATGACATCGACATATTCTGTACATCAGTTCAAGAAATTAAAAAACCTACTTTAGCAAGTGGCAAGTGTGGTTAAAGGGGTTATATGTGATTAGCTATTAACGTTAAGAGCTATTTATACTTTGTGCTGTAAGTTATTTTGTAATTTCGTAAATTTTTACAAATATTTAGCCTGTTTTACCTATCTTGTAAAGGGATCATTCTGTAAGATAGGGTAATAATAAATAAATAAATAAATAAATTATATATTATTATATGTTAACGATAATGTGTGAAACCGTTAATGTCCATATTACCTAGGTAGTGTGCTTATAAGCTGGACCACTCAGTTAAAGTGCGAAATCTCATTCATAATCACACTCCTCCACACATTACCTAAGTAATGTGTACAATCACGGCATGCCGCCAGATAAACTGCGAAATCATAATTATTTAGTTAAAGCAAAATTCAAAATGGAGCTTTCTGTTCGCCCTTGTAACCCACTTCTCACCTATAGGTACGACTTTGTGTCGTTAGTCCCGCGGCGTGCTCATTTAGGTTCTCCGTATTTATTTGCATTGCATTCGAGTACATCGCGTTGGCGTAGCACTCGGGTCCTTTTTCTTTTGTAACATTGATTATTAGTTTGGCATTCCTGTTTGTTATCAGTGCGCTAAAACATTACAGTCACAATGCAAGCAACTAGTCGAGAGCAGGTAAGCATGAGAGACATATTCAAGGCGTTACTTCTGAGTACAGATTCGAAATATAACAGTGTTTTCCTAACGAGGCATAACTATTACGCAATAATGTGAAGCGTATTAAAACTACAGAAAAGAAAGAATCGTCCCAGGCTTACCGGATCATCAAACGGTACGATCTGCTGACTTTGCAAGGTTGTGATAAACTTATCGAACCTTTAACTGAAAATCAAAAGGACGTAAGCTGTTTGTCCACACAGATGAGTTGTTTGACATATTATATTCAACACATTCATCAATCGGTCATGGCGGAAGGGACAGGATGGTAAAGTTAATAAATAAGCGTTACAAAAATATAACCCAGGTCCATATAAAATTGTATCTAAGTTTAGGCGAGTCTTGTCAAAAACAACATAAAACCGGGAAAAAAGAAATTGTTGTAAAACCAATGGTATCCCCCTCATTTTAACAGCAGATGCCAAATCGATCTAATAGACTATGTATCCCAGCCCGACGGAAAACTTAAATTTGTCCTTGTATACCAAGATCACTTGACTAAATTTGTGGTTTTGAAACCCTTGACATCTAAGCGCGCCGACGAAATAGTATATAATGTACTAGACATTTTTCTTCTCCTGGGGGCTCCATGTATTTTACAATATGACAATGGTCGCAAGTTTTGCAATCAGGTATTGGAAGACCTAAAATATATGTGGCCAGAACTAAAAATAATTCATGGCAAGCCAAAGCCAGGGCAGTGTCGAACTAGCAAACCAAGATATCGAGAATTTGATTACTACCTGGATGACTGACAAGATTGATAAGTGGAGCGAGAGAATAAAATTTGTACAATTCATGAAGAATCGGGCTTACCATTCTGGAATTAAATGTAGTCCTTATGAAGCGATGTTTGGATGTCCTGCTAAAGTTGACTTATCCTCATCATTCATACCTCCCTACCTGTGATTTTCCAATGCTCCACCCGAAGGTATTACATTGGTCAGGAAGCGGGTTTTTACCTGACAAATTTTAAATTTTGCCGAATCCTTGCTGTTCCAACGTGACAACACTCACACACGGGACCTCCATTTTACCTCTTTCCGAACGCACATAGTTGCTATAAATGTAACATGTCTCTGCATACTATCTGTGGTGAAACCGATGGCTTGGAAGAAGGTTTAAGCAAGAACTTACTATGCAGAATCTGTAAAAAATTATCTTGATCAAAACATACAACTAGTAAAAGCCAAAGAAGGCTTAAAATACATGCGAAAAAAATGCTAACAGTGTCTGACGCCAATCACCTAGCTGTTAAGGACGGTGACACCGTAAGAGTAAAGGTTCCAGATATGGATCGAGCAAAAACTGATGCCCGTTCAGTTCTAATTGTAGTTCTTAGTAAAACAAACTACGGATTCAACAAACTTGGCACTAGAACCGGTGTTCTAAATCAGTTGTACATTAGATCCCAATTGAGTGGTTGTAAAGAACAATTTATTTCAAAAGATGACGTTTCTAACGTCGAAGTCTCTTTGCGCACTATTGCAACAAGCCAGTCTCTTGGTTCTGGTCAAGGTTTTAAGAAGTGTGGGTGTAAAACTATATGCGTTACAAAGAAGTGCGTATGTCATAATAACAAACTAATGTGTAATTCAAAGTGCCATCTGTCCTTAAATTGTACAAATAAATAATTTCTATTTTAAAGTTTTAAACTTTATTGTAATTAGCTTTCTAAAAAAATTTACCTAACTAATTATGTAACTTTTTTTTCTCACTCTATTTAATGTTCTAATATGTTACAAAACAATCTGCCGTACGTGTATGTTGCAATTAGATACTACATACTTTGTAACTCGAAGTGTTATCAGTGCTTATAGATATAGAATGCATTAATACAGTACACTACAAATAGTACAAACTAATGACCTATTTTTTATGTTACGTCAATTTGGAGGTAATTCTATTTCAGATGTTTGTTATGACCAGTTCTCTAAAATTGTGCTTTAATAAATAAATATCAAATGTAGAATATTTTTGTTTTGTTTAACCACACCGCGTTGTCCCAGAAAATATTCCTATTATTATTATTATAGTGACGGTGGGCCTCACTAGTAATGTGGAAACAAGGCCACGGTTTTGCACTCTAATGTATCTGCTCAGGTAATCTGCAGATTACCTAATTGATTTGAAAATTAACTGATTTTCGCAGATTATCTGTAACATATGTTTATATGCAAATTATGCAAAAAAGCAAACATTTAACACACTGTATAAGAATCACAGTTAACTTTAATTAATGCAGGGTAGCTCATCCTTCAATCATACAACCACATTCAGTAAGATAAATAACTCTGTATGCAATCAAACTTATTTTAAACCAGAAAACCATTCATAAATTCTAAATAAATACGCATTAAAAACATCGAAACCGAGAAAATATGATACGAATTCTGTTAAAATTAAACACGCAACAGGCAAAAAAATAACAAAGCTTTCGCGTAATCAACGCATCTTTCAAAACAAATAAGTTTCGGAAATGCAGGATGTAAATAAACGCATTTTAATTTACGTCCTTATAGAAATTTCGTCTACGTGATTTGTAACATGAAATAAATTCAAAACCCAAAACATTATCTTAACAAATACAAAGCCATAAGTTTGTCTACGTGCGAAGTTGAGATAAAATTTCCTACAATAACGCAAAACGGACGGATGAAAGTACCCCATATAGAACTTGAATATGTCGTGACCACAGCATTGTTTCGCTGGGTTACTACCAAATTCATACCTGAGAAGGCCTAGAGTATTGAAAATATTGTATAGCGTGTTGTCCGAAGGCCGCCGATAACTAATAATTGTCAGATGGAAATGTTGCTTTATATATCATTCTAATTTGGTAAACAAGCAGTCTTTCTTCAACCTGAGAACGCTTTACATCAGTTCAAATTAAAAATTTACGTAAAAGTGAACATAGAAAAATTAAATAATTATATTTCGTGGAAGTGGCGATAGAAAATTTTGAAATTAAAAATAATAGTGAAAAATATACGACAGATGTTTTGCAGTTAACTGGATAACATAAGTGAAAGCTTATTAATTAAACATAATTTTAATATTTATAATTTAGAGCTCTGGGAAAATCTGGGAAACTCTGGGAAACTCTGAGAAACTCTAGGTAATAATATGAAATCTAAGTAGAAATCTCTGGGAAAACTTTAGATTTGCAAATAAATCCGAATTTAAATCAATCTAAAATTGCACAAAAATATTGGTTTGCATTTACGCATCGGAGCGCAAAACGGAGGATTTTCTAAGCATGTGGTTTGGCCAAGCGGTAATATAAAATCAACAAGTGCACTCAACTGAAAGCAATCGAGGGGTACTAGTCAACAGCACGCAATAGCAGATCCAAGAATAGGAGAACAAAAAGACACGCAAGGAAAACTACAGGTCAGAACATTATCTAAAATAGCTTAAGGCATTATTTTCTTTTTATTGAACATTTACTATATATTTTTTTTATTATAACAAATTATTTATGTGAAGGGTGATCAAAAATACTTTTTTTATACATGAAAATTTACGTAAAAGGGAAAAGTAATTGAACGTTCAGGGGTGTTTCCAATAGTGTACAGTGTCATTTTTGCTGGCTTTAAACTAACTAAAGGGAACTATAATTTTGGGGATAAACAAATTGATATTATTATTATTTGATTCAGGGGTTTATTTTGTCGAATAGTGAATCATATTATGCTGTAAAGTGTGTATAATTTCTCTTTGTCATTATACAAATATTAGTCAATTTCGTTTGTCTCATTCAACTAGGAAGATATTAGATAAAAGGGGGGTAAATTCTTTGTTATCGTAACGTTGTGCACTCTGTGTGGATTAGACTGAGCTAGTCGAGGCATATTTAAATTTTAGGTTGTTTAGAGACACAGGGCGGTGGCGGGCAGTAGGAAACTGAACGTTAATTACATTGGCGTGCAGCGTAATCATAGCAATATATATATATATATATATATATATATATATATTGCTGTGATACTACCAAAATCCGGGAACTACGGTTTTCGAATCGAGCCCCAGCGTTGGGCCATCAAGATTATGATGTGATTCCTACAAAAAGCCTCACCTGAGTAAACAAAAATATTCGAGCCTCTTGAATTGGGCACCAAGATTTGCTGTGATTCTCGCCCTGTTGACTCTCTTCTGATAATCGCCTCTTTACTCTTTCCGCCTCGGCTGCTCACCTAGTTAAAACTTCCATCCTCATTCATACAAAAAACAAACACATTCCTACCACAAACATCAACGTTAACTCTATTTACATCAATATTCATAATACATTAAAATTTCAAAATTAAATTTCAGCATAAATTTCTGTATCATAAAATTTCAAGTTTAAATTTGTCATCATTTTAATTTGCATCCAGAATTAAAGTCCTTGTAGGATGCATACTAATGTAGTTAACAATATGTGCAGACCTAAGTCTGAATAAAAGGGAGCATCTTCCACCCCTTTACGTTAATTAAACAGGTTAGTCTAATTGAGCTCAAAAACAGACCCAAATTTTCATCATAATCAAAACGTAAACTGCTAAATACTCCTTTCTACTTAAACAAGAAATTTTACCTTAAAATTCAAAATTTGTGGTTTATACAAATTCACTACTGTCCATCTTTTTCAAACAAATTATAAAGATATTCAACACACACCAAAACATCAAAGCTCGAACAAAATTGTATAATTTACCTGCAGGTTACTGCACTCGTGGCTTCAATGTACATTGTTCTTGCTAATTTCACCATTCCAACTGGGTTATGTTTACGTCCTCAGATTCTGACCGCTTTTAAAATTTTTCTACACCACCATTCATCTAAAATAGTTTCAGGGCTTTTCAAGAACTCATCTATGTATATCTAAATCTTGTTTTGTGGATCCAATCACGTTTACGAATAACATCTGATTATTAACACCCCCGAAAAATAGCAAAGCAATTCATAATTCGTTCACGCTATACAAAGCTGCATACTTAAATGTGTTTATTTATTGCTACTAATTTAGATAATTGGTACAGTAATACCCGCAAATATAACT